>JABFTP020000062.1:70752685-71352685 GCA_013387265.2 Cryptolaemus montrouzieri
AGATCGTACTGCTATACACCCTGTCAAAAAAGAACAAGGTAATAGCTTGGCAGATCATTTTTTTCCAGGTTGGTACAATTGGACGTAGTTATGCATAAACATACCAACCCACAATCTTACCAAAACTGAGTTGGTAACGAAAACAAACCTTCTGTAACCTATTCTTCAAATTGCAGAAACCTACCAACCAATGTGATGACGTAATATGAGTCGAGCATAATATCTACCAAGCCATTTATTCACGCATGTTCTGTTTACATTAGTGCAGAATACTCTTAACCCACTTGGTTGAAATATAAATTGCAATATGTCGTTTTCCCGCATCGCCCAATTGGGTTGGTTGGTTCTTGTAAAATAAGAATTTCCACATAACCTCGAAATATTAACGTGCACTTAGTAGTTCCCTTAGTGTGTTTCTGAAGTTTTTCAAGATGTATCAAAATATAACCCAGCAAATGTTCGAAAACTTGAGGAAAGCTGAGGAGCAAAAGAACCGAAAAGGTAAGTATATTTTGAAGTATTATACTTATATTTTTATGCAAATATGGTTCCTGTGATTGATACTTTACCCGAATTATCGATAACAGAGTTCAACATTTAAGTATTTTGTCAGTATATCCGTTACTCTTCTTTATCGATTTTAAACTTCCTGCTTAAGTACCTACGTGTTCGATACCTTTGCTCCGAATCTTTTCTTTATGATAAAGTTCAATATTGGATGCAGTTTCGAGCACAAATTCGAAACAGTAAACTTCCTTCAAATTAACATGAACTTTTACCTATTGTTTCAGAATGTGAGGAGGAACAAGAAAGATTTGTGACAAATATCGTACAACAAGAATGTTTAATTCTCGGTTTAATTGAACCTGATATTTCAAATAATGAAAACATTGAAAAATTTTGTGTGGATCATGCAGAGCCTCTCATAAATGAAAGCAGTTTGAATAGATCTGAAGTTTCCTGCCTTAGTACTAGTCAACCAGTTTCTGTAGAAGAAAACTTGAGGCAGGAAAAATCCCAACTATGAAAGCTCTACCTCTGATGAGAATGATCTGACCGTACCTCAACATATTATTGCTGAAAATGATAATGATATAATTCCTGATGAAAATGAACAGACCAAAATGAGGCAGAAAAAGAAAGTATGCAGAACAAAACAGGAGCGGGAAAAAGCTTAAAAGAAATGAATGAATGAATGAGTTCCAGAGATTTTGGTCTCTGAAATCTCGTGACTGCCAGATCAATTATTATTGCAGCTGGAGTGCAACAGACCAAAAAAAAGAAGGTGTGAAAGCAAGTATTCGAGAGTTTATAAACTCCAAGAGAAAGTTGTGTGTGGAGAAATGTATATCAAGACTCTAGGAATAACAACTTTCATAGTGAATACTGCTATGAAGAAGTTCAATAGTGACGCACCTAAAAGGTCGAAACCATGGGGGAAAAAACAAGCTGAACGAAAATAAAATTGAAGAAGTTGTTGAACATATTGATAGAGTTCCTAAATACCAGTCACATTATAGACGAGACCAAACAAAGTTCGAATTCCTGCCCCCTGAAATCACTTTGCAGAAAATTTATAATATGTACTGTCACGAAACCGAACAACCTGTGAGTATGTCATCTTATAAAACAATATTTTATACGCGTTTCAACCTAAAATTGAAGCCATTGAAAAAAGATACCTGCAACATATGCGATAGTCTCAAGATACAAACAGAGAATGAGGCGGATCCACCTAAAAAAGAACTTTTAGAGGAACATGCAACTCATTTAGAAAATGCCCAAAAGTTAAGAAGGCAAGATTTCCAACTAGCGAAAGAGAGTGAAGATCATGAATGCCTCACGTTTGACTTGGAGAAAACATTACCTTTGCCAAGGATCCCAACGAACATCTTTTTTACAAGCGCCAAACTTTGGATGTACAATGCCGGTGTTCACAGCGGAAAGGAAGACATACAAACCAAACTTTCACCAAATGTTCGCCATCTTATTTTGTGGAATGATTCTTGCGGACAGAACAGGAACATGAAGCTGACCCTCATGTTGAAATCTATACTGGAGAGTTCTGTCAACTTAAGCGATATTACTCTAAAATTTCTGTATTCAGAACATAGTTTTTATCGAAAATATCGAAAAGATCGTCAATAGAAAACCATCAGTGGATAACAAAAGAATCAATTGGCTCAAAATAAGATCCATACGAATCGAAAACGACAAACCATTTCTTCTTATGGTGCAACAAAATGCATTTGACTCGCCCGAAGATATAATCGATCTTCGGAAGAAAACGAGACAGAAGTCTCCCAAATAAGATGGTACTATATTTTTGGATCTGATTCCTTTAAGGCCTAATGGAAACCCCATTGCTGAAGCCAAAATCAAGAACCTTAACGAAATGATGCACCTAATCAACATCAGATTGTCAAATGTTTTACAAAAATTTGAAAAGTCATGCCAATATTGAAGATGTTCATGGTTTTAATGCCAATTCACTTGATTTCGAAGTTGAAAAGTATTGTAGTTTTCTTGAACAATTTTCTGAATGAAATACTAGCTTTTTTTGAAATTCATTTCACGGCTGTCTATTTTGAATACTTCTCAATTTTGCATAAAACAACTAACCCACAAATTTTTTGCTTATTTTTCAATGAAATTTGAATTAAAAACAATAATATTGAATTATACATAAATTAATACACTTAAAAAAAAAACATCTTTTTTACATGATTATTTTGCTAAACATCACTATCTGAAAGTTAACAGAAACTTTAACTTCAATTATCTCGGTTTCATGTATTTGTGGCTCGGTAGTTTTCTCCATAACTACGTCCAATTGTCCTTAATTATGGCAATTTTTAGCTTTTATAAGCTAGCGCTTGGCTGAACGTCGATAGTTCTCTATCATTGCCTACACATTCATGAATACCGTGTCTATGTTAGGTGAACAGAATAAGAAATATCAGAAGGGTTGTTATCTCTTTCTCTCCTAATAAATTCACGTTCGGACGCAAAAGGCCCTTTTTTCGGAGCGACTCACTTTTATAAATTCCCAATATTTTCTTGATATGGTGTATTTAATAATTCAAACAAAAATTTTAAATAAATTAATCAATGTGTGAATCTTAACCTATTTGTGCATACTCATCATTCTTTATAGTGTCGAAATTAGTCTCTTCACTGTCGTTTATATTGTTTGTATTCTGATATATTTGTTGAAGACAATATAAAACATTGAAATAATCATTTGGTCACTGTAGTCATAAATTATGGCTTTATTTATCTCTAGTGCTAGAGAAAAGTTAGTATTTTGTCTTAATAAAAATTAAAGTAACCAGAAAAAGTTACAGAAGAGTGTTGCCAAATATGGCAAATAGATTGTACTAATACATCACAATTTTAAAAATTCCGAAAATTCACGCAAATTCTAAGAAAATTACCAGAAATCAGTCAACTTTTTCTACTGAACTAGAATACTGGAATGGTAAAGAGTCAAGCTACCTTAGACACTATCTTAACAATAAACAATGTATAATAACGAATACATACCAGCCCACTTGACTAACCAAAGTTCTAAAGCATTCCAGTTCATTCAGTTCAGTGGATACATTTAGCAATACTCATAGAAAATAAAAACAATGTGAAATACTCATCTATGATCCCTTCTACCATTCACCAATTGGAATTTTTCTTTCCAATGTCACAGTAATGTTACTTGTCCTAAATTAGCTGAGATCACCATTTCCATGACAGCTTGGAAGACAACTTGAACATTGGCAGTATCCGTAGCTGTTGTGAAATGAGGATATAATACCTTTCGAGAATCACAATTTTTCAACACAAACTTATGTTGAATGAAGAGAGCTCCCCTATCTACATCTCTATCAGCACCTTGAAGAAATTAAACGCATCAACTTTTCCCTTCCAATATATAAGTTAAGACTCACCTTTATAATCAGGGAAGTACATCCTTAAATGTCTCTGAGAGTAAAGAATTTTTTCCCGAAACAAATCAAATTTGTTCAGGAACAAGACGAAGGAAGCTTCTCTAAAAAATGGGTTATTTACAATTTGTCCAAAGAGATTGAGACTTTCCTCCAGACGATTAACTGTGGGGTCTTCCTATGAATGCAAGTGAATCGGTAAAATATAAAATCTATCTAATTGGCTATTTGAACTTACCAACAATGTCATATCATATCCACTCAAAGAAACAACGAATAAAACTGCCTTTACATCATCAAAACAATAAATCCATTTTCTTCTCTGAGATCTCTGACCTCCAACATCATACATGCTGACAATCATGTCATTTATACAGAATCTTGTTTCGATAATGCCCTGTGTTCGAACTCTGGCCCTGAGGACATCTGTGGGCGTTGGTACATATTTCGGATCACATATCCTTTCCATGTTTTCAAAAAGACTGAAATATAGAAGAGAATATTATAAATATAATGAATTGTATATTTTTCTATCGCGTTCCAGCGCTTCGAAACCTGAACGATGAGAAAATTACAAATGGTGAACCCGAGAAAATATGAATGTTAGCATAATTGTTTTTGTTTTTTCCTTTTTCTTTAATACGAAACGCCTGTTCTAAAAGAAAATGACTCCTTGAAATAAACTGCAACTTGTTATAGACACTTATTGTAACTAAATTCGGTAATCCTGCTGTTTACGCTGACCACTTTCGCGCATCCAGTACCGAGTCGATCAGATGTTTCCCGACAGTATTCGAATTGCAGCCAGTGTTGCCACAGTTTATCTCACATCGGAGATTTGATTACCTATCGTTGAAAATGAAATAGCGAAGGACAAGATAAACTATTGAAGCGAAACCGATTGCAAAAAACTCCTAATCAGGGGCGTAACTTCTCGGGAGCGGAAGGGACATGCTTGACTCGTATTTTTTCGCAAAATGGGCTCAGGAACCTGCGCTTGATTATCTGAATAAACAGATATATATTTTGACTCCTTAAGACAGGGTACTGTGGTATAGCACAAGATGTTTTCAAAATCTAAAGTTCAACATGATGGATGAGGTTGAGGGAAAATATTTCCCCTTCTTTGGCATAAATTTTCTGACAATCTGAGTGCAGAATATGAATTGCTTCAGAGTTTTTTTATAAGCTGGAACCTCTACTATTTAGGATACCACAGGGTAATAAATTGAGAATTGTACACTGTAAAATATATTCGTTTCATTCATTTGTAGGGTGCCACTAACTTAATTCATTTGTATACATAGATCTAATAAGATTTGTCTAACTTTTGATGTGGTTTTTGAAATCTAACCAGAAATTCAATGACAAAAATTGAAATTACACTTTAATGTCTATGTCGAGCCAAATAGAAAAATAAAATTTCGGCTCTGTCATTGCAATCTATGCAAAAAAGTGGCTGAACAATGTGAATATACTTTTTACGTAACTTCAATAATAACCGAGATATTGAAAAAATCCCCAACTGTCTAGTGTGATGCCCTAAGTGGCTCCCAAAATTGGAAATACTGTACAGTGTGAGTCTCCATTGTCCAGAAAAACTAATTGGTTTATCAATCCTAAAAATAAAAGAATCAACAAATTCCAAATTCCTTGAATAATTCGCAAATAAAGCTCAAATCGCATATGATGTTTATCCAACACAAGTATTGAACAAATTGAAGAGTGAGACGACGGAGATCAAGCATTTATTCTCTTAATGAACGTGGAATTGAAATGAACATCAGGAAAAGGGATATGCCAACACTGGCTAAAATTTAAATCGTTCGGGAAAAATTTCCCGTCGACTCGGTACTGGTTGCGCGAAGTGATCAGCGTAAACAGCAAGATTAACACCCTTTTATATGTTTTGTACCTTTTATCTAAATATCCCTTCCATATATGACGTCACAAAGCAATCAGAGTGATGCCTGGATGTACATGCTAAACGGTACTCTTATATCTTGAAGAGCATTTGGGCTTCCTTATTGATTTTTGGCCTTCCATACGAATTTTAGCCAGCCAGTGTTGTACTATGGGCAATAATCAATTTTATTGGGCCCCTCTTTTAACAGATCTTGGTTTGTCCAATGCCCAATTAATATTGCACAATAGTCCATTAATACTTTTGTACTTCACAACATTTAAAACATATTACATTACACGAAGACTTCAATTGACCTGACATTAACAAGCACGCCTGGGAAGTCCACACGATAAACATTTTTCATATCAAAAGTCATGAGCAGAGAACATTGTCATTTTTAATTGTCAAATGAAACTTCATAAAATTACCAACTGATATTTGATGGCAATTCTGAAAACTTTTAAGGGATTAAATCTTGAAAGCAACTGTGGTATGAATATCAACCTCCAATCTATCGACTTTAGAAAAACTATTAAGTTACAACATTAAGAAATTCATTAACAAATACACTATTTTCATCCGTATTAGTGTAATGAATGAATAAATACATATAATTAGTAATAAAGTTAATTGAAATTCTGCCCTGGAGCAATGTTGCTCCAGGGCAAAAGTCAAAGTTAGATCATTCGCTGTTGCCATCATACCTTTCGAATAGGTGCCAGTTGGTTGAATGGAATGGTACAAAGTCTAAGGCTAGGACACGCAACTGCGGAATCCCCCAAGGATCGACACTTGGCCCGATCCTCTTTATATTGTACATCGATGACTTGGTATATAATGTTAGAGTAGACAGAATGAATATTTATGCAGATGACAGAACATTTATCACCAGGGCAGAAACAGAGGCCCAACTGAATTATTCAGCAGACTGTGTTCAAGAAAGCTATCAGGAAGCTGCTTCTAGAAAACGTTTAAGCGGGGGTTGCAATCCTTGAACATTTTGAATAGGGAAGATGGGTCGAGTGATGACTCAAAAGAAAGGTGGTATCTTTGTCTATATTGCCTTGAACGAATTTCCATTTTTAATTGAAAACTGTAAAAGCTACAGGGTACAAAGTTTCAGTGAAGTAAAATGGAACAGATCCATGCTGATCAATGCCAGTCATCATCAAGTACCATCCCCATCTCGAATTTCAACCCCTAGAGCAGGGGTGACCACCCTTGAAAATTTGGAAGAGGGTAGATGGGTCGAGTATTACCTCGAAAGAAAGGTATTATCTTTGTCTGCATCCCCGTGAACGAATTTTCATTTTTGATTGAAAACTGTAGATGATACAGAGTGAGCTACTCTAACTCCTATGGAACTCAATGAGAATAGAATCATTGCGAGCAGTCATGAAGGCAATCGAAATCCTTTACTTGAAAGGTATCACTGGATCGAAATATTACCCCTGCTCATGTGTTGAAATTCGAGATGAGGGTGATTTCGGAAGATGACAGCTTTTGATCTAAAATGAATCTATTCCAGTTTTTCGCACTAATACTCCAATTGTCTTGGGGCGATAGTCTTCTCTATTTTTCAGTGGCTCACTCTGTATCTTCTACAGTTTTCAATCAAAAATGAAAATTCTTTCACGGGAATGCAGACAAAGATAATACCTTTCTTTCGAGTTATCACTTGACCCATCTACCCTCTTCCAAATTTTCAAGGGTGGTCACCCCTGCTCTAGGGGTTGACTGCCGTTAATCAGCATGGATCTGTTTCATTTTACTTCACTGAAACTTGAATAGTCTCAGGGAAATAGTCTTCCCTATCTTTCAGTTGCTCACCATGTATCTTTTACAGTTTTCAATTAAAAATGGAAATTCGTTCAAGGCGATGTAGACAAAGATACCACCTTTCTTTTGAGTCATCACTCGACCCATCTTCCATATTCAAAATGTTCAAGAATTGCAACCCCCGTTTAGGGGGTTGATATTTCAGGCAAGTTTTGTACCCCAAAAGATGTCCCCCTCGAAACAAAAATTAACCTGTTTTCGCGTTTTGATAAGAAATTAATATCTTGGTAGATGTAGCCTCTGTTCGGTTTTCGTTGAAGCACCCTGTATATATATTATATTAGAGTCTGGATAAAAACCGATAGGTTGAGTCCATAACCTCCGAAGGCCAGATAAGTTATAATCGTGAGAGGTGGCAGTTCATTGCACAGTGAGTGGTTCGGAGTCCAGTTCAAAAAGAAGAAGGTTATCAATTCGTGGGGATTTTTTTGTTTTACATAACGAGATAGGGTATCTCTGTCAGTATTGAAATGAAAAGAGTAGTAGAATTCTCGATAAAGTTTTCTGCATCAGCTCGGAAGATGCCTACCGCAGCAACAGGTTAAATATCAAGTGAAAATTTTTCGAAATCACCGTGAACAAGCCTAAAACCAGAAATTCAATGACAAAAATTGAATTTACACTTATATGTATCTGTCAGGCCTAATAGAAGAAAAAATTTCAGCTCACCCACTGCAATCTATTCAATAAAATTGCTGAACGATGTGAACACACGTAACCTCAATAATAACCGAGATCTTGAAAAAATCCAAAGCTATCTGGCGTGATGCCGTGATGCACTGCAATCTAAAAAATGGCTGAACAATGTGAAAACACTTTATTCGGAATTTCAATAATAATCACTGAAGTTGAAAAACATCCATCAGAAAAAGGATCTTGCAACACTAGCTAAAATTTAAATTATTTGGGAAACATTTCCCGTTGACTGGGTACTGAATGCGCCAAAGTGGTCAGCGAAAACATCAGGATTAACACTAAATTCACTGGTGAACTCAATGAAAAGATCAACAAGGTACTACTTACTATAATGCTGAGTCATTTAATTCATATTCATAACCTCTTGCAACTGCCAATCTAACTCCTCGATCTGACCAGAGCACTTGAAGAGAAGCTGCTACATTTGGCAGTACAGTAAAACTCATATCAAAACAGCTTCTACTCATTAACACAACTTGAGCATGCATCTTCAAAATAGAAAATGAATATTTCATGAGTCATAAATCATAATTCAATTTAGAATATTCTTACCTTATTTCTTGAGTGTTCCAAATTAATGCGGAGTATTCCCATTCCAGCTAAGACATATTTCATAGAAGCTAACAGATTATCTAACACTGTGGGCCTAAAACTACTTAGTTCAGCATGTGTGAATCCATCAGCATGAATAATTTTCATTTGTTTTACTAGAGTACTTTTACCGCTCTCCCCCGCACCTAAAAGGTAGCAATTATATTAGAAACAACATAACGCCACATATTTCTTATTGGAAAATAAAGAACAATCCAAAAACTAGTGAACATAGATATTTCTAAGTAGATTACAAACCAAGTAATAATATCTTGATAACATTGTTTTGTTGTTTAGCAGCTTCTACCAATTGTTTGTCAATTTCTTCACTTCGTTTTCTAGCTTTTCCTTCCTCTCGTTCCAATGTTAAGCATGCACCCATGTCTTCAACATCAACATCACGACTGATGAACGAAATTATAGGATCATATGAGAGAAACTCTATTGTCAATTACGTTAAATTCAAGATTCCATACAAAAGGGAAAACTGTGGGAATCATTTCTTTAGTTTTACACACTTTTTTTCTCAAGGTCAAGCACAAAGAGCTATTGTTAGCCTTTATGGCATTGTGAAATTCGTTGTTAATATGGGGTAATGGCAACAATTAATGTTTTCTTTTACAACTTTATGGGTTCAGATCATTATGAATAATACGTAACTGTAGTATAGTAAAAATGCAGAAAATGTGTAACAAAACAAATATTTAGGTTGTTTTAAATGGCAGGGAAGCTAAGCTAACGCATAGAATAAATCACAGAAGTGAATCATTTGAATCCTATCTCTTGGACTCCTATTTTCAATTTTATTATATTATTTTTATCGCGTATTGAAACGATGAAACGAACTGAATAAGGTAATAATAATAATTTTGCAACTTATTCATCATTTTTACTGCAGAACTTTTTTTATCTATCTTGCTTTTTGTATGTTATTGTTGAACGCGTCAATTTGTTAGGTTAGCTAAGGAAAACGTTCGTATTCGTGTTGATTCTCATACGAAATCAGGGTTGTCATTGTCAACCATTGTCGAAGCTGTTTTTATTAATGGAAAATATTTGTTTACGTTTATAATATGAGTATTGAAAAAAAAGCGAAAGGTGACAATGTCTCTGAAACGCAGAAAGAGCTCATTCTGGCGTTTATGAAAGATGACTTAAAATTCGCGGCTGGTAAATTCGATAGGAATTATACTCACGCCAAAGCTCAAATGAAATGGTTGGAATTGAGCAAAATCTTGAATACATTCCCTGGACCTACTAAGGATTGGAAGAGTTGGAAAAGAGTAAGTTCATTCATAGAAAAAAAACTGTTCATCTAGTTGTGGACATAAAAATTTGATTATTCAAACTTGGAATTAATTGTTATTAGATATGTGTTATAATTGTGGAGAATTTGTTTTGTGTGAAATTTCCAAGCGACTTACTAGCGAAAATAAGGTGTTCTCAATGTGTTTTTTAAGTATACACATTTCTGTTTTAGACATGGCAGGATATGAAATCAAAAACAAAACTAAAGATAATGAAAAGAGGAATAGCTTCTGAACAAGGAAATAAAATGCAAGATGAAATAATGAATTTGATTAAAATAACAGAAGAAATGTATGGTAATTGTGATAAAGATTGGTTAGAAGAAAATAGTGATAAACAATTCAATACACTGGAGGTCGATCATAATGAAAGGAGAGAAGAGGAGACAAGTGCAAGATTAAAAGGAATAAAGAGAGAAATTGGTGATATAGAAGAAAATGATGATATTAAAGAAGAAATCAAAATAATTTTTTCAAGAGAACCAGATGTACCAAGTACATATGAAATAGAAAAATCTGGGATGGAAAAATCAGCATATTATGATAAAAAACTAGCTATCCTAGAGAGGATAGCTACGGCTAAAGAAGAAAGTGTCCAAGTAAAGAAGAAAATGGTTTGTGAATTGAGAAATATTTCATCTCTGCTTTTACAGTATATAAATAAATAATTTTAAATTTTGAATTCTTCGTAATACTGATGAAAGAAAATGCAGAATATGATATATAGGTTTATTAATTTTTAATTACATATAACATGAATACGATGAAACATATTGTAAAATAACCAAAAACTTATTTAGAACAAAGGAAGAAAGTTCCTAGAAGATTTAGATAAAACAACAAATAATTATTACAAAAACGAATGTTAGGGTGTGCATAGTAATATAATAGTTGATCTAATTATTAATGAAGTAACACAGGACTTAGTTAATACTGCTCATCTAGTAAGCTCAGGAAAAAAACCTTTTGCGCATGCGCCATTGGAGGTAGCAAAATGGCACAAACGCAATATAAAACCGATATATTCTTCAAGTGAACAAAAAAGAACGATAGATTCTTAATGGAAGAAAAATTTATCACATCGATTATATTTACATTTTATATTTATCTACAATTCACGCAAATCCTTCACAATATTTTCAGTCACAACCTTAATCTAACTTCGTATATGTACTAATCTTAAATGGACTTTTCACTCAACAAGTTAGTACCTTTTGAGTTGAATATCGGCAAATTTGTTTGTTACTTTGGGCCCAATATATTCATAACCGTTTTTTTGAATTCAGTATTCTTTAAGATTAGGTGGTGTACTTACAACTTTGTTATCATGGTCATTATCAAATTTTCGAAGTTGCTGTTTCCTTCTGTGATAAATTCCTTTAGTTATGGTACAAAGAGATTTTCACAGACTATTATATATTTTTCTTTCAACACAACGAGGTTGTTCAAATGGTTCTGCAGATTTATTTGTCACTAATAATCAAATAGGATATATCGCAACTTTATTACATATATTGAATAAATTTTTCACTATTAGGTTACTCAAAATCATGGGATGGTGAAGCACTACCTCAGTCTTTTTTGTTATCAGTTGGATTCACCGTCCTTCCACCACGTATTTTATAGACTATTGTAAGTCATACACATTCATGAAAACCATTGCTTCTGATGGATTCAAACAGGAGGCCATCTGGCATGCGAAAGACTGTACACCTTTCAATTTTTTGAATGGGGAAAAGAGCTCAAGCGATTGCTTCATGACTACAAAGAAATTTTGGAATCCAACCATAATCTCATGAAGATACAGGGTGAATCACCGAAATCCTTAAGAGTCAATAAGTAAAGGTTTTTATTTTATTATGAAGACCACAAAAAGGCAGAGTTCAGCCTGAGGGAAAAGATTTGTTCGCAGCTGGTGCCTTTTTAATCATCCCCTTATACGGGATGCAATCATCTGAATTTTCTGAATATTGATAATAAATTCAGTTTAATTTTCTTGTAAAATGTTCTCAACTGTACATTAATGTGTACTTTAAATTTAGGGGATGATGTTCGGGAAGGTTAGGTTAATTGCAATTGAATGTTTTCCTTTAAACTGATTTTTGCCTGTTTCGGTGTTTTTTGTATTTTTCCTATTCAAAAATCGAGGTGTTTAATCCCTGGTTTAAGGGTTGATCTTACATACAAGCACCTTGTGCTGAAAGATAATCCTCTTTCAGACTATTTTGCGTTTTGTCTAGAATGAACACTTATTTGAGTTTTTTGTTGCCATACTCTCTATATATAGAATATTCGTTTCATTGTCATAAGATAAAACAGTCCAAGAATAATTTTTCAAAAATTTTTGACATGGAAGCTATTGTTGGTACAGCTCTAATCTTAAAGATTACCTTTATTTCTTTCAACTGAAGATAGCAGACTATATTACTCATGTCCCCGAAGTGTTCCAGAAGTAATAAACAATTATCCGAAACTTATGTTCCTTGATTATGTTCAAAGTTGAAAATTGAATTTTTCTTATTAAAATTATTCCTTTTGTACTTAGAAAATTGAGTACAATATCCAATAATCTTGCGCGTGGAAAACCCAAATTATTAATATAAATCATTAAACAATGTCCATAACCCGCAAGACAAAATAAGATATGATCCAACATTCGATAGCAATATATTTCAGTCCGTGTTTCGTTCACTTTATTCTATATATACTAGAAATTCGAAAAACAGGGTGTTTAATTCACAAAATTGTAGATGCAACTATTTTTTAAGAACATGGTTAAGAGATAAATACTAAGCTTGAATTCTATGAGCAATTAGATTTAACTTTTCAGAAGCTGATAAAACTGGTGAAAAACACCTGATCCGAATAAACAATGAAAAAATTTTTTAGAACATTCATAATATTTCTTTTTATATTATATTTATATGAAGTCTAATCTGAACTTATTAATTGAATTTAAATAAAACTTTAGAGGTATCGATTCATTCTGCATCTAAAAAGGAAATATTATGTGCGCAATATCTAGCAAATAAGGTAAAGTAGTATCTATTTCAGCAGCTATACCATGTAACTGAAAAAAATTATATCGATATATAAATGAATAGTTGCGTTGTTAAAAAAAATTTATTCTCAAAAACTATCTAACTAAAATCAGTAGCATATATATAGCCCTGCTGCTGCAAAACGTGGAGCCTCTTTTCTACTGCAATTTTATCTGAAAAAAATTATTAATCGTTAAAAAATATGTAAATGATAAACCATTAATAGATACGATAAATGGAAATTTACAGCCCCTCCATTCCAAAAGAAGTCAAACTTGTTTAAAATAGAAACAACAAGTATTGATTTTGATACAAATCTTTTTTATTAATCCATGTATTCGTCTTCTGCATTGAAACGCAAATTTTCAAGCGCCAACAGATTGTCAAACGACTTCTCTATCTCCTTTTTTGGAATGGTCTGGCGCAAATGTCATGAAATTTCTAACATCTGTCTATGAAGTACCAAGTTATCGATGGGTACAATCTTGCAACAGATGGCACTAGTAGCACTTCATTTTCAAAGAGTTCGGTTACTTTTGGAATGGAAGGTGTATTAGTTGAAAAAATACATGTGTAGAGGCAAATTGTACAATAATAAATTTCCAAATTATATCATCATCTAGAAATTCCAGTACTCTATAGTAAGCCTTCTTCAACAGGAAGTCTTAGTGTTTTTCAAAAATTGAAATAGAAAGATGTTTTGTGTTCCTCGGTAACTTATTGAATACTCTAATAGCTGGTTAGTGCACATTTTTTTGAAAATAAATAGAATTGTATTTGAAGATAATTAGTTGTGCTCTATGTTCGGTATCATATATATGATTATATTTACTTTCTCCAATTCGGTTCCCATTTTGTCTAACGACTATAGCTCATTCAAAGATATAAAAAAGACTAGGCAATGTAAATATACTTCTAGAGATGAAGTGTTTCCTGCAATTCTCAAGATAGTCTAGTTTTATTAGAATATATTTAAGACACCTCTTCTGCAGAAATAAGATTTTCTCTACATTAGAAGAGTTGCCCCAGAAAATGATTCCTATCAAGGTCTCGAACAATGCTTAAAACGACATCAGTGAGATCTCCACATCAACCAGACTGAAGAGAATCTTGCATGTATAGCAGCCTCCATTAATGGCGGCCTTCAAATAATTGATCCAGCTGTCCAGTCTAGTTTCGGGTCCAACATAACTCCAAGAAAAAAGACATCCTCACCCTCTGTTTTTTCTGTATTTTTATGACAAAATCGAAAAGGTGCCACCGACTTAAAGAACCTTAACTAGAGGTATTGAGTCTATAAGATTATACTCAGATTATTTGAGGAGAACTTACATTCCAGACCATACAAAGCGAAATTTGCTATTGTTCAAGATGATGATTATTATCAAATGAAAGATCATCCGCATATTGCACAATGGCACACTTTAGTGTGTTAGGAACGTCAATATATATAAAAGTGGCCCGAGCATCGAATCCTGTGGCACACCATGCACAACCTTCTATTTGCATGAGATCTTACCTCATTGCCTTCTCATCAACCTTAAAAACATATTTCAGTCAGTTCTGAAGATATGATATGATTAATTCCAGGCAAGTCCCCCTTAAATCACATCTATTAAGTTAAAGAAATAACCTGGCGTGTGCTACACTATCAAAAGCCTTTGTAAGGCCGAAAAAAAACAGTCAATGTTGGTTTGCCATCATTTAAAGCTTGTGTTATCTTACTTATTGCTTGGTAAATAGCTTGAGATGTAGATCTACTCTTTCTAGAGACACTGCGATTCTATTAATATTGAAGAATTATCTCATAAATTTGTAATAATAATAATAATAACATTTGGAAGATAGGCGGATATTTGTGACGCGCTTCATAGAAAGCGCCCATAGCGTTCAAAAATCGATTTCTGATCACAAAACTATATATCAATTGAATTTTGCTCTTTCAATTGGTGAAGTGAAAATAATTCTATATTTAATATCTTGGACGATACTAGCCTTTATAAACTACTGATTGACTGAACGTCGAGAGAATTACCTACACCTTCATTGATTATCCGATAGGTGCGCCTTTCACTTTCTCTCCTGAGATACTGATACTCAGACGCCAAGAGCCCTTTCTCCGGAGCGCGTCACATTTATATAATAAAATTGGAAAATTAAACGATATTTCTAATTTACCAAGAACCAATGAAAATTTACGTTCAATTGAACAACTCTTATTTCTCTTAACCTCTAATGTTTCCCAAATTTTGTTCATCTGAAACTGAATATATCAAAATATGTATGTGAATATGTTGTATGTATCTCAAAACTAATTTGTGTCCTGGCAAAGAATGTTGGATTTTTGACAATATTCGAATATATTTAATTTGTCAGACTTCTACAAAAATGCTTTCTCGTTTTTCAATCTCCTTTGTTGTTCACCTATGTTTAACAATATATCTTTTTCTATTGTGTTACTTTGTAAGCTGCATTAAATTGATTCTAATTGAGTAAATTTTTTTTTAGTTCCCACAATAAAAGATGTTAAAGAATAAATTGTCCGAAGTTTTGATTTGCAATTTATTTACTAGCCTCAAACATTTTTTCGGCACGCCGTCTAAATCAAACAGGCCTCTAATAACGAATCCATCAACGTGACGTCGTTGTAGATAGGATTAGGCAGTATATCGATGAATGCTTGAGAATAATTCGGACTTTCTAAGTTTGATAATTTGTTCTGAATTCAGAAAGAGGTGGAGGATCCGTTTGATTCCAACGAAGCGACATGCGATACATCGCTGTTAACGCAGCTTACATGCAGATGAAGAAGAACAAGAACAAGAATATCAATATGAAGAACAAGAATTTGAAAGTTACGACTCGGACGATCAAATTTCACTACTTTTTTTTTTAACTTTAATTGCTTTCATCTTTTCAATCTCTGCTAATATCCATTATTTTACAATAGTTTCAAATTAAACAGAATCACAACTGATCCGTAGTCCTACTGGGGAAACCAAGTAAAAAAACGCGCTAAGTACACAACCTCATAGGTGGCGTGGAAACGAGTGCATATTATGATTAGAACTTTTACAACTTTGAATCGTTTTATCTCTAAAACGGTGGCTCGTAGGAAAACAATTATTAATACATTTTATGTAGATAATTTTATGATCTACAACTTTTATCTGAGGTTTTTATTATAAAGCTCACCGTTTTGCTGAAAATCGCGAAAAACTAATTTTTTTTTATCTATGACCTTGAATGAATTTTTTTCCATAAAGGAAAAGATGTGGAACTTAAATTATATTTTTAATTATATTTTAAACAATCTTACTGATTTTCAGCTTAATGGGAGTTTATGTAGCTTAACTGTGGTCTAATTTGACAAGACTAATAAATAATCTAACCTAACCTAACCACTATAACAGTTTGAGCAGAAGTGGTTAGAAATAACCATCGAGAAATCATTGTTTTTGAGATCATTAATTCCTGAAGCAGAATAACAAAATCATTTCACTCCAATTAATCATACAAAAAAAATGCAGAATCACATTCACGCCTACCAACGACTGAATCTTGTAACTTACATTCAATCAACTTCTCCCTGTCACAGGGACAGTTGGCCTGTTGTGACAAGCTATGCAAAAGTATCTGAGCTGTCTGATATCTCTGGGCACAATCATCCACCTTCCCGAAAAGTTCATCTAAGGCTGCCGTTTGACACTGAAAAAGTAAGGAGCATAAATTTCCATTAAGTTAAATAAAAATTCAATCTCACTCACCATCTGAACTGCATGATGATACAAGATGGTGTCAGCCGTATAGTCTGGAGATTTAAGTTTGGAAACTAGACCATCACAGTTCAACTGCCTGCATTCAGACAATGTGTCCTTGAACTTTGAATTCAGAGTTCCAACAACTGAAAACAAGAAAAATTCTGTACTCTTTAAATGTAAATAACGATGAAATACGTACCGTTCTTTACACTAGAACTTGGTTTGAGCTGGCCTTCTCGTATTTGTTTACTAGCCAGCGTCAATCCCGAACTGAGCAGCTGTAATGCACGAATCAGAAGAACCAGCTGTTCCGTTTTGTGGTCCCCTGAAGGCTGACGGGTTTTATGGAATCCACCAGGGAAATAATGGGACTGGACTTTTGGGCGGCAAGCGACAGTATACAGTTGCTCAGGGCCAGGACAAAGTTAATTTTGGCCAAGGTCTCATTATGTTCTTTCTGCGAGAAAAACACCAAACAAAATGTAATCCTGTTTATCTTGGCTATTTTGTATTAATTATAAGCATAACTATATTCCTTACTTTTAGTAATTATGAGTTTGTTTCAACTATGAACTTTCTTTCATTTACCTAAAGTGTAATTAATGATCAATTCATTGTTTATTAGTAGCTTTACTTACACCTAACAACGTTTCTTCAGGTAACTCAGGCGCAAAAAAGGTGATAGGGTGCTCATTATCTGTATAATACGGTTGCATGTTACCCATCTCGGAAATCTCAGGTAGAGTCATGGCTCTGGTAGAAAATATCGGTGCTTTGGCTAGGTTGTTGTTATCACTCAGGTTCGGACTACTAAGCATTGGCATTCTCGTCAAAGCACCGCTCAGAACCGGAGGTGATGTTCCTATAAAACGAGAAATCCATTTTTACAAATCACTGTGCAAGAAAATATTCGAATCTTTTGGGTGATATATAATAGTAAGTGATGTACCTAAAACTAACTTGTTTTCAATTTTTCAACCCAAGCGTATATGTTAGGAATATGTAGTGTCGTATATATTTACAGACTGTACTCTTGTTAGTTTTTTTTGGAAGAATTTGCTCTTTAACCAGAGTGAAGGTATTCTGAAACCTTCGTCTAATCCTGTATAGTATGAAACCTATGACGTTATCTATGAAACGTAAGGAATAGACATAGCGGTAAGAAGGACAACAAGTGCTTCGGCAACACAATTTAGATATATTATGTCAAATATACAGAGTATACTCTTGTTAGTTCTACAATTTTGTATAGAATTATACAGACCATGATCAACTAAAAATAATTTTCGCAATTTTAATTTTTCAGGGTTGGTAACATCTTTGGCGACCCTTTTGTTTTAATTATGTAATAGTCAGGAAGTAGAAAAATATTCAGAGACGTATATGCATTGGTACTCCTCTTCTTTTTTGAAATAACGTATTTTTCAAGTTGGTATATTCAAACTTTTTTGTTTATAAAGATGATTATAACTTCAAAAAACATCCCCCAATGATTCGTCGTTCAGTAATTACCAACCTTCTGAAGTGTGGATGCTTGGTCGAGAATGCTTGACCACCAAATACCTGTCGATGTTATCTACCTGGATTTCAGCAAAGCATTTGACCATGTCCCACACCATCGGCTCCTTTACAAGCTCGAACACCTAGGTATCCGTGGCAATCTTCTTTCTTGGATAAAGGCATTTATCTCCAACCGCAATTTTCGCGTGAGAGTGGGAAAAACGCTGTCTTCTAAACAGTCAGTTTCCAGTGGGGTACCACAAGGATCAGTCCTCGGCCCTCCTCTATTTCTTCTCTTTACCTCTAACCTACCATCAATAGTAACATCTGAGTGTTCACTCTTTGCAGATGACACCAAGTTGTACTGCGATCCACTCTCGAACGCCACTACCCTTCAACGTGACTTCAACTCTATACTCAAGTGGCCCGGAGATTGCCTCCTGCCACTTAACTACTCTAAGTGTCGAGTCCTCTACATGGGTAAAAACAACCCGCGTCATTCATATAGTATTTCTGGCCAAAACATCAGCACTACCAAGGACCATTCAGATCTGGGAGTACTCGTTTCCGATGACCTAACCTGGATGGAACATATAAATCAATCGTCCTCCAAAGAGAAGAAAATGATCTATATGATTGAAATGTCGTTGTCTGGCTGCGATCTCGCTACTTCCAGTACTTTGTACAAAACTTACGTTCGCCCTATAATAGAGTTCGCCGGACCTGTCTGGAGTCCGACTCTTATCCGTGATGTCCAGTGCTTGGAGAGTGTACAGCGGCGCGCAACTAGGATGCCTTATGGTGTTAGAAGGCCAAATTATATGGAGAGACTTCGCCTGCTAAATCTTGCCTCGTTTTCTGATCGACGTCCCCGTGGGATCTCATAATCACTTATCGTGCTCTACGTAAACTGTTCGGTGTGAAACTCGACGACTTATTAATTTTAAATACCGACGAACGTCTACGCGGCCACCAACTGAAGTTGCGCAAAGAAAACTACAAAGTCTCATGTCTGGAGAGATTGCTCTGGACTCTTGGCTAGAATCTGAACAATAATACTAGCTTTTATTCGCTTTATTTCTCTATTTGTTTATATCTTTTATCTATTCTGAACTCTAGTCACGATGTGTTCTCACTGCTCACCCTTTTTTTTTATCAAATATCTATGTTAATTTTTCATGCCTGAGCTAATAGGTATCTGAACTCTCACCACGTATTAATAATAATAATAAAAAAAATGACTGAAAGAGACTTCTAAGGGTGGGAAGTAAGCAGG
Organism: Cryptolaemus montrouzieri; assembly: GCA_013387265.2. Taxonomy (NCBI): domain Eukaryota; kingdom Metazoa; phylum Arthropoda; class Insecta; order Coleoptera; family Coccinellidae; genus Cryptolaemus; species Cryptolaemus montrouzieri. Next base: position 70,772,544 of record JABFTP020000062.1, read on the forward strand.
ACAGTAATAGAAGACCATAGGAAAGAGAACTATTATACCAAGATGAAGTATTTTCAATGAAATAGAACTAAAGTATTTAGATTTTCACTATATTAACAAAACTATAACCGGTTTCACCACACTGTGGCTTCATCAGATAGATATAAACTAATGAACAGAGTTATTCCTTATATATTAGTCTTATTTTCTACTCAATATTACAATAGATTCAAGAGGTATGTTGGAAAACCTATCGGAGTTGCTTACTTTATGAATTGAAAAGATTAAGTAAAGGAGAAGGATTTAGATCTAATTGACTATTAAGTAACCTTCCTGAATTCTTTTCTTTGTTGATCTCTAAAATTTCCAATAGATTGAGTTTTGTCTGTTATTTTCATTGTGTAAAATTTTGAAATTATCATTAAAGTTATCGTTTTCTTCGAGTAAGTGATTAGAATAATGAGAATCTGATTTATGATAATTAAAACTACGTTTGTGCTCTGATAATCTAACTTTGAAATTTCTGAAAGTTCTACCAATATAAATTTCATTACAATCCCCACAAGACAGTTTATAAACACCGGATTTATTACTTTTATCAATTTTAGATTTGCAGTTTTTGATATGTCGGCCTAAAGAATTATCAGTTCCGAATGCTATATTGAAATTATAATGCGAAAGGAATGAAAATATAAGTTTTAAGCTGTTGTATTTTGTGTTAGAACTTTTTATACTTGGAAATACTTCCTGGATTGCTTTTTGAAATTTTTGCGTGAAATCATGTTCTCAATCATAGTTGGACTGTAACCGTTATTGACTGCTATTTGTTTAATTATATTTAGCTCTTTTATGAAATTATTACGTGACATTGGAATATTGATGAGTCTATGTACCATACTAATGTAAGCTGCTAATTTATGTGGATAAGGATGTGTGGATGAGCTGTGAATAGTAATATCTGTATGCGATGGCTTATGAAAAATAGAAAAATCATGTTTGCCGTTAATTTTAGTAACAGTTAAATCCAGAAAGTTAATGGAGTTTTCTGTTCTGTATCTCTAACGTGAATTTAATATTATCGTGAATTTTGTTAATGAATGTTTAGAATGACTCTAATTGTCTGTTTGTGCCAGTGAAACAACAAATGATATCGTCGACATATCTAAACCAATAAATAAAGTGTTTGAATAACAGATGTTCTTGGATAGTTTTTTCAATATTATCCATGAAAATTTCAGCGAGCAGAGGGCTCAGAGCATTACCCATGATTAAACCTTTTTTACTATTATATAATACTCCATTGAAGTTAAAATAATTTTGTATTAAACAAATTTCTAAAAGGTGTAAGATTTCTGATTGAATTATCGGATTGACTTTATTAATTTGAAGGGCGTTCTTGATGAGTTTCACTGTATCACTAGGTGGAACACTAGGGAAGAGATTTACTACATCCGATGACATAAGTTTAGCGTTCGGTGGTAGTATCGTGTGCTGAATTTTATTTATTAGGACTGAAGAGTTTTTATTGAGAATTTAGGTTCAAAATTAGGGTGCTCTTGAATGATGTCTATGAGAAAGCGTGAAAGTTTTGCAGCTGGAGCTTGAAAATATATGTTAATATAGTGAAAATCTAAATACTGTAGTTTTATTTCATTGAGAATATGTATATCGATTTTTACCAAGTAACGACCTCCTCAATCGAAAAAAAAAAATCTAAGATGAAGTGTTTTCACTAAGCGAAAACTTTAGAAAGAACCCAAAAACTTTAGCAAGACTCAACACATGCAAAAGTTTTCGTCCACAATTCGCGACATGCTTAAAAAAACAATCAGAGTTCAAATATTTATTATATATTATAACTTACCAGAACGCCTCAGTGGAGAATTTGATATACCAGATAAGCCGCTGGTTCTACTGACAGATACCGGTGATACCGTCCAAGCATTGGGTGGGGGAGTTTCTGAATAGCTGCTACCTGATGTCGATCGTCTCCTGCCGCCAGGGGGAGTACCAATCATGAATTTGACCTGGTGGAAATTAATATAAAACAATTACAATCCATTTGATGAGTATTTTATTTTTCTCCATATATTTTTATATGCTCATAATGAATAATGTATATTGCTGATATTACAATTATGACTAGTACTTTTACTTATATCGTATCGCACACCTCTACTCGCGTATTTTTGTGCTATGCGCCAAGCTATGCCATTGGCAAATCTACCGTCCGCTATACCAATACGGTGTATACAGCAATGTATACATTAACTTCATTGGCTCATGGAATGTGACATATGCGCAATGGTACGGCACATTTATCAAATCATTGAAAGATTTTCGGTCAAAATTAGCATACCCCCACTCCCTAGATTGTTATCTTAGAGGTCCTGTGGACCAAGTAAATTTTGTACTTTCTAGTATAAAACAGTCTGTAATTATTTTCTCTCTATAATTTTTTAACTAATTGATGGGAAATATTACATTTATTTGATATTTTTCGCAACCTATCAGTAGGATGAGCTTCTCTATTTAATCCAAAAAGCCCTTTTCAGATAGGTCATTTAGGCAAAGTCGATTACCAATTTTCTGTGCATTTTTCAGGAGAACCCCGATTCTTGAGCATCCTTTCAGCCAAATGTTCTTCATAATAATGATTTGTGCAATTTCTATCGTATTGTCTAATTGTTTCGCATTTCTATAATCCCCAAGAGTTATGACTTCATTGATTAATTCCACAGCAAGAATGAAACAACAAAGAAAAACAGAAACAACTTAAATCAGAGGAGTAATTCAAACTCAGAAGAGAAAAAGTTCAGAGGTCAGTGGCGTTTCGCAACAAACTACTGAGGGGTAAAGAGTAATATTACCCCAGAAAAAAATCACAAACAAATTTGAACGCCAAATCGCGTGGACCCTTAAAAGTAACTCGCATTTTGAATTTGAGCCAAATAACAAAGAAAGTATAAGAGATATTGACGAAATTTCAATACTCTGTATTTTGAAAACGAAACATTTTTCGATTTTGAGGATCATTATTTATATTACTAACGATGATGACCGCTTAATGTCTGATACCCTCTATATATGGATATTCCAATTTTCTAGTAACCTTTCAATGATTCATTATTTAAAAATCTTTCTTATTATATATGGATGAACACTTACAGAAGGTGGAGATAAAGAACTAATGTCAATATCAATGTCTGGTTTGCTTTCCTGTCGTTTCATACTGATAGGGGCTGATCTAGGCACGAAGTTAGCATTCTAGAAAGAAAAAATTCATTATCACAATGAATGCGCATTTTGTGGACTTCATATAACATATTATCGATTACTGAAAGCCATTGGCATAGTGAATTAACTACTAACTCATCAGTCCATTGAGTTGTTTGTTTAATAGCAAGTAGCACTTATTTCCCGTGTATCCAAAAATATAAACATACATTCGCAGTTTGCGTATCATCCTCCTTCTTCTCATTTTCCGAATTTCTCCTAGATTCGGAACCTCGTCTAGGGACAGCAATTGGTTGGGAAGATAACGGCAACGAACACGGTCTTGGAGGACTGGAAGTGGTGTCTTCAGTTTCGTATGGTGACCTTGCAAGTTTTGGTAAGGTGAATCTGAAATTCGAAATTAAAGACTTGATAAACTGCCGGTGTATAAAAAACCTTAATTTCATTCTATTATTTAAAATTGCTTTCTTGGATAATTTTAAAGTCTTACCCCTTCTCCTTCTCTAGACTCTCGATGGATTGATCAATTTGTCCATTTTTAGGTACAATTACATAGTCATCTTCTGGGCTAGAGCTAAGTATGCTCTTCGAACATTCTAAAAAAGGAGAATGAGAATTTGGTATTAGTTGTTAAGTTTATTAATAACACAGGTCTGCAACAAAAATGCTGTCTGGATATTTTCAACTGATTTCTATGTATTTAGGTGTTCTGAAAACAAAAACATACTAAAAAAATTCCAGAACGTAAAGTTATTTTACAAAACGCAAAATTTTATTACAAAAAACGGATTTTTTGGGCTGAATAGGATTAACTTGTAGTATAAATGATAGGTATAATTTTATTTTGATTACTGTTTTAAAATGTTTACAGGACATAACTATCATTAATTTCTAAATAAGGAACACCCTGTTTGACCTACATTAACAAGTATAAACATGTTGTAACCTGAACGTGTGCGCTCCGATAGTGTAGAAGTGGCGCGGGACAATTACGTGTTAACTCATCATTGTTTTATAGATCTTGGTTCATACAGTGCAATGTCGTCTGTGCGGAAGTGTGTGAACTCTTCGGATAGTTTCTGTTATATTTGTGGAGAATATATGACATTAAGCAACAAGTTAATATTACGGACTTTGTAAAAAAAGTATACTTCTCGTATTTTGGATTCAAACTTGGAGATTAGGATAAAGTATGGGCACCTCATAAAGTCTGCAAACGATGTGTTGAAGACCTTCGAAATTGGTTTAAGGGCAAGAAAAAAGCTTTCCGATTTGCGATTGCTATGGTATGACGCGAGCAAAAGAACCATAGTGATGATTGTTATTTTTGTTCGTGTAATGTGAAAGGGTATAATTCAAAACGGAAGCAGTCAATTTCATACCCTAATCTGCAATCAGCTATTCGTCCCATCCCTCATGGGACCGAAATACCAGTGCCCAAGGTCCCTGCTACCTTGGAAGAGGTTCCAAGTTCTGACGAAGATGGTGCTGTACCTACAACCGATGACCAGTCAACTTTAAATTTTGAAATTTGAAGATGACAGAAGTCCAAAATTGTTTTCCCAAGGCGAGCTTAATGATTTGACTATAATCTTCGCAAAAACGCTGCTGAGTTGCTAGGATCAAGGCTCAAAAGCAGGAACTTACTTTTGCCGGGAGTGTCTTCCTCCTGGTTTAGATATCGTGAAAAGCAGTTTACCTCCTACTTTGCCCAAGAGGACGAGTTGGTTTATTACACCAATATTGAAGGTTTGATGAATACAATTAAGATCTCATACGGCCCAGAAGAGTGGCGTATTTTTATAGATTATTCAAAAAGAAGCCTTAAAGCAGTTCTGCTTCACAACGGCGGTTTCTTTGCTTGCATTCCTGTCTTGGAATTGATTCTTTGTAAATCAAAATATAAAGACCACGGTTGGCAAGTGTGCGGTGATTTCAAAATCTTGGTCATGGCGCTCGGACAGCAATCTGGGTTTACCAAATTCCCTTGCTTTTTGTGTCTATGGGATGGTAGAGACCGAACAAATCACTGGACCAAAAAGTGTTGGCCTGCGAAGGAGCTTAAAGTTGGCGAAAAGAATGTCCTGCATGAAACTTTGGTGCCTCCTCATAAAGTTCTTTTACCACCGCTTCACATAAAGCTGGGATTGATGAAGCAATTTGTAAACTCACTTCTAAGAGATGGAAATTGCTTCAAATACTTAATATCAAAGTTTCCTGGCCTCTCGGAGGCAAAGTTGAAGCAAGGTGTTTTCGTTGGACCAGATATTAGACGGCTTATGGCTGATCCACTATTCGTCACAACCATGAGGGATCCTCAAAGAGAAGGGTGGATTGCCTTTAAGGAAGTTATAACAAAATTTTTAGGCAATAACAAAGACCTTAACTACAAACGAATCGTCAAAAGAATGTTAAAAGCATTTCAAGCTTTAGGTTGCTTAATGAGTTTAAAAATGCATTTTCTTCATTCCCACCTCGACTATTTTCCAGAAAATGTAGGAGACGTGAGTGAAGAGCAAGGTGAACGATTTTACCAAAATATTAAAAGAGACCTTCCAGATGCTTCCCACAAGCGAAAATGTACCAAAAGGAGTCTCACTGGGAAAAATAAATGTGTTTAGTGCTCACTAATTTATGTATTTTAGATAAGAAAATAAGTTTTGCGTAATTGATACGCAATTATAAATTACTTTATTTAAAAAAAAATTATGTTTTATTTTAAGATCATAACTTGTTTAGCATAGACATCTACATTGTCAGGAAACGTGACGTGCTAGGACAAAATGAAAGTCATTTTCGAATTTAGCACACCCAAAAACATAAGAATTACACAAAAAAACCAAAACAGCTCTCAACTTTTTTTTTTGCAGACTTGTGTTATTTATATTATCACTTCAGTTTTATTAAAACTATCAAGCGTCATCGTATCATGTTTACAGCGAAAATAACCGGCAGTAATACTTATAGCAGTACATTTTCCATATATATAATTTGTTTTCTTCAAATTAAATCAAAATATATTAATGTTAGCATACAAAGTACATACATTCCTCAAGGTTTGTCATTGTGCTGGTTCAAAAACCGGAAGAAGCATCACATAAAACTAAAAATAAGAATATGATGCACACATTACAATACAAATTACTACATTATATATTTCACAAATTTAAAATGGCATTATGGTCCGTTTCCAGAAATTCGCTTGCACTGTAAAAAGCATCCTTGATGATGCCTTCCAATTTTTTCTTTGAAGTATTTAAACGGTAATTCTCTTATTGAGTGGGGTATCCAGTTGAAGAGCTTAATGGCAATAAAGCCAGAAGGACGATGGTTTTTCTGTAGCCTATATTGTGGTGTTATTCTTGCAACGGAAGTCATGAGAGTGGACATTTTGGCGTGCTTCATATTGACTTTCATTTTGTTTCATATATAGGACATTTTAGAGAATGAAAACAGATGAGAGAGCAAGTATCTCGAGTCTTTTGAAAGCAAGTCTACAGTCTTCCTGATATCCCAAACCAGCCAGAACTTGTATGGCCCTTCTCTGTAAAGCAAACCCCTCAGATGCATGTGACGACCCCCTCCCCACACACACACACTTATTGCATAGGACATAGTGCTATGAGATAAAGAAAAATATGCAGTTTTTAAGACATATTCTGATACACAGATTTTCCTTTTATATAAACAGTAGTATCATCAGCATATAAGGACATATTTTTCTGTGCTGTTTGATTGGGGAAGGTCATTTATAAAGATTAGGAAAAGGACCCAATATAGATCCTTGAGGAACCCCTATATTTAGATATGCCATGTCAGACGATTTACCCTCCTTTTTTATAATCTGGCATCGATCCCTTAAATATGACCCCAACAGTTGCAGACTGTCATTACATTACTACTCGCACTTGTGTAGTAAGATAATGAGTGACGCAGTCAAACGCTTTACTAAGATCGCAGAAGTCAGCGGAGACTAGCTCAAGATTTTCGAAAACCCCCAGAACCTTGTCAACCAAATCAAGAACAGCCGTGGATGTGCTACGGCCAGGCCTGCAGCCGAACTGGTCGCTACATGGTAAATTATTTGTATTTGAAGTCATGATCTGAGTAGTTCAGGACTTTTCGAAGATTTGTTAAATTGGTAAAAAGGAGATGGGCCTTAATTTTCAAGCACTGTACGGTCGCCTTTTTTAAATATGGGCACAACTAGGGACACCTTTAGAACTCTAGGAAGACACAGGATCTTATACTGTGGTTTATAAAGTTTGTAAGATATATGTCCGAACTTTTCTTATTCTTCATTTTGTTTATTATATTTCGCACCTCTACCAAAGTTACCTCTCTGAATTGAAACTCTATGTAGGGGGGGGGAGGTCCTTTTAAATACTGTAAAGGGTCGTCCTGAGGTAATAGCCAATTTTCTCCTGTTTCTTTCTTTTTTCCTCTTTTTCGATTTATAATTTTCCCTATGAATTTTATGGGATTTCTGACGGTATTTATTGCACTGTAATTTGCCACTTTGTTCGCATTTTTTATGGCTTGCTATATTGAATTTTGAACCTTCTGTGATTTCCCAAGTCTTCAGCTCTATTGTATTGTTTACTCACCTCTGACAGGAATTTTAGTTGTCCTCTCATAAGTCTCAAGGATTCATCAAACCATGGGTTCTTTTTGGGTTTGTTTGATCTCTCCGAATAGTTTTTTTCAGGGAAATATTTCAGTAGGGCTTGTTGAAGCACACAAATAAATATTTCAAACCTGTCCTCTATATTCATATTTATATTGTCTACAAAAATCCAGTTTACGATCTCAATTTCATTATAAAGTTTTATCAAGCCCTTTTATGGAGCAAGAACCTATGCTTGATGACGTTATCGACAATTTCATAATTATTTTGTAAGCAGACCATAATGACAGCAACAGCGAGTCTTCTAGTTCTGATGAAGAACTATCTGACATAGAAAATTTTTAATTTTTCGTTATTTAACTCATTTTGTGCTTCATATTTGAATTGTTTGCAAAAATTATCTACATAAATAGAGTTTTCACCATTTTTAATGAATTTGTATTATTAAACTGACAACCAGGTAAATCCGAATCATTCATCCTCACGATAGCTCAGTACCACTTTTTCCGTTTTCTTTGTTATGTCGTTAATCCTATATAAACCCATCTATCACTAAGATACTTAGGTACTTAGGAAAAACATAGTTACTAATCATTTGCCTCGAATCCCTATTGAATATCAACCTTCAATTACTATATTTCATCCTATTGTACAGATTCTAGGTATTCTTGAAAATTTGAATTATAAGTTCAGTTACTTTTGGAATGGAGGTTGTAGATTTTGAAGTGAGAAAATAATAGTGCCAATGAATTGAACATTGCTAATGCGCTATTACAATCTATAATATATAAATGTGAGAAGTGATAGATACCTTGTTGAGATCCTACTGGGGTGGGAACCCTAGTTGGACTAGCAGGTTTCTGAGAATGCTTATTCATTACAGGAGATGATCCATAAATGGGTAAAGGATAATCTGAAACAAAATTGGAATGAAATGAATTCAAAGTTATATAATAAAAAGTTCATGACTTTGAATTCAGCCAGGAGAAGAAATATTTCAACTACCACCATTGAAGTAACCTACTCACTAATAAAAAATATATATATATATATATATATATTGAATGAAATAACTCACCCCCGCGTAATGGACTCTTCTTTGGTACTTGATCCCTCTGCAGGAATTTGTGATTGAAGAACTCTTCAAAGTTCATTCTTTCTTTGGGATTCCTCTTCATCAGTCTAGACATGAAATCATGGAGTTCCGCACTTGTTGAACTGGGAATCCTAAAAGGAACCTTATATTTTAGTAACTGCGTATTTTATGAATCAAGTCTACCAATTGTAGAGTTCTATCTTAATGTTGAAATATACTTGGAGCCAAGTATATTTACAGTAAAAACAACCCCATAATTAAAAGCACACTTAGTTTCTACCACCATGTGATCCATACATTCAAAATCAAGTATCTCTTTGGAATAATGCAACAATTTGAAATTTTTAGATTTTGGAAAAATGAATACTTGAAATATTCTAAATTATTTCTCAATTTATTCCTGAAGGGCAAAAGATGAAAAAATCCAAACTAGGGATCCAATCATACATTAAACGATATCACTCATTATACATCGATTCAAGAAAATTATTATTCCTTGAGATGTAAAAATGAAAATAATGCAACAAAAAAGAATTAATATTTCTGAAGGAAATAATATTCATATAATCATTAATTTAATATATCACTTGAGATTTTAGGGACAAGAGATAGAATGTAAGTGTTAGAAAGAATGGTACAGCTTTACCTCCTCTTCTGATCTACTGAAGGGCATTTTTGTTATATAGTTCGTTCTTTTATATACTTACAGACACAATTAACCGCCCAAATTCTTACTGTTTGCCAAATAGTGAATTTCAACAGTATCTCAAAAGAAATCTTTGATGTGCGAGCACAAATAAAAACAACGCAAACATTTGTTTTATTGAGATTTTTCAAAAGGAAAGATATTTTCCTTGAATTCAAAAACATCTTGCTTCCATTTACTCAAAATTTTAATAATGTATGTTACCACCCCTGGTACTTATGACTTCTTGTTGAGAAGCCTGTTCTGAATATCCAGTTTTATGTACGACATGGCCTTGAATAACTTATTCTACGTACCTATTAGCATTTACATTGCCTCTATAAAAGATAACATGGTCAGTTTTTGCTTCACATGATATGCCTCCCTGAATGGTTATTGAACCTTCCTGGTAACCCACTGTTTCAGCTAGAGTGCATACTGGTCATCTAACCTAGGCGTCCAGTCTCAGTTGGAACAGCACATTCTTCCATTGCTCAGTTCAGTCATCATATTCTCGCGCAAGCGCAAGTCTTGCTTCATGTTGAGGGGCGGGAAACTGGACGCCTAGCCTTCACATTCCTTTCTGTTAATATTCCTCTTATTGAACGATCACTCACAATAACATTTCTGGCCTCAAACAGACGAGTACGGATTTCAGCGATTTCTCAAAACTATTGAATCGTATGGAATTGCAATGTTTCTACCTCGATCAGGCCTCCATGGATATGAGTCTATCCTTCGAAATCATGACATCCCCTACTGTGGTTCGAGGTAGTCCAGGAGTCTGAGCGATTCATGGTTGGTTGTATCCTCTACTAGCGAAGCTACAGCTCTAACACCACCGTTTGCGTCCAACGCATGTTTTTTTTACTTCGACCACTACAAGAGATCTTAAGGATTCTAATTCAAAAAATGCTCAAACACTACGTTTGAAGAGAACAAGAATGTAGTCCTCGTACCACAACAGTAATAATGTGAAAAAACGACTAATTCCAACCAATGCTTCGGCAACACAATTTAAATAACAAAAACAAGAGTTACCAATGTTTTTCCATAAGTACTTTCTAGATACAAAATCAAGATGGGACGAGACAAAGTAAACATAAACAAGCCAAATGATGAAATATTGTGCCTGTAAGTGTATATCAGATATAAGTTTTAGATGTTACATGTATGTATGAGTAGGATACTCTTACAGATAAGACATACTTTGGTAGAAGGTTCAAGTTCTTTTCATAGAACATTTTTAGGGCTTGCGGAGAAGGAGCACTGAAAGGAGCTTTTCCAGTCAATGCTTGGTATACAATAGTTCCTATACTCCATAAGTCAGCTTTGCCGTCATACTGTAGCGACATTATCACTTCAGGTGCCTGTGAAAAGAGAAAATTAAATGGAAATACAAGAATTCTTGGATATATAGATTAATATGATAATTGATTGAAAGGATACAATTTACAAAAACAAAGTGGACATAAGAACTATTAATAGACAAGACGTCTCACCATATACATTGGACTTCCACAGAGTGTAGCTGCCATTACACCATCTTCCAGAGTTCGAGCAAACCCAAAATCGGCTGAAATAATTCATAGGTAAGACATAAATAGTTGGTTAGATTGTTGTATTATAACCCAAATATACTACCTTGTAATAGTTCCTGAATCAATTTAAATCTGATTGAGGTTTACGCAATTTTCAGTTATTTTTTCCTTACCTATTTTCAATGTTATTTGAGATGGTAGAGGATTCGCAATAGCTGGATCATAAGATAATAATATATTTTGGGGTTTCAGGTCTCTGTGTACTATTCCTAAGCTCCTCAACGCTTTCATGGCATCAGCTAGAATAAAGTAACATTCAAGTTTCGTCTCACAAAGATATAAACAATTCAAACATTGTATTGAATTGATTACAGTGCTCTTAATTATGTAATATTCGGAAACAAATTATGTCAACCAGTTTCTGAATTAATATAGTATAAAAATGAAATTATACTCTTTAAGAACATTTAATTTCGTTTCCAATACTAAATGTTTCTTTGAGATAGGTGACGTTGTAGACTTTCATACGACATTGAAATATTTTGAACAGATTGAAGTACAGCATGAAATGATATTTATGGAAGTACAAATCATAAAGAATATGTAAAATATATTGAAGACATTCTTAGAAATGATATTCATGTCTTAGTAGAGCAAGATGTACTACTGTGTCCAAAAAGTAAGGTGACAATTTAATTTAACTGCGCGCGCAAATGGATTTGGGGCAGTGCTCTTATTTTTAGGTTGGTAGAATTGTCTTTGATTGTGCCAAGGTTCTCTTGAAAATATATATTAGTGTTTGAAATACACTTGGTTGGTTTTGTAAGCTCCTAGAAGTGACTTTTTCGATTTTTATGACGTCTGCATTTGTTGAGCGAAGAATTTGCATTAAATTCAGTTTGCTGAATGAATTTTCTGCTGATTATTCATTTATGATGGTGCAAAAAGCTTTTGGTGATGAGGCTTTGTCAAAAAAAAATGTTTACAAGTAGTAAACTCGAGAACGTGTAGCGTCCAAAAACCAAAGATCTGGTGCTTGTAAATCGTTGATAACCATTAGATATCTTGCTGATCATGTTGACCTTTCAAAAAGATCAGTCAATACAATTTTGAAGGATGTTATGGGCCTCATACACTAAAATCTCGATTGATACCGAAAACACTGAATTTTCTGGAAAAACATCGTCGCGTTGAACTGTGCAAAACAATGCTTTCTGACATCAGGACAAAATGAAACTCATTACTACAGGACATGAGATGTGGATTTATGCTTACGACGCACAAATGACCAATCAAATGAATATGTGCTGAAGGTGACGCTAGCAAGGCCATGTTGACTGCTTTCTTCGATTATCGAGGTGTTGTGCATTTTTAGTTCCTTCCGCCGGGTCAAACCGTCAACAAAGAATATTATTTGAGCGTTATGCGTGGTTTGCGTGAAGCTATTACTTCCCAGATGTTATTATGCAATACAAGTAAAGAATTGCCAACATTTCCAAGATACAGAAGATACTTCAATGACTCTGGCTATGTCAGTCTCCTTTATATCTTCTCTCTCGAGTCATGGTCCGAATCGGTGAACGCGAAATCTGTTGATGATGCCTTCAACAGCTTTGTTAACACTTTCGCGTATTATGTTGATGTATACTTTCCGTTACGAATTGATAAGCCTAAGAAACGTACTAATAAGCCGTGGGTAACTCTAGGTATAGCCGTGTCCTTAAAAATGTTGAAAAAATGACCCAACACCCTGATAATATTGCATTCTATAAAAAATACAAAAAAATATATGATAGAATATTACAGGCGGCAAAAAACTATATAATGTAAAGTTGCATGAGACAGCTTCATACAAGTCTAATGCAGTATGGTCTATAATTAACAACAACATAAACAACTCGACTCCCAGAAGCAGTAAGTATGAAATCGAGATTGGTGACTCATTAGTAAGCGATCCTAATACTCTTTATAATCACTTCAATGATCATTTACTAAGTATCTCATCTGAAATGTTTCAGAGAACACAACATAGGAAATCAAGAGGTGGGTTACTTTCTCCTAACTGGGTTGGCCAGTCTATGTTTTTAACTCCTGTTACTGAAACGGAAGTTTTCAACGTTATTCAAAGTGCTAAAAATTTAAACTCTAGTGGCGTTGACATTAAATCAATGTTAGAAGAAATATTCCCAGCCATACTAAAAGTAGCCAGGATTCGAATGATTTTCAAGAAAGGAAATAAAAGACTAACAGAAAATTACAGGCCCATCTCATTGTTTGCATGCTATTTCTAAAATATATGAGAGTTTTATTCAATAAAATGGTTCTATTCCTTGAAAAATATAATATTCTTACTAATTCTCAACATGGATTTCGTTAAGGTAGATCCACTCAAACAGCCATTATAAATTTCATTAATCAATTATATAAATCCATGAATGAGAATGAAAAATGTGTTGCAATTTTCATGGATGGCAGTAAGGCCTCTGACTTAGTTTTACATTGCTTGTTATTAGACAAATTGTACCGTCTTGGTTTCCGAGGACCCATTCATAAACTGTTGAGATCCTATCTCTCTGATAAAGTTCAATTCGTAGATTTAGATGGCTCGAAATCAACTGTTGCAAATATTAAATGTGGTGTCCCTCAGGGATCAGTACTGGGCCCGCTTCTTTCTTTACTGTTCGTGAACGATATGCCAGATATTTTAAACGGGCTTGGTAGTTTGACCATGCTTGCTGATGACAATACATTATTATGTGCTGATACATCTATTACTGGAACAACAAACAAAGCTCAATTTCTTCTGAACAAATTTTCCAAGTGGTTCGATGACAATCAATTGTTCTTAAACGCGTCGAAAAGTTTTTCTTAAATTTCCCTCAAGAATTCAATTGCTACTAATTCATCTAGTTACTTACTGAGAGTAAACAATCAATCAATCCAACAGGTTCAGTCAACGAAGTTCCTAGGCATCACAATTGATAATAATCTTAGCTGGTGTCACCACATCAATCAGTTGTGTTGTGTGCTGTCTCCTGCATGTTATGCTTTGCACAGATTGCGTGTGTCAACCAATAGGGAGGTGTGTCTGTCATATTATCAGGCATATTTTAGATCCCGGATTACATATGGGATTCTGTTTTGGGGTGGTTCTCATGTATGTGACAGAATATTCAAGTGGTAGAAGAGAGCTATTAGAAAAATAATGGGAGTTTCTCGTAGAACTTCATGTAGAAGTCTCTTCCGAGACTTGGGCTTATTACCGTTGGCTTGTATATATATTTTGGAATTATCGAAGTATATAAAACGTAATGTTAACCTTTTGTGCCAAATGGATTCTTTCACTCATATAAAACACAAACATCGGAATTCTTCGCCATACCTCAACACACTTTATCTAGGTATAAGGGACCCAAATATATGAGAATTAGAGTATTTAATGCTCTACCCCAACAACTTAAGGTGATCAATGATATAGGACAGTTTGGGAAAGCGGTAGAAAGATTGTTGCTCTCAAAATGTTTCTATACATTAATTGAATTTTTGCAATTATAATTATAGAATGTAAGTTGTTTATTTATTATTGGATCTTTCTTTTCTTTACACGTTGACATGTCCCATACTATGTTACCTGCATTAATTGTAATTGTATTGTAATATTTGTAGACAATGCACCGTCTTACACTTCATTGATTCTTCATAACCACTTCGCCAAAAACTCGACGTATATTTTTCCACAACCGTAGTATTCACTTGATTTAACACCGTGTGACTTCTGGTTATTCAGCAAGTTCAAAAGACCGTCTCGGGGACACCGTTTTGAGTCATAGGAAGAGATACAAGCCACATCGATGAGAGAGCTGAAGGCCATCTCGGAAATCGACTTTAACAACTGTTTGAAGATTGGAAAATCTGTTGGCATAGGTGCATTGTATCTGGAGGGGATCACTTTGAACATGATGAAACTGATTCAAAAGAAAAATAAGTAAGTTACCTTACTTTTTCGACACAGTAGTACATCTACAACGAAATAACATGTCTCAAGACCCTTGTAACAACATTCAGAGTTACTCAGGAAACTGAAACGTACATTTTGTATTTCTAAGGATAGAATTTTCAGGGAATTGGGTAGAAATTGTCAGAAATATAGAAAATTAAGAGAATCTCAAAAATATACTGAAAACCAGTTGGCGAAGTGTAGAATACATACCTAACTGTAAGAGAAATAATCGAATTGTCTCCTCGCTCAGAGTTTTCATTGTAGAAAGATAATCAGAGAGATCTCCTCCATTGCAATACTGAAAGAAATGAACAACAAATAATTAAAAAGGTTAATCAAATTGCACATTATAAATACGTTATGGGAAAATATATTCATCATAGTTTGAGAACTTTTGAAAAACTATTTTATTTGGTATTAGTAATCTTATTATAATTGAATAATTCTCATTACTACTATTTCTATAAGAAGTTTTATTTATCAAAGATTATTTTAGTGTAGTAATATAAGTCAAGCGTCATTAGAAAAAGCTTGAGACATAAATATCGCGATCATTTTGTGAATCTAGAAATGACAGATATTGACCTCATTTCCTTTCGTACATTTCTTTTTTACAGTAAATGATTTATATTTATATTCTTAAAAAAGTCACACTGGTTGGATTTTCCTTTTTTTTGAGTTGAGTACCTGCTTTTGCCAATTTAATACACCGGGTTTAACTGAAACTAGGGCCACTCCTGAACGAAAATTTCGTGATGTGCAACCTGCTGAAGAAGAGGTTAGTTATCGTTATCGGCGAAGATACCGAAATAGACGTATTGACATTTGTTAATATTAATTCAACCACATCAAGGGAAATTACCGAGGAGCTTGAAATTAGCCACCAAAGCGCGTAGAGAATTTTGAAAGAACAAAAGTACCGTTCATTTAAATATGAACAACACCAACATCTGTATGTTAACGATAGTGTTAAGCGACTCCAGTACTGCGAAGAGTACCTTAGGAAAATGGAGGGTGACCAACAATATCCCACAAAGATTTTATTCGTTTCACACTTCACGAACAATAGGATGTTTAATAGGCAAAATATCAGGTACTGGTCGCAAAATGAACACAGATATCAAGATGGAAATTTTTTAAGAACCCAAATACAAGATGTATTGGAAGAGTCGCTTTTAGCTGTTGTGAATTAAATATATTTTCAACAATGAAGAGATGGCGCACCTCCTCATAACACAAGGGAGGTCTCGAACTAGATTTCTTCCTGTTGAGCCATTTGAAAAAAGAGGTTTACCAACCACCTGTTAGAACCCAACAAGAATTGAAGAACCGTTTGAGACAGGCTATTGATGGCATTACAGCCCAACAGTTAAATAATGTTGTGAGGGGAATCATCAATCGTGTACGATGTTGTGTTCGTGACAATGGTGGTATTTTTGAACATTTATTATAATTGTTTCGTTTTCACTGTTCGCTCTTTTGGTATCAACTTTGACACCCCGTACTTTATTTAATCTATCATTAGATAAAGGTATGTTGCCAGAAGTTTGGAAAACTTTTCATAACTCCTATCCATAAGAGTGATGATGCAGCAAATGTAATTAACTATCGCCCAATTAGTATTCTGAATACGCTGCCAAAAATTTTGGAAAATATTATATTGGACTCACTTTATGAATCTTTTGATAAGCGAGAAGCAGCATGGTTTTATGCGAAAACGATCTACCATCACAAATTTATTTTCATACGTTCAAGATGTTTATAGTGCTTTTGGTCAAGGGGATCAGGTGGATGGTGCTTATATTGACATTTTTAAAGCTTTCGATCAAACCAATCACATTATCTTAGATAAAGTTCTCCAATCAGCAGACTTTCTTGACAATCTTTTGAAGTGGATGACGGGCTACTATAGTGGTAGAAAACAAATAGTTCTAACCAAAAATTACGAGTCATACGCTATAAACGTAACCTCTGGCATTCCACAAGGCAGTCATCTTGGGCCTTTTCTCTTCAATCTTTAGATTGATAAGGTTATTTCCGCAGTGAGATATTCGAAGGCATTATTGTTTGCTGCAACTGTAACTGGTGTTTCTGATTGCTTGGACCTTCAGCATGATATTGATGAAGTTCACAGATGGTTTTCGGATAATTTACTAAGTGCTAATCTTTCAAAATGTAAATGTATTTATTTTTATAAAAAGACTGATCCAATAGTCTTTCCTTATAAGATAGATGGAATTTGTATCGAACGTGTTGACCATTTGAAGGACCTCTGTATCATATTAGATCATCGTCTTGATTTCAAAATGCTCTACTCTAACATTATATGTAGATATTTTGAAAAGCTCGGTTTCATAAGGAGAAACACATCCGAATTCACAAATATTTCAGCTTTGAACCTTCTCTATCTTGTATTTTGTAGGCCAATACTAGAATATGGTTCCATCATTTGGTCTCTACTTCGTGGAGTCGATTCCATGAACTTTGAGAGGGTTCAGAATAAATTTTTGTTATATCTCTCCTACAAAAAATGTATCTCTAGAATTAATTTTTCTGCTACCTACATTCGTTCAGAATGTAAAATAATGTGTCCCTCTGAGGAGGACTAGAGGTGACAGTTTGTTCATGGTGCCTTTCAGTAGAACTAATTTCGGAAGTAATGCTCCCATTAATAGATTGCTTCATTATGGCAATACGTACCTAAGAACTGACTTGCTCTTTACTTTCTCCAAGGGGGAATTCAATGATCATCTAGCTACGATGAACATTGAATAAAACTATTATCATTAATTAATACTGGTTGTTTTTGAAAAGGATATGTTCCGTTAAATGAATAAATCAATAAATGAACACTTAAAAGTGATGTTAAGAAACTGAACTAGCATAATGCGTTAGTGTAGTGTGTTTGTGCGATTGGCTTGACTTCGAAGGAGCCTACTGTGCATGAAATCAAGATTCCCCAACTCAGTTTTCATTATTTCCACGAAATCTATCGCAAGAAAATCCCACGCGTTCACTCCTTCATCCTGAAGGAAAAACGCTTCATTATTTGATCAAAGTGTCACGAGTCCCATCTTTGCACATGACATTTTTCGGCGAGCTAGATAAAATCGCGAAAGAAAAAAATACGACTGCAAACCGGGCGTGTTTACACAATATATTAAAGGCCGATTTCTCTGACTCATCTATAAAACAAAAATACTCAATGTAGGTGCACACATCTTACGTAGAGTGTAAATAAAATGATAAGATAGCGTTTATGTACCGTCAAAATGGGATATAGATCATACCTAGTCACGGCGTGAAGTACAGTGGAAATAGAATTGGTGTAAAAAAAAGAAACATGTTCGTTATTGGTTTTAGGCACGTCTGTATCTGTTTGCTGGTTCAAACAATAGCAGGGTAAGTTATTCTTAGGAAGAAACATTCAATTATATTAATACATAACAAAACTGCAAAATTTATAATTTTGAGGTTTTGGGAAATTTAAAATGATGTTATTTTAATTATTTACGATCCGGCACTGCTATAATCCTACTCCAAGTTGTCCTAGAACCGACTACACGTGGTTTGAGATAATAAAGATCGATTTCTGCTATTCTACTTCAACTAATCTAATATTCCAGCGATTTGCTATGCATTCTTTCTTTCCAAGAAACTTTATGAAAAATAGTCCAAACAATCCAAGTCTGGACTGCGTGGTGGCGAATAAACATCACCTCATAGTACGAAAACATAATTTTTCACTTAAACCGAATGATTTATATGCGACTTTATATACACCGATCCAAGAAATAAACGAAAATTCAAATTTATTCATAAGTTCAGATGAAGAATTACTTTTAAAGTAATTCTCCAGCACTAAGGGATGCTTGAGAGATGAAAATGGTACTCATAGAAATTGAAATAAAACTGATGATGAAATGTGAAACTTTTGGAAAAAATTGAAGCCCTGAAAACCTTGTAATACCTGTCTAGAATTACTGCACGACATCCACGATTCATACTCAAAATCAATGACCTGATCCATTTCGTTCGAATGAAGTGTTTGAAATGGATCAAAAAATATATATATATATATATATATATATATATATATATATATATATATATATATATATATATATATATATATATATATATATATATATATATATATTCTTTTGAAAAGAGAGGATTTACAAAAATTCGAATAATTGTATTTACAATAAATGCTTATATCTATAATATTGGTGTGCCAGAAAAAACTTTCTACGTTACATTGGCTCCTTTAGCTGAATTTCTTCGAAACGAATCAAAAATTTATTTATTCCTACATTTAAAAGAGATTGAATTTTTTCTTTTTATTAGGACTCAGTAAGTGATATTTCAAGAGACGAACAATTGATCAATAAAATTGTATTCTTTTCAGTTGAAAAAAATGGTTCAAATATTTTGGAACTCATAATTTTCAATTTGGGTTATACAAATGTAATGATATTGTTTTGAAAGGTTCTGAATAATCGTATTTTACGGTATTTGAGGGAATACCAGAGAAAACAGTGAGGTTAAAAAATCTAGTCTCTTCTTTCTTCCATTTGGGATTGATTAGAAAGTGGATCATATGGACAAATCTAAACTAGTTGAAGGGAATTTTGACAACAAATATTTAGGATTATTCTTGTGAAATAGAGTGATATAAAAATCCAGGAAATTTTCCCGTTTATTTAACGGTTGTTATAGAAACCCAATGAATGTGTCTTGTAATGTCAACATTATTAAATTGGTACATAAAGCTTCAGGGATCATCGCCTCCTTTTTTCCAACTGTGATTGTTATAGAAAGTTAATGAAATTTTTCCGAGAAGTGTGAGCTCAGGAAATGTAACAGGGGATCCATACTATCTTGCGTACGATTGATCCATACTATCTTGCGTACGATTCAATTAACGAGTGAAAAAACCTGAGGAAAAAACTCGTTTCCCTGTCGCTATTGCACTAGCAATAGCTTGTCTGTTTATGTTGTGTGTACATAAAGAGTACCAAAGATTTTTCTGCTTAGCAGCTTCATTCTCTCATTCTCATCTTGCACTCCATGATTCCCAGACGAAGACAAGGGTGAAAGGAAGGGGGTTTGGGACAGGAAAGATGTAACAATGGAAAAAGAAAACCAGCAGAAAATATTTCAACAATCATACCTGACTCTTATATGTCTAAACTCACTTGAATTTAAGAAAAGATTTTACATTGCAAGCAAGGTCATGAAAAGGACTAAGGAAATAATCAAAAAGGATTTCGTGGATATGTTCTTCCGTCGCAGTGAGTCTCTTGAAACATAATCACTTCCTTGTTCTTGCTTGCCAATTTTGAAGTATAATCGCATAATCCCTTCAGTATTCAAACTCAACAAAAACAATTCCCTCTCTGTTTGACCGAGAGACCCCCATGGCCAGGTTCGGTCTCCTAAGTGATGCCGATTATGATCTATAGATGTTCTAGAATCATTATGAACCCAATAACTTGGGTTGACATCTCCCATATATTATTTCTTCGTGGATCTTGTTCCCAGAAAACAGCTGAGCTACGTTTTTGCACGCTTTGGATGCAGGTCACCTCGTTCAGTCTACTCGGCTGATTTTCGATTGCTTTCTGGAGTGTAGTTATGAATCAATATTGAGCAGTGTTATTAATTTCGATACTCTGTCTGATGAACTCTCCCTCGTAGACTGGGCTGCGCTATTATCTTCCTCAGATGATCCTGATCACATGTTGGAAACATTTTATTCAATTTTGTTATCCATTTCCAACAAACACACACATGAAAAGAAAGCCTGGAAAATCGACTAAAGCCATGGATGAATGAAGAATTATTGTCACTAATACATCATAAAAATAAACTGTGGAAAACATACAAACCACCTCCGAAAACGATAAATTTTATAAATATATGCGTAGAAGTTTACAATCTAAAGTCGACACACCCCTCCTTCGTAGGAATGACGGAAATTTTTGTGTCGGTGACCTCGACTTAGCTGAGGTTCTAGCCTTCGCGGGCTGTTTCATGTCAGAGCCAAATGCTGACGAGATGCCCGACGTACAAAGACCACCTGATTTCCTCACACACATAGAGTTCACACCCGATTTTGTGAAGAAACATCTCATGAACTTGAAAAGTCAATCCTCTCCTGATTTAGATGGCATGAGCCCCCTTTTTCTGAAGAGATTCGCTGATGTTCTGTGTCTACCACTTTCGTTGATAATGTCACTTTCTTTCGAGAAATCGAAGGTGCCATGAGCCTGGAAAAAATCATCCATCACATCCATCTTCAAAAAAAGGCGACAAACTGAATCCACTCAATTATAGACCAATTAGTTTAGTGTCTGTGTCGTCAAAGATAATGGAATCGATAATTGTTGAAAAAATGACTGAATTCTTAACCCAACTCACAATTATTACCCATGAACAGCATGGATTTGTGAAGGGAAGATCCACTTCCACCACTGCGAAAACCTTCGATAGAATGACAGCTAAAAGATTCTTCTTCATTGGACTAGCGATTATCTATCGTATAACTTTTTCTATGAGATTTGGTGGCGCTCTGTCTTCAAAACGGCCTGTCGTAAATGGTGTGCCCCAGGGCTCCATTCTTGGCCCTATTCTTTTCATAATTTTAGTCAGTGATCTTGCTGTTCATATAAAATCGAGTAAGTCATTTTACGCTGATGACGCGAAGTTATACGCTAACCCCCTCACAGACTCTATGAAACTACAAGAAGATCTCAATGCAATTAACAAGTGATGTAGTGATTGGTTTCTGCCTCTAAATATCGCGAAGTGCGTTGTCTTGCATATCGGAACTGGTAATCCTTCTGCTCCATATTTTATCGACGGACGTCCGCTCAGTGTTGTGTCTTCTCATGTCGATCTTGGTGTGATTATCAACTTTGATCTCACATGGTCTGAGCACATAACAAGTATATGCAAACGTGCCCAATATATCTTATTCGTAAATCCTTCGTTCGCCTTTCGTTCTCTAGCTGCATAACACTGTACAATATGCGGGTGCGGTTTGGTGTCTAGTATTGACCGCGATCAAATTATGCTGGAGAGCGTTCAGCGACGTGCCACGCGTATATGCTTCGGAAACAGACCCTTCAATGACGAAAGGCTGACTACAGCCAACCAACGAAGACTTAATCCTGACATATCGGATGATCAAGCACAACTATGCCAACCTCAGGACACTTTTTGTAATGAATGACTCTCGACATCGGGGTCATAGTAAGAAACTGAAGAGGGGAAAAATTCTTCACCCGCCAGAGAGAGAATTTTTTGGTTAATCGAGTGTTTAGTGCGTGGAATGGACTTCCTGGTGAGCTTGTGAATTGTGACTCAGCTTCAAAAATAGAATTGACAGCATACTCTTCTGATGTTACTTTTATAGCGCGGTGTGTTATAAGAAAAAAATATTTTCCAAATACCAATTCTATTCAGGGGAACAAGAACAGCCAGTTTTTTAAACTCATTAATCGAGTTAAATCAAACGTTATAATCCATTCTATCAAAGATTGTTTGGTACGCTGCGCTTCGAATCTTATGAACACGATGGAGACGCAGCTTAATTATAACAGACTTGTTTTGATTATACAGGGTGTTACAACTTGGGGGGTAAATTACGTCCAGTTTTAAGAAAAAAGTTTCTATAAACATAGGTCCGCAAAAGCTTCGTTACGGAGCTACAGGGTGTTAAAATTTCCGGAAAAAAATTGGTTTTTTCTTCAAAACTCCTGCAGTTTTTGAGATATTCAGCCCAAATTTGGAATGCATGCTATTTTTCACAGCTTCCATAATTACGCGTCCCAGATTTCAACTGAAATATAGTTAGTGTTTTCGTTTCCGAGACCATGTCTCCTTTTGCCCTCTCAAACTTTTTTGCAGTACGCCACTGATCCGCGTACAATCAATTTTCGTCATCTTCGTTCAATTTAGAAACCTTTTTGACACTTGTAATTTTTTCGTATCTCTAACCGTTTTCGAGTGAAAAATTATTGAATTTGAATTGTATGTTATTCGCTAAATAAAAAAAAGAATAGAAATACTCGATAGGTATGCCCAAAATTTGCTTTTATCTTAAAAGCTCGTCTTCTGAGACTCAACTTATACTTATTCGATATCAAACTAAAAATAAGAACAATTAAAAACTGAATAAATTGCTGGAAGTGTCCTCCACCTGCAAGAATACAGACTCTGTCCTTCTTCGCATATTAACACACACTCTTTGAAATATTCCTGGGGTACTTCCTATCGTGTCACAACAGGTTATTATTCGATTTTTCAAATTCTCTACAGTGTTCACTTGAGTGGTATAAGCAAAACTTTTGAGATATCTCCGCAAGAAAAATTCAAACTATTTAAGTCTGGGGACCTAGGAGGCCATGGTTCTGGCCCACCCCGACCTATCCATCGGTTGTTGAATGTATTATTCAAAAATTCCCTAGCTT
This sequence comes from Cryptolaemus montrouzieri, assembly GCA_013387265.2. NCBI lineage: Eukaryota > Metazoa > Arthropoda > Insecta > Coleoptera > Coccinellidae > Cryptolaemus > Cryptolaemus montrouzieri. The sequence goes on from JABFTP020000062.1 coordinate 70,796,189, forward strand.
CTCCACTAAATTGTGCTGGTGCCCCGTAATGCATGAACCACATTATGTTTCTCACCTAAAGTGGCACATCCTCGAGCAATAAACTCCTCCTCAAGAAATTGCCGATAAATGGGACCGTTTAGTATGTTAGGCAAAAAAAATGGCCCAATCAAATAATTTCCGATTATTCCGATCCAGACATTTAGTGAGAATTGTTCTTGATGATTAGATTCTTCAATCAAATGGGGGTTTTCCTCAGTCCAATAATGTTTATTGTGAAAATTTGTGATAGCAGTTCTCGAAAAGTTAGCTTAGTCTGTGAACTATCAAAATGAGCATTTTCTCTAATTTTATCTAAGAACCATCGGTAGAAATTCAGTCTTGAAGGAAAATCTCGAGGAAGTAGAGTTTGGACGCGTTGAATATGAAACGGATACAATAAAAAGTTGTGGAGAATCCTCCAAACTAGAACATGTGAAATCTTCAACTGATTTCCAATTTTTCTTCTACTCACATGGGGATTCAAATCAATACAATTCAAAACAAGGCAGACCGTACATGTAATGGATATCAGCCAATTCGGCATTAGTAAAATTAGCAATTTTTTCTTACAGCAATAACTTCAAAAGTCTTAAAACTAATCGTTAATTTAATAAACAATTTGAGCAGACACTGGTTCAACTTTAGCAACTATCAAAATAAATAAATAAATGAAAAATAAACAAAGCCTACTATTCATTCCTTTAATTAGAAGTGCTTTCAATTCAGCGAATGCATACAATGGTTTAATAATTTTTTGCTCGAGAACGGTTGGAGATACGAAAAAATTAAGAGTGTCAAAAAAGTTTCTAAATTGAACCAAAATCACGAAAGTCGATTGTACGCTGATCAGAGACGTACTGCAAAAAAGTTTGAAAGGGCAAAAGAAGACATGGCTCCGGAAAAGAAAACACCTTGTAGATTCTACTTAAAACTTAGGACGTGTAATGATGGGGGCTATAAAAAATAGCTTGCGTTCCAAATTTGGGCTGAATATCTCAAAAACTGCAGGAGTTTTGGAGAAAAAAACATTGTTTTCCGGAAATTTCAAAACCCTGTAGCTCCGTAACGAAGCTTTTGCGGACTTATGTTTATATGAACTTAGATTTACCCCCTCAAGTTGTGACATACTATTATGTAACACCCTGTATTGTAACCTCGAAAACAAATAACCTGAATTCGGATGCACACACTCAAGCAACATCCCAAATTTCTTCGGAATTAGACAAGTATTTAGTGAATATTATGCTTGTCTAACATTGTACAATATGCCAATATTGGTTACAATGAAGTTGAAAGAGTAAATCATAAAATATCTGATAAAAGGGAGTGTCAAAACAAATTTTTCACAATATTCCACAACTTGAAAGTGTAACCACTCGAATTATCTACAAGTAGATATACAGATATGAGCGTATCACGTCATATTATATCATAAGTACTTAAAACTTCCTGATTCTCCTTGAGTATATTATATATATAGAACTCTTAAAAAATAAGGTTGAGAATTTTTGTCACTATATTCCATGATTAGAATCGCTTTACTGAAAAGCGTTCCTTTCATCAAGAATCTGATGTTAGGAAAGAGAAAGGGACTATTTTGTAATTGTACCTTCATTGTAGGTAAAGCTACAAACCTTCAGTAACCGAGGGAGTTTTTCAACCTAGGAAATCACAATTAACCCTATAGCAAAACAATATTATGAAGTAGCAACTTTTAGTATCAAACTGACAAAAATGATCTTATAAATGCAACAGTTACATTAGAGCAATAAAAAATTGTCACTTGAAAATATTCGAAATCATATATAAACTTCTGATAAAGATAAATATGTGTACGAGCAGCAAACAGATAAGATTCATGCAAATTGCAATCGAATCACCACTTTCTATGAATCAGTGGAAATTATTAATGACAACATAAACCTATCCTTAGGTGAACAAACAAAGCTTTTTTGCGAGTGCAAAATTATCGCATGGCGCTAAAATTTCCAGTTAATCGATCGATTAAATTATGAAACAATGAATTATATTCACGTATAGTTCCATTGTTGCTGTGTTTCGGGCCATGTACTCCTTAGTCTTTGAGACTCTTGTTTCCACGAAACCACTTAATTTTGTGTGAGAAAGTTTGCTTCTCTAATCAGGCCTATAACCTTTTCGGCAAAGTTTATGTTGAAGTTCTTTCCAATATTCTTTATCCCCCAGAATTTCCCGCCTTTTGCGAGTTATAGATTTTCATTCGAACCTTATGTACGAGGTTGTTTCCCCCACTTTATCGCAAAGTGTACTATTCTTCCAGGTATTTTTCTATATTAGTCTAAGGAAACAGTAGCCCTCACAGTATTTAATTGGACTGCATTTAATTGTAGGGCTTCTTCTGCAAGCTATTTACTTGGTTCTCCAAATGTAGTGATATGTTCCTTTCCTCTTGAAGTGTTCTTGTCTAATCGAGGTGTCTAAGGTATCACTAAACCGCTCGCGGTAATGCTGTTGGATGGTTCTAGTTCAACGAACTCTTTAGATGGGGTCTTTATGTCCTAGCACATTGCTCACACTGTTCCTTACTTTTGTTAGGCCTTGCAGGAATTGCCAGATTAATTTAGATCTAGTTTATTTACCCTTCAGTTCCATTAGAGCAGCCCTGATTTCCGTGAGTATGTGGATTCGTCTTCTCTGAAAGCTTCTTTTTATACTCTCTTAAACTCAGATTTTCATGGCATAGATTCTTTTCTGGAAGACCGTTGTGTATCTTCTAAACTATATTGATAGCTTGAAAGTTTTTTTTTGCAGAATATCCCTGAACCCGATCCATTCAGAGATTTAGAATCATCTACGTACTATACTCTACTGCAAGACTACCCTCTTCATTATGCCAGTGATTATGGCACAGTGTAGGGGTTCTTTGATCAATTCCTTTATTCTTGAGGGTCTTTTGTAAGAGCCTTCCCGTTGTTAGGGAAAAATTGCCAGTATTTACATCAACATCTTCTACTTTTTTACTGGGTTCCTTGGAGAAATGGTGTTGTTAATTTGGCCTCATAAGATAGGGAGGAAAATCTTCTAATATTTAACTGGATCAGAGGCTGTCCACTATTATGTGCCATAAACGAGGAGTGTCCCTCTAATTAGGCAGCCACCGTTAATCTTATCCCCTCACGCTAAACAGTTTTGCTGTGGCGAAGTCTGTTGCGATGCTCGCTGTCTATTCTTTGTAAGATGTTTCCAACTTCATGTACCTCAACCACCTTGAGCATTGATTATAGGAAAGTGTTGAATACTCCTCAATGTCTTGAAATGACTGAGTGAGATTCTTTGGTTTTGGTTATAGCTTGCATGTGAGCTATTGGAGTGTCGATTCCAAGGTTTTCCGTGGTTGGTATGCGTGATGATTACTTTTCAAAGGTATTTCTAATAACGATATTTCCCTTTGAAGCGTGTCAATAAGTTTTCCTAATGTTTTCGAAAGGAAAGATGTTACACTTATTTGTCTTACTGACTTAACCTCGGAGTAGATTCATTAACACTCGATCATTATAATTATTTTATTCTCAAAAAATATGTCCTACTTATAGAACAGTTCAAGATTCATCATTACTTTTTAATCAGAGAATAGATATTTTACTAAAGAATAATAATAAATTTCAATAAATAATTATCAATTTTTTTCCTCAAATTGAGTGTCTAGATTTGACAAAATTATTTATAATCATATCGTTAATATATAAATACTAATTCAATATAACCCTTAAACTACGCTCGAAGAAAAATTAATCCCATATTTTTCGCAGAAAATCGATAGAACTAGAATATGGTTATCAAGAAATAGACGATAAAACACAATCCCAACCAGAAGTGAGTAGCAACTTCAAGTCAATGAAATCCGTTGAAAAATGATGTTTAAACTTTTTTCAGTCAGAAGAAATCAAGCATATAGACGTCGATCGACTATCAGACGAAGCCATAGATGAAATTTGTAGAAACTTCAAAGTGACGATACACATAAAGTCAACCGAATCTTTTATCAATTGTCTCGAATCGCCTTTCGATGATACACGACAAATTAAGCTGGTGAAGAGGGACATAGCTGAGAAAGAACAAGAAATTGAAGGATCCGGTGGTGAGTAAACTACTACAATGTTGATTGCGATAGTATCTAGCACAAGCGCGAAAGATTACATAATTAAGCATCCTGCACAAAGCAATCTCAATTCATACATAGAAGAATTTGTGCCGAAACTCTTGAAACGTAATAAGATTTATTGATTTCAGATTCAGAAGACCAGAAACTTCCACCAGTAGATAAAATATCGCCAGAGGCAAATGAATCGTCCAACCAATCGACGAACTCTCCATCCCTTGAGAAAGATCAACCGCCAGCTTCCGAAGTAGAATCATCTACATCGAAACCAAAAGAATCAGAAGAAACAGGTAAACATAGATGCATTTCATTGTTTAATGTTATAAACTCTATAAACACCATTCGAAGAAAGCATCGAGACAGATAGAGGGAACGGATTTACTTATATTAAATGTACGAAGTTGTAGTTTTTGGTCGTCCAAAAACCATGACAAATGAACAAATACGCTTTAGCTGTGTCACTTGTGAATAGCATAACAGAAAAATTGCACACTTAAACATTCTTCCAACCATTTTATTCTGGAGATCTAGATCCTAGCAATTATTATGCTGCAGATCTGAAAAGAATGCTTCAAGGAAAGATTTGGTTTCATTGTCAAAATGATTTCCAATTTTGGGGCCAAAGATAAATCTTTCTATTAGAAAATATTATTTTATTCACATCGAAGAAAATTATTTTTCAAGGGACAATATTCTACCTTCCGTAGAATGTTAAATATCCTCCCTTGAAGGAGCTAGTTTTCCGATCTACTCTTCGCGGGGGGTTGGTGAGGTAGCCTTTGTTTCGTTTCGTTGGGGGGCGCAGTGACATTTACATTACTGCGTTCGCCCCAACGAAATGAGATGAGTAGGTGAAGGCATAGCCTTGTGTTACGAATGGGTAGACAATGCTGACGAGGTCAAACGAGACCGAAACTGCAGTCCATTGTTCATATTCGTGACATCTGACCGTGCTGTACCACTTCCCTGTGGCCCCGGTTAACAGTGATTATGAAGAATAGATCGGAAAACTAGTTCCTTCAAGGGAGGATATTTAACATTCTACGGAAGGTTGAATATTGTCCCTTGAAAATAATTTTCTTCGATATGTCTACACATTGCGAAATCTCGCATATAGTAACTTTTTGTTTTGAGATGTTTATTATTTTATTGATTATCCTACACATGATTTAGTGATGTATAGTAAAAAATCGAAAATGTATTTTCTTCTATCCAAAATTAGTGCCTCAGAGTTCTTGTTTTCCTACTCTGTGAAAAAACACTGAGTTCTTTCTTTAATTTCAGCACCTCCATTGTTATTCAAAAGTGGTTTTGATGATGTATTGAAAAACGCTGCTCAACAGAATGACAGTATCAAAGAAAGTGAAAATTCTCCAGTTGTCACACAAAAGGAGGAGAAACTTTCTGGATCAAGTGACAACACACTTCCTGATATTACAAGTATGTTAGAAACTATATATCTCATCAAGAATCATTCTAACATTTCTGTAAATTTTTATGTTTTACCAGGAAAAATTTGATTTCAATGGCGAAATGAAATTTTCAACAGTGACAATTTCTTCTTTATTCATTAAGTTATGAGGTGTTTCCTCATACTGTGGTTAGAAAAGATAATTACCAACATTTGAAAAGATGTACCCTATATATTATTATATCTACATTATTTCACTGGTAAAAGCAGGTACTTAATTTCATAGGAAAATAAAATAAAGCAACACACACATGCACATCGTTGTAAGTAATACATTTCACAAGTTTTGGGGAATAAATTCGAGAATACTATTCGATGTACATTTGAGAATAAAATATTTCATAGTGAAATCACTTTTCCCCTTATTAGATGGTGCTTGACTTTCTTTTTGAAATAATTGAATGTTTTTGAAATTCACAAATTAATACTAATATAAAAATAACAAAAAAAAAGTATATAAAAATAGATTAACGATTGCAAGTTTCAGTTGCTTGATACTTTTGAATTCGAGTTTGAGAATAGGCAACCCCCGTAAGTAAGCACACCAACAGCCCCAAGCTATTGTCAAGGGATAAACAATTATGAAAAAGCAGTTTTTACTAAAGTTGTGCTTTCAAACATCGAGTCGAAACAAGGAAGTGTGCCTTGTTAATCTACCCAGTACATCAAAATTAATCATAGTATGCAGATTGGGGCACCTTATAAGGTTGTTTAGTAATTTAAAAACACTGTCAAGCTGACCATTTTCTTCCTCGCGAAAAGATATTTTAGGTTGAAAGAACAACACACAAAAGACAAGTCAGTTCTGCATGTCCTTTAACCTAGACAGCACTTGGAGTTATAGTAGTATAGTACCTCATTTAGCAGTGAAATTCTGCTTTTAGTGATCCATTTGTCATCATGTAAACTAGACACACTGTTTCAGCTTAATTAGATTTCTGATAGTATATATCAGATAGCTTTGATACAGTGAAGTGCTTCTTATGTCATAAGGAAATCAAACAATTGCCTTCATAGCTCTATTTTGTAATCTCTGAATTCTATTTATGTTGTAGCTATCAAATAGAGGCATGTTATAGATTAGCAATTTATGCGAGTTGGAGAGCAAAGAATTCACTTGCCTTGTATATCTTATGATACCTCCAAATCTTGTAATAATTGTACTGATGTATTGGTACCCATGCACCTTGCTCAAGTGTTTTCCATCCAAGTCGAAATCTCTCTTATTTTCACAGTCAAGGAGCATGTATTCCAACTTGACATCTTAACTATCAATTTGTTTTGACAGAAATCCTCAAAAAGTTGTTCAGTGCCCTATTTACTTTGTTTTGTAAGTTTTCCAAATTTGTCATGGAAAACCAATACTGTATCAGTGCAAGAATGTAGCACTCTCCCTGAAAGTTGATCTCACAGAGACTTTACACATAATAGATTGAGTAGAGGTCCTAGGACAAAACTCTGAGGAATACCACATTTTACTGATTGTCTGTAACTAGCTGTGTCTTTTAACAGCACATGCTGAAGCTGGAGCATATTTAAAATATTTCTTCTCATCTTAATACCAATATAGTTGTCACAAAAGATAAATTTGTGCGGATATATTAAAATTGTAAAAGGAAACAAATTCAGGTGTTTATAAGTTCTATTATGAAAATTGTAATAAAATTTAACCGGTGGAACATAATAAACTTCAATATTCTGTTATTAGAGCACAAATTCAGTTTTGACAAACCAAAATAAGATTCTCTTTGTAAATCATTTACTAGGAGAGAACACATCTTCCTCTCAAATGTTATTACTTATCTGATGAAACCAAAGTGTCCAAAGATAAATCTTTCTAAAAATAGACTATAAAGGAGTATTGTTTTATTAATCATTATATAAAATTATTCAAGTACAAATAGTTAAAAATCGAAAATATATATGCAACTGTTCAAAATTATAGCGTTTCCTCCCTATAAAAACATTGAACTGTTCCTTAAATTTCAGCACCTCTAGTGTTATTCAAAAATGGTTTTGACGATATACTGAAAAATGCTGCTCAACTGAACGACAGTCTCAAGGAAAGTGAAAATCCAGTAGTTGTCTCACAAAATGGCGCAGATCTACCTGAACCAAGTGACAAAGCACTCCCTAATAATTCAGGTATGTAAGAAATTGTATACCGCGTAGAGTATAATTCTAATTCATCCATCAATTCTTCAACCAATCGAAATTATCAGTGAATTTTACGATTTCAGAAAACCTGGAACTTTTTAAAAATGGATTCGAAGATCTGTTAAAGAACAGTCCTCAAAATACGAACAGCAATCCTACATTAGAGTTGCAAAGTAGGGGAAAAGAGTCTATTGTACAATCTTCCACAAGTAATGGAAAACCCCCAGCTATAGGTAAGTACTGTCATTTTAGCCATATGTTCAGTAGGTTGGGTAAAAAAATAATGGATATTAACTTAATCGAAAAATTCTTGTGGAGCATTAAATTTCCTACAAAATTCATGATGAGTTTCATGATTCATAATGATTTTTCTCATTGAGGTATCAAATTCATAAGAAAAAACCAATTTATCTTCAAATAATCAAACTTCAACAGTTGATATCTTTTAAACGGTTAGGTTTACGAAAAAACAGGCTTTTCTTGTAGAACATTCAATTTCCTACCAAATCTATAAAACGATATATTTTTTCAAGTAGTTGAAAGCGAGGTAACAATTTTTCTGTGATAATAAAAAAATAGATACTTTTTGACGATTTCACTCACTGCTAGATAGAAATATCGAGTGATTTGTGAAAAACGAGCAACAGCTCCAACAATAATTGATCGATTTCAATGAAATAAAAACCAAAGTGAATCTTAAATGAATAAAATTCAATCATCTTCAGCGAAAAGTGTATCACTCAAAATGCTGCATTTTCCAAGAAAAACGTCCGGAAACCCGCGACGTTGATTCTAAAGAGATTAGAGGTAAGGAGAACCATCCGTCAGAAGGCGTTACCGTCGCATAAGGGTAATTTTTTTTATGACATTTGTCATATTTTTCGAACGACTGTCAATTTGTTTTCTTCAAATTAAACAAGATCCACAAAGAAATAATATATGGACGATGTCAATCAAATTATTGGGTCCATAACGATTCTAAAACATCTATAGATCATAATCGGCATCACTTGGAAGACTGAACCTGGCCATCGGGGCTCTCTCAGCCAAACAAAGAGGGAATTGTTTTGTTGAGTTTAAATACTGAAGGGATTATGCGATTATACTTCAAAATTGGCAAGCAAGAACAAGGAAGTGATTATGTTTCAAGAGACTCACACTGCGACGGAAGAACATGATTGTTGAAATATTTTTCTGCTGGTTTTCTTTTTCCATTGTTACAAATTCCTGTCCCAAACCCCCTTCCTTTCACCCTTGTCTTCGTTTGGAAATCATGGAATGCAAGAGAGAATGAAGCGGCAAAGCAGAAAAATCTTTGGTACTCTTTATGTACACATGACACTAACACAACATAAACAGATAAGCTATTGCTAGTGCAATAGCCACAGGAAAACGAGTTTTTTCCTCGGGTTTTTTTTCACTCGTTTATTGAATCATATGCAAGAAAGTATGGTTCCCCTGTTACATTTCCTGAGCTCACACTTGTGTTTTTTCTGACACACTAAAATTATTCATTATATTATTATTAATTATAATTATTGTAAATACAATTATTTAAATTTTTGTTATATATATATATATATATATATATATATATATATATATATATATATATACAGGGTATTTCAACGAAAACTAAACAGAGGCTATATCTACCAAGATATTCATTTCTGATCAAAATGCAAAAACAAGTCAATTTTTGTTTCAAGGGGGACATCTTTTGGAGTACAATACTTGGCTAAAATATCAACCCCCTAAGCGAGGATTGCAATCCTTGCACATTTTGAATACGGAAGATGGGTCGAGTGATGACTCAAAAGAAAGGTGGTATCTTTGTCTACATCGCCTTGAACGAATTTCCATTTTTAATTGAAAACTGTAAAAGATACAGGGTGAGCCACTGAAAGATAGGGAAGACTATTTCCCTGAGACTATTCAAGTTTCAGTGAAGTAAAATTGAACAGATCCATGCTAATCAATGGCAGTCATCATGAAGTACCATCCTCATCTCGAATTTCAACTCCTAGAGCAGGGATGACCACCCTTGAAAATTTGGAAGAGGGTAGATGGGTCGAGTGATAGCTCGAAAGAAAGGTATTATCTTTGTCTGCATCACCGTGAACGCATTTTCATTTTTGATTGAAAAGTGTAGAAGATACAGAGTGAGCTACTAAAAAATAGAAGAGACTATCGCCCTGAGCTATTCGCGAAATCCTTTACTTGAAAGGTATCACTGGATCGAAATATTACCCCTGCTCTAGGGGTAGAAATTCGAGATGAGGGTGATTTCAGAAGATGACAGCTTTTGATCTAAAATGAATCTATTCCAGTTTTTCGCACTAATACTCCAATAGTCTTCTCTATTTTTCAGTGGCTCACCCTGCATCTTCTACAGTTTTCAATCAAAAATGAAAATTCTTTCACGGGAATGCAGAAAAAGATAATACCTTTCTTTCGAGTTATCAATCAACCCATTCACCCTTTTCCAAATTTTCAAGGGTTGTCACCCCTGCTCCAGGGGTTGAAATTCGAGATGAGGATGGTACTTGATGACTGCCATTGATCAGCATGGATCTGTTCCATTTTACTTCACTGAAACTTGAATAGTCTCAGGGAAATAGTCTTCCCTATCTGTCAGTTGCTCACCCTGTATCTTTTACAGTTTTCAATTAAAAATAGAAATTCGTTCAAGGCAATGTAGACAAAGATACCACCTTTCTTTTAAGTCATCACTCGACCCATCTTCCCTATTCAAAATGTTCAAGGATTGCAATCCTCGCTTAGGAGGTTGATATTTCAGCCAACTATTGTACCCCAAAAGATTTCCCCCTTGAAACAAAAATTGACCTGTTTTGATCAGAAATAAATATTTCTTTAAACTGTTCACAACAGCTTAATTCATTTTATACACAGATGTAGCGTCAGCATCGTTCTGTGTTATAGTGTTACTTACATTGCATTACATTTTTTCAATTAATCCTTCATTCAAGAGAGTTCTCCTTACCTCTACACTCCATATTTTGGTTCATCAGGATTGATTTAGAAATCGTGCTCAAAAAAGTCGAAAAACTCGAGAAGTTTCTGTCAGACTGAAAATTGGCTTGTATCTTCGTCAAGAGACAAGATTTGTCACGATTGAGGAGCTAAAAACAGCATTGCTGAAAAAGCTCAAGGCCATACTGGGAGGTAAATTCCAGGAACGATTTGAAGATTGGAAAATGCGATGGTACAAGTAGTTTTTATTTGGGGGGGATTCCTCAAGGAGGGACTGAAAATATTGATGAATAATTTAAAGTTCTCTGAGAAAGTTTCTTTTTGTATAGACATTCTAAATGATTTTCTTTTTAGCATTCAAGCACTTACCTACTAATCTTTTCAATACTTAATTCAATAGTTTTTGAAATTTTACTTCATTTTTATTTTATTCCAGCTAATGAAGATGCCAAAATCGGGGAATCCCAGGAAAAAGCAACGGCAGCATCGCCTAACAGTGTCCTACTCATTGTATTTGCCGCCATGGGTATAGTGGGAGCCTTAGCATTTGCATTCAACTTCATCAAAAAACGAAAAGAAGACAAAGAAATAGACGAAGTTATGAAATTAGAAACAGAAGGCCGAGAATTAAAAGAAATGAAACCTTTGATGAAGAGTCCTCTAGCTCAGAATGGCTCTAAATCCCTCGAGTACATTGATGCAGAACCACAAAGTGGCAGCCAAATTGAAATAAGGATAGAGACCACTCAGGACAAAGATCTTGAAAGGCATTCAAATTGAGGAGTTTGTTGCATATTGAAAATGATAACTGTAGCAAATTAATCTCAGTTACCCTACATTTTATGGAGAATTATTTTAAAACCAATATTGTTCGCATTTTTATAATAAAGAGATATAAGTATGTGAATTTAATGTTTATTTCTTAGTTGAACGAGAAAGAATAATTTTCATAATCTCCTCTTTTTTCCATCTGTTATTCAATATTAATGAAAGTCTTAAAAAGAATTAAATAATTTTGAATAACCCATCATTAAGAAAATCTCGTCCTTAATTACTTTAACCTTCCTTAAAATAGGTTCTAATGTGATTTTGAATAATTTGTATCAGTTAGGATGATTTTCTGACCATTTAGTTTCTATAACTATTTATTAATCACTATTTTATCTTATAGATACCAATAATCTTGTAATATGTTAGTTGATGCAGTATGACTTTATATGCATAAGTTTTATTTTTCTTCAATAATAAGCGAACTATTGTTTTAATATTTCTAAAACTCTACTTACCTCCATAACAACGAAAACATGAGTAGGAGTTTCTTGGCAAGTAAACATGCATACAAGATTTTCATTGTGGAGTTCAGTTAATTGCTAAAAAACAAATAAATTAATTGATAACTCATGATGAACAAACGGTATTATCATATTTTAAACATAAGCACGATTCAACTTGAGCATTATTTCATCATATAGAATTTTCTTATTCATTATAGGGAGTTTGATCCATACCTTGAGAATCTTGATTTCTTTGCTCAAAAGGGCCTGGCATTTGTTCAAATTTTTCTTAGTGATAGATTTGATAGCAACTAGGAAGTTTTTGTCCTACAAAAATTAGGGCATTTATATGTAAATAAATATGAATAGTATCTCATTTTACCTTAATTTTTCTTCCTTTGTAAACTACAGCAAAAGCACCATGTCCTATAAGCCTTTCATGACACACTTCGTACTCTCCAGCTATAACATCCCCCATTTTTTCAGAATTTCTTTCTTTATCCATGCTTTCAAATTTCACTATTTATAGTTCCAGAATTATGAAATTAATACACTTAGATTTCAAGACTAACGTTTCTCACTCTAGAAATGTATGTTTCTAATTCTACATTTTGTAATGTTAAAATTACAACAATGAACAGTTCAACTCACTAAATAATCTTACTATTCAAACAAAAATAAATAGAATGATGCTTCCCAAACACGAAAATATCTAACAAATGTCAATCCTCCATTATAAAAATATTGATTCTCTTTCTTTGTTTTTGAACGAGATGTTACGTGAGAATGTTCTTCTTTTCACGCAATGTGCATACTTTAAATTATCTCTAACCTTTTGCACATATTTCCAAGAAGTATTTTTACAAAGAATTTCATTATTAAACTACAATTTTTTCACAAATACAAAAATACATATTAAAGTGGAAAAAAGTTTGAATTTTTATAATCCAATATGGTCCACATATAGCTTTCACAACTTCCTGGTTGACATGATTTCACGACTCAAGAACCTTTGAAATCAAAAATTTGAAATGCATATATACGTATAAGTAAGTCCCTATAGCCAGTACCTAAATAATGAAGTGTAAGTGGGAACTAACAAAATGGCGGATTTTTCGAATTTTCGACTGATTTTTTTTGAGGTTATGTTATTTAAAAAGGTGATTAAATGACGACGGATATTCTGCCTCGGGCTATAATTATATATGTGAAGAATGACTCCCCACAGTTCCAGCTCGATCGGTTAAATAGTTTTTGTAAAATCATGCCATTCATGTCAAAAAAACAATTCGAGAAAAATGCGTTCAAAATATTTTTTTTAAATTGTGTAAAAAAAAGTAAAAGAAAAGCATCTTACACTGAATCAATAATGTCAGTTCCATACTTAATTCCTTTCTCCTCTTCGAAAAACTCATTCTCATGTGCATTAACCACTGTTTTTGGAAATTCGATTTTTCCAAATAAAAGAATTAATTTTAAGAACAATTTCTTCTTACGCGATTGCAGTTAGTCCACTTTTAAAATGCTGAATCTTATTTGAATGAAGTGAAATAGCAGGTATCCTATAGTTCAATATAAGAAAGAAATTTTAACGTCCGAAAAGAATTTAAGATAACTTTACTTTTGAGTCAATTTTCGAACTATAAAGGTTCCTATTCATCAAAGCGTTTTGACGCTGGATCGGCAGGTCACGTGGTTTTTAGCGCTGCGCTAGAACACATAAGAAATAATTATGGGGGATCTAAAAGATCACAGTTCAGTTGAAGGAAAATTGTTAGGTTTGTTATCTTGATACGAAGTTGACAGTTTATATTGATTTGATTCGATTTCTTCTTTTATATGCCCTCGGTTATTTTAACCATACAATTTATGTTCGGCTGGTAATTTGCTCTTGACAGATCGCAAACAGAGTGATGACGTATTTTCCGATTTCCGAGCAACCTCAGATCGATCCAAATTATTTCCAGGCGCTAATAGAAAAGGAGGTTGCGTTTACATTTTCACGTTAAGAACTAGGGATGCAACTTCGCTCATAAAAACTTCGATATTAGAACATCGATATTTTGAAAACTGGAACATTGAAGTTTGTTTTGTTTTTTTACCAAAAAGGAGACACTATTTTAATTATTTTGACGGTTTTTTTAAAAAAATAATCATTATTTTGTATTAACAGAAATCAAGAATGTATTTATTTCTTATCACAGAATTAAAAAATAATCATTTCGATAATTGGTGCCCAGTAAGCGGTTTCTCACCTTTGTGTGACTGTAGCTTCTATGCTCTATGATATAGTGAACGTCAAACAACAAACAAAAAAATGGTCTTCAGTGTGGACGAGCGAAGCAACTGCTCAGTTTTGCGCGCGTTAGTATTGCAGAGAAAGCAAACGAGACACTAAATAGAAAAATCTACGCATCTGACTAAGAGGAATATATGCTTGCGTGTATAGCTGACATCGTTCATGAAAAACGATGGTACATCGATGTCTTAGGTTTGAATATCGATGTTGAAACATCGATGTATCGTTTGCATCCCTACTCACAACAAATTTCAGCTCGAGTTCGGTATGTTCTGAGTATGCTTCTTGTCTTCAAAAACAGAGCCTCCTTGAAGCGGAGAAAAATGATCAGGAAATCTGACTATATGCCATGGCAGTTTCTTAGGCATAGGTTTTGTACTTATCCAGAATGGAAATAATACGTATACTAATGAAATCTTCTGTAATTTTATACTGGGTACATAACCTATGGTTGAACCCAACTCTATAGGGAAAAGCTAACACTCCTAACCTAAAATAAGAACCAATAAGATTGACAATCAGTGCCGACTGTCAATATTTTTGTGAATCAAATTCAACAAAATTCGCTTCTTCATAAAATATACCTGATATGTTTGCAGAATACGACGAAAATATAAGGGAAAATACCTTCTTCAAGGAAATTAATGAAAATCATTCAGATATTATCAAAAAAGCAGCTGAAGACAACTGGATAGTATGCGTTCCACGAAGTGGAACTGTGGAAACTAATGAGCTAGATATCAACATAATTTTAGATCAAGTTTTGATACCAAATGAAGATGGTATACTTAAAAGCTACCAAACTTACTCTACACTATCTAAGAAGCAACTTAAAGTTCGCAAAAATCAAATAATAATTGAGGATTGTCAGTTTTCTTCAGATAAAATAAATATTTTGTTCAGAGAAACCTTCTACGAAAAGAAAGATAGCAAGTATACAGTTTGGTGCATAGAGAAGCCATTATTTTTAGAGCATCCTTTCTGCTGTCAAGATGAAGTGTTAGTGTTGGAAAGTTTACCTGATTGCATAGACTTCTTATGGGTAGAAAGTTTGGGTCAGGATGTACTGCAACAAATCCAAAATTTATGTTTGCGGTTCATTGAAACATCTTCAAACTATGAATGGGAACATATCCAAACTCAGAAAGATTTAATTGGTAGCTTATATTCTCGGTGTCTACAGAAAGCCTTAAGGAATAATAATATACGTGAGAAAGCAGCAGATAATGAACAGTTTTTGGAAAAACTAAAACTGGCCGTTGAAACATATATGCAATATTGCTTAGGTAAAAAGATTATTTTTGGAATCAATACCTTTTTGGTTCAGAGTGATATATATCTGAATAAAATCATAAAGAATTCTGAAGATGTTAGTGATAAAAGTTTAGGAATATCTTCTAGTTCCAATGAAGTGATGTTATGTGCAAAATATCACTTAAGTAAATTGAATAATTCTGTTACAATTTTAGACAAAGTGAACTTATTAGATCGGACCTTTAATACTTTATGCTCAAATAATGGTAAAGTAGTAACATCAGATGATCTGTTACAAATGTTCATTTGGCTTATATTAAGGGTAAGAATATATAACTGGGTGTCAAATTTACATTTTATCAAGGAATTTAAGTTTTGTACAAGCACTTTCACTGAGCATGTAGATTATTTATTAGCTACTTTCGAAGCAGCTATCGAATATATAAAGAGTTCTCATTTTCTTGAAATAAGTAGGAAGGGTTTTGATTGTCCAAAAGAAAATAGAATTTTTTATTATGTGCGTACTGGTGATTTAGTAACTTTAAAAACATTGTTCGAGAGTTCAGAAAATAACGATTTGATAAAAAAGTTGTGTCATCCTCTTTGTCTGTGTTCAAAATGCGAAGAAATCTCAAAAAGTGTATTAATTGACAAGCAAATTAGGAATGAAAGAGATCAGTCGTTACTAATTTATGCTACCATATACGAACAGACTGAAATAGTTGAATATTTGTTAAATAATGATGTAAATGTTAATTGTCAAGACTGTTTAGGTAAAAGTGCCTTGCATTATGCTTGTGAGAAAGGCTATCAAGATATCATTTTATTGTTAGTTTCAAATGAAATTGTTGATGTTAATATTCAAGACAATCATGGAGAAAGTCCACTACATGTGGCTACTAGTAGATGCCATGACAATTGTGTTAAAGCTCTAATTTACTCATCTGGAAATTTAGATACAAATCTACGAAATAACTCTAACGAAATGCCTTTACATTTGGCAGCTAAGGCAGGATATTTGCCGATTGTACAAATTTTGCTTGAAAACTCAACCACAAATCTTTCAGACATGGACATTCGTTCAGTTCTCAATATTTGTCACAATTTTTCAATAAAAAACTACATCGAACAGTTTTCTATAAAAAAAGTTTTACCTACTTTTGCTTATGGGGAAAACAAAATGGTTTTCGAGGAAAACTCATCAGTACAAACTGTTTTTGGGATTAAACCAAGAACAGACGATGATCTGAAGAAAATTAATCTATTAATCAATGCAATAAAAAATAACGATCTTCCTCTAACTTGTTTTTACTTGGGTTTCGATCATACTAAACATGAGGATGTATCAACGAAGTGTCATCCTCTTTGTGACTGTGACAAATGTACGAAATTAACTCAAGACGATTTAGAAGGTTCTGTAGAATCTGAAAGTGAGAGTTTTTCAGAAACTGATAAATTCGGTGAGGAAATCAATGTTAATATGTGTAACACTGATGGGTACACACCATTACATGTTGCTTCACAATATGGTCGTTTCTTTATTTTACGAATACTCTTAGATTGTGGGGCGCAAGTTAATCTTCAAACTTACGAAAATTATTTCAGTCCACTTCATCTCGCTTGTATGTTTCAACAAATCGTTATTATAAAAGAGTTGATGAAATGCAATTACTGTGATGTGAATATAAGAGATCATCTAGGAAATACACCTCTATTTTACGCCTGCTTGAAGAATGATAGCAGAATTATAGAAATACTACTCAAGAATGATGCAAACACTGATTTGAAAAATAATAAGGGAAATACAGTATGGGATGTATGTCAGAAAAAAATGCTTTATTGCGCTTTTAAGACTTTGAAGAATAATGTTCGGTATAGAGATACAGAAAGTCTTGAGAATGTTGGTCTGTAGTTGTACGAATCTTAGGTAGTAAATCGTGATATAACATAAATGAAATCAAAATAAAAGAATGCTAATATGTGTGAAATAATTCAGAGTAAATAAGACCGGTCAACACGTCTTTGAGTCTGACTTCTATATGTTAAATTTTAGTTTCTCCTATGATAAAAATAAGAGAAAAATTTTTGTTTCCGATTAAAGTTTGCTTTTGTAGTAACTAAAGCAATTTTTCGGTAAAAGTTCTGATATTTATATTTTTTCTACAATTTCACTGTAAATTAAAATTAGAAAACATTTTTTAGATACAAGTCGTTTTTATTCAAGATTTGTGATAGACAATAACATAGAAGTAAAATAACAAAAAATTAATATCTTAAACTGAATATTTTTTGTATTTCTCTTATGCTCGTATGAGCTTTCTCGTATTAAACCCTAAATGTAATCTCCCATCATGTTCTCATTGTACCGCCCTTGATATCGCCGTTCAAAGTCCATCACACCTTGTTCACAATGTTCTTCTTGTTCCTCGTAGTAGGCTTCCATATTGTCTTTAAATTCATCCAGATGAGAATGTAGCATATGAAGTTTATGCGACATTCTACAGCCCATAATTCTAAAGCTTTGAAGCATTTTCTCAATCAATTCTGCATAGTGAATAGCTCTATGATTTCCAAGAAAACCATTAACTACTGCTTTGAAAGTTTCCCAGGCTCGAGCATTGAAAAGCTTCGTAAAGTCATTATTTGCTCGAATATTCGAAAGCTTTAGAGTTTGGATCCAAAGCTTCATCAACCCTAATTTTATATGTAGCGATGGCATTAATATATTTTGGGGCTTTACGATTGGTTCCGTCTTTAGGTTATGTTTTCCAATACGAAATTCGACGCGATCAGGCCATTTACGCTGTTAATGTACTGAGTCAGCTCTGCTGCCCCATAAACAAGGTGACAAGGGTGTTTATTATATCCACCTTGCATTCCCATTAGGAAACCAACCATTTTGAAATCACCAATCACTGGCCATTGGTATTCTGTGTATTTTGATTTTTCTAGTATGATTTTCACACTTTCATAGTTTTTTTCAGCAATACAGAGTGTGCTAGAGGAAGACTACGCAATAGATTTCCGTTGTGAAACAGAACCGCATTTAAGCTTTTTAAGAGATATCGATAAAAAGCTGCCATTCAGATGCTACAAATGGTATTCGGATTTCATTAAACAAATCAGTCACATTGTTGCAGTAACAAATACCGGCTTTACTTTACTTTAAAAAAACATGAACAAGTTTTATGGCGCTCTCTTTGATCATTTATTTTTACATTATCTTCAAGCAAGTTCCATTGTTTTAGTCGTGAATCTAGAATTTCCGCTTTACTCTTGGATAGTTCAGGTCTCGCACAAATCAATAAATTCACCCGAGCTAATAAAATGTTGCCCAAACTTTGTGATTTTGTCATGAAATCATTACCAGCACTAGATTCTGTTGGAGTTTTCATCATGGCGTATCAGAGGCGATATTGAAGGAAGATCAGGATAAAAAAAATTTGTCTGCATTTTCACCAGATCGGCGCTTACTTGAATTAACCATTAACACAAAAATAACAGTCATGGGTGTGATTACTAGGTTCCCTACAAATCCTTGGCATTGCAAACTTCATGTGTCAATATTATTCTCGATACCAAGCTAGAAATAATAAAATTTAAACTGGTACAATTCAATTCGACAATTTTAAAAATCTTGAATTTTGATGTTTTACGTTCTAAAGTATTTTTACAATTAACGCGGGCGAAGTGAGATACCTAGTTTTCATTTTGATTACTGATTTTCAGGTAAATAAGCTTCACAAAGTTTCAAGTTTGTTGATAAAGCGAATTTTTTACTTTAATAAATTGCAAATAAAACAGAATGAATCAACATCATTTTTACACTGTCTTCATGCCACTTTTCAACCAAGTAATACACAAATATAGTTGTTACAGCTCTAATAAACAAGTTAACATTGACTACAGTCTCTCTTACAGACAATAGAATATTTTACTTTCAGGTTAATTGAAATGCTGCCATCTTTCGTTTATGAAGTAAATTAAAATATATTTATCAGTGTAAATCAGACCAAAGCAAACTTTGGGATATAAAATGAATATTCAATGTCTTGAATTAGAATTTGAGCATAAAAATAGAAACCCTAAAAAATTATTTTTGTTGACCGGTGTAATGATTATTTTCATATTCTCAGAGAATCTTGCGACAATTTTGAAGGATAGTTTTCGACTTCGAACTATTAATCCTTATTTCATCAATTATGTTACGGAGAATTTTGCCTAATGAAAGTATGAATATTATGTTAATGTGACATTATATGTGCAAAATCGTTATTTCTAAAAACAGTGAAATCATTTTGAATGACTTCAAGGAGTTTATATGTAAGCATTAATTCTTATGTGAAGAGATAATATTTGATCTAGTCAGTTTTGTATATGAATCATCACATTCAAATATACTTGCTTGTACTGTGTTATGTGTACTTTTTTCAAAGTGGAAATGTATCAACAGGTGCCATTTGCCATTGTAATATTTTTTATATAACTCTTGATTTAAAAATTCAATCTATTGTTAATTGGGTAAGTCATAAAGAAAATTAACCAAATTAATTTACTAGTCTTCATTGTTTGTCTTAATATAATTATGTTATGTTATATTTCAGTGTTCAAAAAAAATCATATTTTTCTAATATATTATTTTAAATCTTTCCGAATCGTTAATTTCTAACCAAAATGATTAATAATTACAGTTTCAACCAGATGAACTTTTTACGGAGATGAAGGTAGCTAGTACGAGGATGGATTCATAAGTTTCCGGCCTGACCAAGAAAAATTATTTCTCAACATAATTTTTAACGCCGATACATTTCTCATAGCGGTGCTCTAGTCTAGTAATGCCATCTCTATAGGCTGATTAGTCAAGTTCCTCAAAATACCCATTTACAGCTTCGATTACTTCTTCATTGCCGAAAATCTCTTACCGCTAAACCATGTTTTGAGGTTAGGAAACAGATAATAGTCACTCGGGGCTAGGTCTGGAGAGTAGGGAGGGTGCGACATCAATTCGAACTTCAGATTATATATTTTAGCCATGGCAACGTGCGAAGAATGCGCTGGTGCGTTATCGTGATGAAACAAAATTTTCTCTTCGCCAAATGAGGTCGTTTTATTTGCACTTCGTGGCTAAAACGTTGCAATAAGTTGCGTAGTATTGACCAGTGATAGTTTTACTCTTTTCAAGGTAATCAATGTATATAATACCTCTTGCATCCCAAAAAACAGTAGCCATAACCTTGTTTGCCGATAAAAATGTTTTTGCCTTCTTTGGAGTTGGTTCCCCTGTTCCAATCTACTGTTTAGACTGTTGTTTGGTTTCAGGAGTGTAGTGGTGGACCCAAGTTTCGTCAACAGTAACGAATCCACGCAAAAATTCGCTTGGATTGTGCTTATACAGCGCCAAATTGGCGGTAGAAATGTTTTTTCGAATCAATTTTCCGTAAACTCGGCACCCACCATGCACAGAGCTTTTCCATATGCAAATGTTGGTGCAAAATAATTTGCACACGTTCATATGACATCTCACAGGTCTCAGCTATCTCACGCACTTTCGATCTGCTGTCTTCCAGCACTATTTTATGAATTTTTTCGATCATATCTGGAGGTGTGATTTCAACGGGGCTTCCTGAGCGTGGCTCATCAGAGGTGCTCAACGAACCATTTTAAACTCAGAAACCCACTGCTTAACGGTTGAATATGATGGGGAGGATGTCCCCAGTGTTGAATTAATCGCTTATTAGTCTTATTAGTTTTCATACGAAACTGCTGAAATATTCACAACAATAATTGAGTTCATTCCACATTGCTACTAAAGCTCATGACAGTGGTGTTGAAACTCTAATGTAGTTATTTAAAGATTAAGATATAGTCTAACGAAATGCCTTTACATTGGCAATTAAGGCAGGAGATTGGCCGATTGTACAAATTTTGCTTGAAAACTCACCCACAAATCTATCAGTCATGGATATTTGTTCTGTTCTCAATATTTGGCACAATTTTTCTATAATGAATTATATGGAAGAAATTTCTATTAAAAAAGGTTAACCTACTTTCACTTATGGGGAAATGAAATGATTTGTTGAATAATGTAAATGTTAATTGTCAAGACAGAGTTTATTAATTAATCAAAATTATGCTTGTGAAAGAAGGTATCATTTCATCATAAATAAAATGAAACACTTTTGTCTGATTTCCACAATGTTTATTTTAATGCACACAACCGGTTTCGACAGTTACGTTATTTTCAATAGTCTAGAGCTTACAGTTATGAAGAAGAATGTTCTAACTATACCTAATCTAAATTTTGAATAGTGGGGACTGATATAATTACCAAGAAAAATGGTAAATATCATCGATACATTGGATGTAACAGAAATCTTAAGAGAACCCAAAAAACAATTCATTGAAGAAATCAAACAACAATTGGAACGATCAAATTATCTAGCACATTCAGAACGAGACAAGAAGAAAATTATTCCAATGAACCTCCAAGTTCCAAAAATACATGGTTATACAACCAGACCAGTTGTATCCTACATGAACACACCTGCAGGTAAATTAGCAAGCTTCTTAAACCACAAATTCATGGAACTCACCAACCGCAATACACCATTTTAAATTCTGTAGACCTAATAGATACTTTCGACACTTGACAATTTTAATTTTAAATTTGTCTCTTTTGATATAAAAATATATATCCAAACATTCCAACAGATGAAGGACAACCTCCTTTTCCAGTGGTCCGAACATAAGAAAATTACTATTCAATGCCAAACAGAAAACTAATAAATTCAAACGGTTTGAAATTAACAGAATTGAATCCAATGAATGCCCATCAGCTTACGTAGGACAAACAGGTCAAAATTTTGAAATTCGCAGTTTTCGGACATATTTAATCTACAAATCACATAATTACATAATTTAATTTAAAAATTAACCACGAACGCGATGAAGGGATGACAACGAATCTGTTGAAACGTTTTGAAATTAACTAACTCTTTAAATCCCAAAATTCACCACTCTCAATAGCCAACTAGAATTGAATCATTCCTCACTACTCTACATTCAAAATAGGTCAAAATTATCGGAACTGGTCGGCGTATTAAAAATAAACATTGTGGAAATCAAACAGAAGTGTTTAATTTTATTTGTATTGAAATGAATTTCTATAAAATAAATCCATCAACCATATCATTAATTATCGTTCTATTGTTACTATCAAATGAAAATGTTGATGTTGATATTAATGAAAAGAACGGAGAAAGTCCACTACATGTTTCTACTAGTAGATCCCTTGACACTTGTGATAAAGCTCTCATTTTTTCTCATTTGGAAATTCAAATTCAAATCTACAAAATAATTCTAACGAAATGTATATAGGATATTTGATTGCCGATTGTATAAATTTATGAAATTACGTTCTTTTGACGTTTGCTACTATATGTCTCTGCGAAATAGTCATTGATGGAAACATTGAAATCTAATTTTGAATAAATTCAAGGAATTTATATCTAAGAATTAATCATTTTGTGGTAAAGAAGAGAATATCTGATCTAGACAATTTTGATTAAGATTCATTACAATCCAATATGGTTAATTCTACTGTGTTATATGTACTTCTTTTCAAAAGAACTAAAATTTATTAGCCAGTTCTGTTTTTCATTTGAGTAATATTTCTTATATGTGACTCTTGATTTAGAAATATAATATGGTTCTAATTGGGTCAGTAATAACAAATATTTCACCAAATTAATTTACTAAACGCTCATTATTTGTGTAAATTTAATGATTATTTTATGCAAAATTTCAGTGTTGAGAACTCTGATAAAATTATTTGGAATCTTTCTGAATCCTCTCATTTTGAATCTACATAGATAATGCATAGAATAATTCATAGTTGATGTGCAGGAGATCACAGAATTAACCTTATATACATAACAATTCCTATGTTCTGTGGAAAGTGCAAAAGATCCTTTAGCATGTAACACAGAATAAAAAGTATGCTATGTTATACTCTACGGTATGTTACTATGTAAAGCTGCGTTAAATCTCACTCTTCTGATTATATGCGATTACACAAAACGAATAAAAATATGCAAATTTATTTCTTACTTAATGTAACTATTTACTGATTGCACAAATTTTGTCTAAGAACTCAATATTATATATGAAAATTCTTTCAGATTAAAAGATTAGCCACATTGTTTTTTTGAAATCTACCTCGACCAGTCTTTTGTTATTACGGATACGTGAAACGTATGAATTAAGGTATTCTAGTCCCGATTGTACCTACTGCAAAAATATCACTATTTTAATGCATTGTAAAGCATTTGATATAGTATTTTAGTCTATCATTCGGTATTCGTTCAATGATCGTTTTGTAATATTGTATATGGTTGACAACATTGCTCTGGCTGCATTTTTCCGGGAGGCCATACAAAATCTTCACGTAGAAAGTTCATAGAAAGAATGTGAAATATGAAACGTCAAAATATAGATAACAGCAGAATTATTTGGGACTTTACGTGTATTAGTGTATGTGGTTGAATTGAAAAATAAACATTTTAAAATGAAAAGATCTTGACGACGTTGCAGCATTTTCAAAATCGAAAATGGCTTATCAAACCTTCAGAAATGAATATATTAATATGCCCCCAGTCACTAGGGCATATACTACTGCATGTGTAATAACAACATTAGCTGTGGTAAGCTTTTTTGGGTGTCGGTTTAGAAAATCATGAATTTCGAACTGAACAACAATTACTTTATACAATGTTGTTGAATAAATGAAGTCGTACAGAAATTTGTGATCATTTATTTGATTACATTGTAGAGTTGTAGTCATATAGGACCTAAAAGATTTTGGACTTTGATTTTTTACCTTGAAATTTTATTCAGTCACCTATAAGTGAATTACAATAATCTTGCATTTATTAAAATTGTTCTCAACTCGCATAACAATTGTATTCTGTTTCAGCAATTAGAATTAGCGTCGCCATTTCAACTTTATTTTAACCCAATACTTATACTAAAACAGGGACAAGTATGGAGGCTTGTAACTACATTTCTCTTTTTTGGTGTTTTTGGCTTCAACTTCTTTTTCAACATGATATTCACGTACAAATATTGTAGAATGTTGGAGGAAGGTTCCTTTAGAAATAGAACCGCAGATTTTGTCATGATGTTTCTGTTTGGAGCCACATGTATGATTGTATCCTTTTCAATCAATTTTATTTTATTTAGGTATTCTTTCATATTGTGTACCTTAATGATACTTAGATATTCGCATTTTTTGTTAATTTATTATTCTTGGGCCAAGCTTTTACGATTATGTTGGTTTATGTTTGGGCTAGAAGAAATCCGTATGTAAGGATTAATTTCTTTGGATTATTAAACTTTCAGGTAAGAATATTTCACAAAATCTATAATATACTAAACTAATTATTGGATATTTCCAGGCTCCTTACATGCCCTGGGTCTTACTAGGATTTTCTTTATTGTTGGGAAATGCAGTTTATGTTGATTTGACAGGTATAGCTGTTGGACATATTTACTTCTTTATGGAAGATGTTTTTCCTAATCAACAAGGAGGCTTTAAGATTTTGAAAACCCCAATGTTCTTGTGAGTATTTCTAAAATATAGTTATTACATTTTAGCATTTGAATTTATGGGGAAAAGTGCATTCAGTTTCTTGAAAATATTCTTGAAATCAGCTGAGTCGATTCTTTGGTTGAAATTTCAATAAATTTTTCCGTGACTCTCCAGTTCTTTCAATTGAACTATTGAAGAAAAGTGCATATGAAAATTATAATTTAATCATTGTCCTGAATGTTTTTCTCTTGAAAGAATTTTTATGACTTCATATCAAGTTCTCTCTTCCGAATTTTCATGTCAGCTAGTTTAGTTTTTCTTTCCATGAGACTTAAATTGGACTATTATTAATATAAAACATCTCTCTTCATTCTTTATCCTCTCCTGAGGATGTAGCGACTAATGAAATGTCATCAATGAAAGTTTTCCATTCCTTTCTATCCTGTGCCATTACAACTAGAGAATGCATGGGTCGGCCTGTTGTTTCTGTAATTTGATCCATCCATCGTGTTGGGGACCTTCCTCTTCCTCTCTTTCCATCTACTTTCCCCTGAATAATGATTTGTTCCAAATTCTCTGGTCCTCTTCTCATGATGTGTCCGAAGTATCTCAATATTTTGAGTTGAATTGCACTCGAAAGTCTTTGTTTTATGCGGAGTTGCTTTAGAATCGATGTATTCGTTCGGCGTTGTGCCCATGGGATGTTAAGCATCTTTCTCCAACACATCATTTCTGTCGCGTCGATTTTTCTTCTTTCGCTCATTCGAAGGGACCAAGATTCGCAACCGTATGTGAGAATTGGAAAGATGAGGCACTTCATAAGCCTGGTTTTAGTGGAAATAGCGATATTTCGATCGGCCCAAATTTTATTCATTTTTTTCGTAGCTACCTTGGTTAGTTCGCATCTACGTTTAACCTCTCGTTCTACGTTTCCTACGTTTGTTATCAAGGATCCCAGATAAAGATATTCTTGCACTACATCAAACCTATCAATTTGCTTTTTTTCTGGTTGATTGTTGTTCATCCTGTCCACGATCATGATTTTTCTTTTAGAAACATTCAGTTCCAAGCCAAGTTCCGTACTCTCCCTCTCCACTCTGCTAACAAGCTCAGTCAGTTCTTCCTCACTTGTTGCCAGGAGGACCGTATCATCCGCGAATCTCAGATTATTTACACATCTTCCGTTAATTGGTATGCCGCCCTTTCATCCGTCTAATGCCTTTCTCATTATGTATTCAGTGTATATGTTGAATAACTGAGGAGAAAGAATACACCCTGCCTCACTCCCTCTTTGGTTTGAATTCTGATGACAGTGTTTCATTGATTTTCACAGTATCCCTGGTTTCATTATATAGGTTGATGATTAAGGCACACAAGTGATCCGGTACAGCCATATTCCTAGAACGATCCACAACTTATTCCATTTCACTCTATCGAAAGCTTTTTATAATCAATGAAACATATGTATAGGGTATATTGAACTCTCTGGCTTTTTCTATTATTTGCCTTAAATTTATCAAATGCTCTCTAGTCCCTCTTCCTTTAACAAATCCTGCTTGCTCTTCCGGGATTTGGTGTTGTAAAAGTTCTTCAGTCTTTCGTTGATTATTGTCAGCATTATTTTGCTCGTATGTGAAATAAGTGTTATCGTTCTGTAGTTTTCGCATTTTCTGTTACTCCCTTTTTGTGAATTGTGATAATTGTGCCTTGTGTCCAATCTCTTGGCCATTGTGTTGTTTTCCATATTTTATTACACAAGTGGTGTAGGCTTGGTGCCCTCTTCTCCTATTCCTTTTAGTATTTCGGATGTTATTTTATCGTTGCCTGGAGATTTGTTTTTTAAGTTTATGGATAGCTGACGTAATTTCGCTCTGCAGTATGAAAGGTTCTTCTTCGTATTCTTTTATTTCGTGTTCATTAATTTCCTCGTTTTCGGCGTAGAGTTTCTCGCAATAGATCCTCCAAGTCTCTGCTATTTCTTCTCTGTCTGTAACAAGTTTACCATTTTCATCTTCTATAGGCCATGTTTTTGGTTTGAATTCTCGGGTCAAGTATTTAATTTTTCGAAAAAGATCTCGTGGTTGGTTAGAATGGCTATGAACTTCTATTTCTTTGCATATGTTGGAAAAATACTCGTTTTTATCTCTTTTACATGACCTCTTAATTTCATCGCTTATCTCTTTGAAGGCTTTCTTGTTGTTAGTATCAACCTTTCCTTTATTTGAAATTTTTCTTCTTTTTTCGACCAGTTTCAATGTATAGTCAGAGATCCAATGTTTTCGTTTGAGAGGAGGTTTTGAACGAATATAAAACATAAAACCCAGAATTAGATAGCAATCTCCAGAAAACAGATAAGTGTATGGATCATAGAGATTTTATCTCAATCTCAAATACTCATTTGTATTTGTACATTAAACAGGATATCCCCATTCTTACAATATTTAAAGCAAAGACCAATAAAATACATAAAAAGTAATAAAAAAAGAGTAGCTTACACAATAAAACTTGTTGTCTTTTATTAAGTGAATTAACAGCAAAAAACTGTTACAAACAAAGTGGAAAACAGAACATTGCAAACACTAAAAGACGATGATAACCTATACTATACAACATTCATCAATAGTCTCGCCCTCAACTTGAATGTATGTGCAGAACCATGGGAAAAATCGATACGTGTACCCAGTCCCAATGACAAACATCTATTCAAGAAGTAATTCGTGGCATAATTCTGACGGCATGTCACAAGTCGGAACAGAGGGGTCCGCCTCGCTAACCTCCCAAGAAGGTTGAAATCTATCAGCCTCAATAGATTCGGACAGTCAACATGACTATTGAGAATCTTGAATAAAAAACACAGGTCAGACACCCTCTGACGGCTCTCAAGAGAGTCCAGGCCAAACGTCGTCTGTACAAATTATAGACCCCGAGAGTCTCCAACCACACCAGATTTGAAAGCCAAAAAGTTCAGACACCTTTTTTGAACCCCCTCCAGGCAATCAATATCTTATTTATAGAAGGGAGACCAAATCGATGAGGCATACTCATGACCTGATCTCACCAAAGAATTTTGATTGTCCTTGTAGAGAATTCAGAGGCATTTCTTCGAATGAAACCGAGCATCTTATAGGCCTTAGCAGTAATCTTTTCAAGGTATTCCTTAAAACTCAACCTACTATCCAGGGTAACACCTAAATCCTTAACCGAAGAGGACAGACCAAGATTCTGGTTATTTAGAGAATACTGATATAGTATTGGTGACGCCGATCTGTGGAAAGTAACAACACAACACTTCTCGACATTCCATTTCAAGTAATTCTTTTCGAACCATAAAAAAAATTGTCAACATTTGACTGCACCCCATTAGCATCTGAAAATTCTTTAACTGAAGAAAACATTTTCATGTCGTCCGCGAACAACAGAAAATCAATTGACTCTTCCACATCATTGATGAAAATATTGAACAGTACAGGGCCAAGATGTGAGCCCTGTGGAACACCCGATGGGGACGAAAATTCTCTTGAGTAGAGATTCTTATCTGACCATAAGCTACGACTATATAGAAAAGTACACAACCATGACAAGAGTGATCCAGAAATTCCCAAAGCCTCAAGCTTAGTCACTAGCCAATTAAGGTCCACATTATCAAAGGCTTTGAAAAAGTGTATAAATAGAATTCATCTGATGACCTGACTTGGAGCATTCAATTATATCGGAACGATATAACAACAAATTAGTGACAGTTTGACATGTGCATTCATGCAACTCACCTCGAGCAACCTTATTTCAAAAGTTGTAAAATTCTCAAATATTACAGGAGTTATAGAAAAAAACTAAAAAATATCGAAATTTCAACACCCTGTAGATCCGTAACGAAGCGTCATAAACTTAACCGAAGATTCAGCCTATTCCCTTAATACATGATGTTCAGGTACACTTGTATATTGAAAATCTTAAATTTCTGTATTGTATTTAATTATTAGAAATGAATTATTTTCTACATTCAATGTTAGTTATATTTTTTTAAATATCGAAATAATTTTTTATGAAAAATAACTATAAATACAAATGAGTAAATATTTGCAGAAAAATGTTGGTCGATCCCCATCCTGAAGATGCAGATTATGCCCCGTTACCCGAGGAAAGACCAGGCGGATTTGAATGGGGTAATAGGCAGAATAGAAATGAGAATCAGGAGAACGATTAAAGTTTGCATTTTACTAATAGTATTTTCAAAAAACACGTGTAAAAATATACCAATGAATTAAGATTAATATTTAAATTATCAACTTTTAATATGTTCATATTAAAATGTTTTGTTATACGAAACATAATAGTTTTTCTTTGTAGTTTCCTTCGTAGACTCGTTAGAATATTTTCGCAGGAAAAGTATTGGATTTATAGGAAATGGGTGTTAAATGAAACACGATACAAGCTTAATACAAGCGGAAGCGCAATTTTTATATTTCAATCTGAATTGAACAGAGTCAATCAAAAGACTGACTAGAAACCTAAACTATATAATGATGGTGCTTTCTCTGAAACAGTTTTATTTATTTAATCATCAGTTTCTTTTCCAGTGTAAAATCAAGGTTGACTCTGAATGAAACCTAATATTGTTGTTTATTCGTTTTTGGATAAGTCTCGACGGGTACATAAATCTAATAAAAAGTTTAGTTGAGTTTGGGGTATTTTTCATCTTTCCATTGCTACTATAAAACAAATTACTTAGAGATCACAAGCAGACAATGCATTTTGTAAATCATAGTTTCAGATGCAAAATTTGAGATGCTCAGAGCTGTTAGAAATTGGTATTGTTGTGACTGAAAAATCCTTCTCAAATGTTCAAACCATTTTGGCCATCTATGGAAAAATTTTGGGTAATTGTTTCATATAGTGTCGATAGTCAAAGTTCACTGAAAAAGTGTTTACCTACTAATTTTGGGTCCCAGAATCCAAACCTGAGATCATTTTGCCCCGCTCGGCTATCGTTTAGGAAGAAAACAAAAACCAAAATTTTCTTGAAAGTCCTCTTGTATATATATCCTTCAAACTCTTTAATTGCTTCATAAAATGCCTCGTTACTATTACAATGGATAAGTTATACAAACATGTACAATTAATTAGTAATTCTACTCCCAAATATACAATAATTTCTTATTAAAATGCTTTTCCATTCGAATGTTTATTTTCTGGACAGTTATCCCGCCATATTTCAGATATGATTGCCCCTCAATTCTCACTATTAGGCAACAATTTCACACATTTACAGTCGCAGACCTACGTGACATGAACCTGTCAATTGTGACGTACTCGCCATCTCCCGTCACAACAGAGAGGGATATTCAAATGGAAATCTCTTCAAACCAAACCTAACCGAACCTCAAACCTAATTTAAGTTTATAATTTTGAATTAAATAGGTTAGTACGTTAGGTTTTAGGTAAAATTAGGTTAGTTAGGGTTAGGTTTGGAAATATTCCCATTTGAGTTTAGGTCTCAGTTATGAACGAGAGAGATAGATTCTATCTTCTTCTTGCATCGATTTGAGCCGTACGTCGTATAACATGTTACATGAAATCATTGTAAATATAGCGGGTTAACTGTCTTGAAAATAAGCATTCGAATTAAAAACCATTTTAGTAAGAAATTATTGTATATTTGGGCGTAGAATTACTAATTAATTGTACTTGTGTGTATAACTTATCCATTGTAATAGTAACAAGGTATTTTAATGAAGCAATTAGAGAGTTTGAAGGACACATAGAAGAGGACTTTCAAGGAAATTTTGGTTTTTGGTTTCTTCCTAAACGAAAGTCGAGCGGGACAAAATGATTTCAGATTTGGATTCTGGGACCCAAAATTAGTAGGTAAACACTTTTTCAGTGAACTTTGACTATCTACGCTATATGAAACAATTACCAAATTTTGTTTTTTTTATTAGGGTGGATCAAAACAAACGAATATTTTTTTTTCGATTGGTACTCGATAGGTTCCTAGATACCTCTAGGAAGTCTCTCCAAGTATGAGCTCTCAATTGTAACCAGAAGGTCCTCCGCCTAACAGTTTTCAATTTTTTTTCTTATTATCAGATAGAAAACTTGATATCTCGCTTTCAACTACGTGAATAAATATATCGTTTTATAGATTTCGTATAAAATTTGATGTTCTACAAAAAAAGGCTCTTACGATTATTTCGTAAACCTAACCGTTAAGATTTGCTTGCTTGCATCTTTTAACTATGTGCTCGGGAACTTAGACCATTTACACAGCTGGATCTACAGTTTATAGTGGATTCCGAACCACTCTCCTAGACCGTGCAATGATAACTGCCACCACAAGGATTACAAGTTATCTGGTCGTCGGAAGTTTATGCCCTCTTTAGGCGACTCTTTAAAATTCAGCACTTTTTGTTCAAGGACAACATCCATAACCTGACCCCGGATTCGAACCAGGAGCCTCGACTTAGCAGGTCCAATATGCTTGCGCACTAACCGTGCAGCTACCGAGGCTGTTAACCGTTAAGATTTGTTTGTTTGTTCTATGGGCCTACAGTTTATAGTGGACTCTGAACCACTCACCTAGACCGTGCAATGATAATTGCCATCACTTTGGATTTCAAGTTATCTGGCCTTCGATGACATATGGGTTTAGCCAGCAGCCATGTGCCCAACTGAATGTATGTCTTTGTCAAATTCACTCTTTTGTTTCAAGGACAACATCCATAACTTGAACCCGGATTAAAACCATGGACCTCGGTTAAGCATATTCCTACATACTTGCTCACTAACCGTGCAGCTACCGAGGCTAATCGTTAAGATATTGGTTGTAGTTTGATCATTTGAAGGTAAATTTTTTCTCTTATGAATTTTATAACTCTATGAAAAAAATCATTATGACTCATGAAACGCATAGTTTTGTAGGAAATTTACTGCTCTACAGAAATGGTTTATTATAAGTTGAGCGTTTACGATATAGGTAAACTAACATCAATGCCTATCAATTTTTCCAGTTTTTGATCAATGATTCAAGAAATTTTAATCCAAATTTATGAATTTTGGGAAAATTTACACAAATTTTTTCTGTTGTGAAAGTAACTACTATATATGTTTTATGTACAAAAATTTATTTGAATGTTTTTATTCTAATAATCCTTTTTTCAATTTTATCTTTAATAATTCAAAGTCTTAGTCGTGTTGTTATTTATTATTATGGCGTTTGTTCAGTGCGTATTTCAAATTTTTTCCACAAAATATACATAAAATTTCTTTTGAGGATTTTTA
Organism: Cryptolaemus montrouzieri; assembly: GCA_013387265.2. NCBI lineage: Eukaryota > Metazoa > Arthropoda > Insecta > Coleoptera > Coccinellidae > Cryptolaemus > Cryptolaemus montrouzieri. The sequence goes on from JABFTP020000062.1 coordinate 70,828,664, forward strand.
TTTTGAAGCCCATTACTTCTTCTGTATGTCTCCTAAAGCTAACACCATCTATGTTTTTCTACTTTCAACTATCTCCAGTATCTACCCGTTTAATACCGTATTTTCAGTGATCCTGAAACTGATCATCTAACATACGTAATAAAATAATTCATTCCAAATAAGTCTTATAATCATCACATAAATTTATTCATCATTAACCCACAATGAATAAAGAATTCCGTTTTATCGGTATACCTATACTATAGTGTATAGAAAAATTTACCTTCAAATAATCAGACTTCAACCGTTAATATATTTTAAAGTATAAGATAAGATAGTATATTTCGTGCTTTACTTATACATAAACAATTTACACACGTCAGATAATAAATGAAGGCATGGCATACAACAATTGAGAATGCAGTCAATATAAAGATATAAAAAATTTAAAGGTATAAAAATATAAAAATTTCATTTTTCAAAATAAAAAGACAAGAACAGGTACCAATGAAAGCAGAAGCACCTGATAATAAATTAGAGACATCATAAGACAAAGACAAGTCAGACTATTGCTAATACTTCTGAGTAAAATCTATCCTACTGAAATCATCGAAGCAAAAGAGAGGATTTGCAAGTAAAATAATTTTGTTTCGACTTTTGAATTTTTTGATAGAAAAGTTTCTTATATCATTAGGTAAAAGGTTAAAAAAGCTTATTGCTTGGAAACTGGAATTTCTCTGCGACCTGCTGAGTCGGTAGTAATTTTTTTTATATCAGTCTTCTTTCTGGTGTCATGAGTATGGGCATCTCCATGCAGATTAAAAGATTCGAGGTTCTGTTTCACATGAATGAGACATTTCAGAATATATAGGGATGGCAAAGTTAGAATGCCCAGTTTAACAAACAAATTTCTACAACACTCGCGGTATTTAAGGCCCCCAACGATTCTGACTGCCCTACGCTGTAATCTGAAGAGTGTCTGGTGTTCTGTGCAATTTCCCCAGACCAAGATACAGTATCTAAAATGGGTATTAATGAGTGCAAAATAAATCGTTTTGAGGACATTATGTGACTGAATGGGAGAGATATCTCAAAATGTACGTGTTACTGCTGATCTTAGAAGGCAAGTGCCTTGCATGATTGTCCCATATGAGATCTGAATCCAGATAAACGCCCAAAAGCACACACTGCGAACCTCGTTGCTGTCAATCTGAGCCCCATGCCTCCAGCTTATCAAAAGACTTGTTCTCATTCATGCTTAATCCATTTACATTGAACCATTCCGACTGCGCCCCCGCACAGATATTTCCTTGTTATTATGTGAGATAGCTGTATCATTCGCAGAGTACAAGATGAGCCAGTGTTGTACTCTGGGAAATCATTAATGAAAATCATGAATAGTATAGGTCCCATAATTGAGCCTTGAGGGACTCAAATTTCAACTGATCTTCTCTCAGAAAATATTCCACTGGCAAACACACTTTGCTCTCTACCCGATAGAAAAGAGCGGATGATACCCCTACTTGTATTATTGAAACCAAAGGCCTCCAACTTCCTAGGAGCTTTTCACGGGAGACACAATAGAATGCCTTGGTCAGGTCCAAGAACAGTGTAAGTGAGTGCATTCCAAGCTCAAGACATTCCACAGCGTTGGCCACGAAACGAAACACCGCGTCACAAGTGCTTCTACCCTTCCTAAAGCCAAATTGATTTCCCGAAAAGAGGCTCATTGATTCGAAGTAGTGCACGATCTGGCTGCACATCAATTTTCCATGGTCTTTGAAAAAACCGGAACCAAGGAAATTGGTTTATAATTCCAGACATCCTCACGATCACCTTTCTTAAAAATTGGAACGATTTTAGAAACCTTCAGACAATCAGGATACACACCAGCTCTGAGATATCTGTTAATAATCTTGGTCAAAAGATAAACCATGGAGTTAATATTTTTCTTAAGTAGAATAGTTGATAATCTATAATAGTCAGTTAACCTACTGTTCTTCAGATTTTGTATTACGTCCCGTTATATGAAATCTCAGTAAATTGAAAGCTGATGTTAGCTGTTACGTCTCTCCTGAAGGTTGATTCAAGGTCAATATTGAACTTGGTAATGTTATTCGAGATCTTTAGAGGAATCGACACAAAGACATCATTGAAATCTTGGGGACTTATGGTATTATGGCAACTGACAGTATTACCACTTCTCCCTTTATTAACGATGCCCTACAAAGTTTTACCTTTATTATGAGCCTATCATTATATGCAACCTTAGCCTTCCTAAGTTCCAGTCTGTACAAATAACGTAATTTCCTATGCCTAAGTAGTAGATCATTAGTTATGATTTATTAAGTAAGTCAGACACCCTGAGCAAGCTTAAAACACTTTCTAAAATTTCAATAAAAACCTCAAAATCTCCCTGTGGGGAGCGGTATACACTAACAATAAATTTTTATCCCTCAAATTCACAGCAGAAACTTCACAATGCAGTTCAGAAGATAAATTCCTGATATTATCAAGTTCTATGTTAGGTTTACGAAAATCTCGTTGGAGGCTCTTTTTGTAGAATATTCAATTTCTTACAAAATCTATAAAACGATATATTTTTCAAGTAGTTGGAAGCGAGATATCAATTTTTCTATGTATATAATAAGAAAAAAATTGAAAATTGTAAGGCGGAGGACCTTCCAGTTACAATTAAGAGCTCATACTTGAAGAGACTTCCTTACAAGTGTCTAGGAACCTATTTTATTTGTTATTGTACTGTAGTAGCAGAAGCTAATTAAATATACATTCATTCAGAGTATCAAGCGAAAAAAATATTTGTTTTTTTTACCCACCCTAATACCTATTTCACAATTGAGTTTATCTATGGTTGGTTACCCTGGCGAGAGATGTATAGCAAACCTGTGTTCCTGAGTTATTCTGTGTCTTTTGTAGAGTAGTCTTCCCCAAAGGCTATATGAGACATGTATAATGTAAAAAAGACACTAAATTAATTATTCTTCATTTTTATTACACCAACAATCATATCATAATATATTTATGAGTTTTTAAATAACAGAAGTTATTCTTAATAATAAAATTTAAATAAAAATAATAGTTCTTAAAAATAACGTGGAAGCATCTGTATGATTTGTAGCAGCTAAAAAATTAAAATTTAATTCCCACAAGCATTCAAGAAAATATATATTTGCAGAATTATGGAAAAGTACCCTTATAACCAAAATGCTGTTTAAAATGATAATGTACAATGCTTGTATTCAATCTACACCATGTTATTTCACATCATATTTCCAGAGAAATGATATAGATTTCATATGGTTGATTTATTTCATTGTTGTACAAATTAGATATATTAATAAAATATTGTAATTTCTTGTGGAAGAATCTACATCATAAAGAACTGATTTCCAAAGTTAATTATATTATGAAATAACACAGAGAGATTAAATAATTAGAGCATGATGAACTACAGGCTAATATTTTCAAAATCTTAACCTAGTACGATACAATATAAGTACATCTGTGGATTTTGTCTGAGTATTGAGGTATTACAGTAATTTTATAACATCGCTTGTAGTTTTTCTTATGAACAGTTGTGTTGTACTGTGTCAAGGCATCTTGTTGCATTATGAGGGAATAAAATAAATAAACAAAAAATACATATTGGGGCAGTGCACTTTATCCTACCATCATATCAATAAATTTCATTCATATACCCATTCACTAGTCCCTAATCGTTTCACAACTAAGTTATTTCGTCAAGAGAACCTTAAAACTATGAAATTAAGGGTTTATTCTCATTTCAGAAGTTCTCATTAATAGATGGAAAAAACTATTTCACTATGATATGCAAGAAGTGATATATTTGTCATAAAATGTTATCCCAAACTTTCAGAACTGAATTCAACTATGAGTATTTGTATTTGAAGTTTAGATTCTTTAATAATTGACATGCACTTTAACAGAATAAATTTTTAAAGAATGGTTAGTAATAGAATTAATTTATTTCACTGAAAAATCAACAATTTTGCGTTTTTTAAGTGTGAATGTTATACGTTGATTTAATTTGCTGACAATAACAATTTTTTTCTCTACTTTTTGAAAAATTACTGTTCTGAGTGGAAATATAAAATGTGGTTTTATTTTTTCTTTGCAAACAAATAAACAATCAGTTTGAAATTCTGCAGAATTCCTCAGGCCAACAAGGCGTCTTATTTCAGTATTTTTCAAATGTATTCACCTTTTCTGGAAATGGTTGAAATCCACAATCTTTTCTCGGCATTTTATTAAAACTTTTTCATTAAACCCCGTTTTGATAGACAATTTTGTTGTCTTTTGTGTATTCTTCTCGAAAAATGCATATTTCTTGAAAAGAAAAAAATATGTAAGCACTTGCAAAAAAAATTAATTAGGTTGCTGACGTTTGTAACGACAGCAGAAGATTTTCATGAAATTTTGGTTGCATGTGCTACATAATTTTTTCTCAAGAAGCATGAATTTTTCGAGGATAACAAAATACAAAAAGTATTATGTTGAAACGTATTCTCAAAATATAATTATTTCATATCTTAAGTATACTTCGCAAACAAGTTTTATTGAAAAAACGAGAGGGGGGTTGGAAAATTCATCCATTCCCAAAAAAAGTGGGTACATGAAAACATATAAATACATATACAAACCCTGTTGAATTGAGGATTTCCAGCTGCTTATTTTTGTTTGTGAAGAAAAAATTGAAAACCAATTTTGTCTACCTATATCTCTAGAAGGAAGGTCCTACAAATATCATCTTTTTTGCTGAGAAATCACCACCATTATTCTCTTCGAAAATATATACACTCTTTGTATTCAATGATTAATATTACTGAAATTCTTATGTCTGAAGTTTCTTGAAAATTTATAAATAGACGAATATAAACAATGTACTGAACCTCATAGTTACAACTTCACGAAATAACTTTGAACGAAACCTAACAACAACACGGTACAGTAATAACCATGATTTGGCAAATTTCAAAAATATTATAGTATGAATATAGAATTTCAATGAATTTTACACAATTCTAAAATGGTACGATAGAAACACCACATACACTAGTCTAGATCACGCCAAAATATTTCATCATTAATTTAGGTAACAAAATCTACGATATTTTTTTTCTTCGCAGGCCAATCAATTTCTAGAAAGATAAAATTTTAAATGTAAATATTTTTTTATAAAATATCTAAACTGCTTACCTTTAGGTACAAATTTTAATACTGTTAAATTTCTTTTTACTTTTCAATATAACTCACGTTTACAATGATAATTTTGTTGGCTTGATAGATATGCAAGTATGATCATGTGGCATATCTGTGGTGACATATTTGAAAATAAATTACAAACCATGAAAAATGCAACATTTTCTCGACCTAAATCGCTTTCACTTGTTTACTTATTTGAATTTCTTAAAAGTTTGAATCTATTTTAAAAGAAAAATTATAAAAATATTAAAATATACACCATAATAAAATTATCAAAGTTGGTTCAATAATTTGGATTTTAATTACTATCAAATTTACTTATTTGTAAATTGTATTCACACACTTTAATATATTTTCGTTTAAATAATCTATTTTGCATTCCATACGACCATATGTCACTCACAGATAAGCTTTTTTTTCCAATACCCTTGATACTGTCTTAACACTAAATCCCTACAATTTCTACAAAAAAATTACATGTTTCGACATTTTGATGTCAACTTCAAATTTCATGGCACGTTTGAGAAAATATTTTCTGAATCTTTTAGAAACAACTAATAATTTTCAATGTACTGTCTTTGGTTCGACCGTATCACAAAAAAGAAATAAATAGTTTTAAACCTAATCAGACAAATTTCCTTTTTTTTAGTCACAGCACTAAATATACAGTCAAATGTATCAATACGGTTGCCGAATATGTCTAACCGTGCCTTTCAGATCAAGAAAAATAAAAAACGAGTCAAAAACCATATCGAATCGTCGCCGAGGACCCAATCAAATATTTTTAAAAACAAACAAATAAAATTTAAAAAAACGAACGTCAACAACTATATAAAGTCTAATTTTTAAATGAAACCAAATTTCAATAACAAAACATGCGAAAGCAGGTTATTGAGAGGGTCCCTTGCGAGGGCTTGGATATAATTATAGCAAAAATACAACTTACTGGGTGATCCAAAAAAGCTGCACTCAAGGTTTGTATCAAATCGAGAAAAAATTATTAGCACAAAGCTTTTCTTGTTTCTGCATATGATGAATGTATTTTTTTCCTATACTTTGTGTGAAGAGTATAATGCTGTTACTATACTTATAAACACGTTACGAAGACACTGTGCCTTTATTAGACTAATACAAAATAAAAATTAAACAATTTGATTATGATCTACACGAGTGGTAGCTACCTCGGCCTAGAGTTCCACAGGTAAAAGGTAAGGGAAATCCCCTCAACCCGAATCATTTTTCATAATATATTATGTAATATGTATTGAATCTTGTATCTCCAGCAAAGGTAAAGTGATTGATTTGGATGGAAATGTTTGGCCAAATACAAAAATTAAGGGACACCGAATTCAAATATTAGGTTTGACTTCCGAATATAAAGAAAAATGCAGAGAAAACAGCAAATGGCTCCAATATTGTTTTGGACTTTCATTTGTGGAGCAAAATCTTCTAGATTTCCACCTTCCATCTGGGCAAATGGATCTGCTACTTTGAATAAAACGTAAATGCATATGAATTATTTCATTCTCTTTCTAATGAAATTATGTATTGTACACAGGTCCCGCTTACCACATTTGTCAATGTTATTCTCTGCATTTAATATGAGGTTTATGTGAAATGTAATAGTATAACTTGCCTTCATGAAAGAAAAAATGGAGGCTTACAAAAATAATAATTTATGGATTACATCAATTTTGTTTCGAATCATTTCATGATGTGGTATGGTATTGTAATCGCATTTAAAATAGAATATAATAATCAATACATATCACTAATATTCTTAGACGTGTTTTCTTTTCTGAACATATAATTGAACAAATATAGTAGATAAGTGTAAATCAAATTAGCTTTAATTTATTACAAGCTTTCCAATTCTAATTCCCATATTTTTCGAAACCAAGTTGAATTATTGACAAAAGTTTCTGTTAAATCAAGTAATATAAGATCTCAATGTTCAATTCTAAATATAAATTGTTGTATATTTCATCGTGATAAAATAGAAAATTGATGTTCTGTATTACAGAAAAAATTGCACTATTGTTTTCCTACTCTGATTTGATACAATTTTTCTGTTTTCGGATCACCGCCTAAAATATAACGTTGAACCAATCTTCGTCTAGTACATTATACTATTTATAAACAAATGCAATTATTAAGATTGGCACATTATTTACAACAATTGAACCCTGGAAAGATATGTTAAGTGAATACTCACTGATACTTGTACCTAGTAAATGTTCTACACAGGTCAAGTTTTAACTAATTATACTTAACATATATAAATACATAAAGTCAACACTAAATTTTTAAGTCTTAGACATTTTCTACAATCATCCTTCTTTAATCACATGAGCAAATTGAACTTGGTATTCATCACTTCCAAGTGACGCCCTTCTCAATAACACCCAATAAGAGATATGGCTTTGTAAAAAATATATATCATATCAAATATATCTTTCTATATGGAAACAACTGATTTGATTTGTGTATATCCATTTGAGGATGGCTCTTTGTACTAATCATGAGTTCGGGTTTTATATATTTCACTATATTTGATGAAACTTTAAATCTAGATATTGATATTTATTGTAGTCAGATTTTCACCATTCTTCAATTATTTTGTATTAGAAGTTTCATGTGCAATTTTAATGATGCTGCAATATATATCTAGATGCACTGTGATTTATTTGGCTATTTGAAACATAACATTGAATCGAAGAAATTCAAGATATGTTCTTATTTATACACTTTTTCTGTTCACCTCTATATAAGTGAAAGTTTCTCAACTTTTCTTCTGAGAATATATTCATCAAGTCAAGATATTTCAAATATAATCTGTTAACAATATATTTCTTGGAGGTATAACATACAAGTCCTTATCCAAATTTTTCAAGACTTACAACCAATAATTGAAAATTCGACCAATCAACAAGCTTATGTTATAAATTATTGGAGGTAGTTTGGTTTATTCCAATACTTATGTTTTGTATAATTATTATCGATTGTACCTAGTGGAGGTAGATTCAAAATTATTATTGGTCATTTGATCTTCGAAAGGAGTTGAAAGAACTTTTCACTGAGGATGCCTCCTTCAAATTAACACTCTGATTCTGCATTATTTGGCACATATTTGGCAGTTTCTATATATGAAAAGATTTATATATTTCCAAAAAAATTAAAGGAATTGTATTTAAAAAGTTGAGCATTCATAGAGATATTTTAATTGTGCTTCAAAGATGCACTGTATTGAAACACACTTCCAACAACATTACAATTAAATATTTATTTATATTTGACATTGTGAGCTTAGGCCCTCAATGCTTGATTTTTAACTCCTAGTAAAAGTTTTTGTTTTTTTAAGTACTAGGTATGTCTAACTATTAATGTAGAACGAATAAAATATTTAACAAGATACCCTTGAAAGGTGTTTGACAACATAAGATACCACATGAATATATATTAATTTCCATTTTTATATTTTATAGGAGCCAGAACAGGACAGCTTTAAATATGATCAAGCTTTTCATATGTAATAAATCAATCGAGGATAGATGTAATCAGCTGACAATACACTCAAAGATTAATACAACGAATATTGAGTTATGTAAGGGTTTACTATATAACTTAAACTTGAAAGATTATGTTTATTCTAGTTTCTATAAGTTTTTATTAACGCTACATATGCTTCGAAATAAATAATGCTCTACAAATAGTGGCAAGTATTTAGTAAAAAATGCCTGGCCAAGAGTTTGAGTTCTATTACCAATTTAAAAGGCCTTTAAAACAAACCTTACAATAGTATGAGGTGATATGATTCTGATATCTGGCGAATTGTCAATGCTATTGAAAGTGTGTATAATAAAATACTCGAGTTACCTTATGCAGAATAACATACAATTGATGTCGCTTTCGATTTGGGTGCTATTTTAAAGAAGCGTCACTAAATGATATGATTGTGACAAAAAAATGATAAACACGATATTTAGATGATATTAAGAAGAACCGAATCACAGTAACACTGGGAATGTCTCGCAAAGTGGGCAGATCACGACACATTTAACAATGTTCTCGTCCACAATGGGAAGGAGGATGGGGAGAAAGGTGAGGGGGAAATTACAATGAGGGTTGCGTATCATCATCACAAAAACGTGAAAAGTGTGGGGTTTGTACTTGCGGTAGGCCGAGGTGGCAGGTTCACTGGAGGCGTGGGGGCGGCGGCGGAGGCGGGGGCGCACTGGCTAGCACGCTCTTGATCGCGGTCGTCTTCAGCAGTCGCTTGAGCATCCCACTTGAACCGCGGTGCTGGAGGCTCTTGTGAGTCGTCAGGGAGTTCTTGGTTCGATATCGTCGGTGGCAGAATTCACACACGTAGAGCGTGTCGGACTGTTCGTGCTTGTCTTGGAAGTGGCGCTTGAGGGAGTAGTAGCAGCTGAAGGTCCGGCGACAGTAGGGACACTCTTGGGGCTCGTTGATGCCTCCCGATGTCGGTGGTGGCATCCGCATGGTGCCTGCAACAGCCAGGGTACAGAGGCGGGCTCAGGGCGGGGCCCCGGCCCCGACATGCAGGCTCGCGCAAGCGGAATCAGCAGCAAACTCAACAACTACACTGATCAGACAGCAGCAGCGGCAGCGCAAGCGGGTGTGGTGATGGGGCTAAAATACCTGCTGGTGGTGGGGGGGTTGTGACGGTTTCAATGAAGGCGGTCGGCGGGTGGCTCAGCGGCGGCTAAAAGAACTTAATGTCGATGTCCCCCGGCCGCGACTTGTGGTACGTATAGATATGCGTCATTAGCGAGTTCCTGGAGCAGTACACGCGCTCGCAGATGACGCACCTGTACTCCTCTTGTCTCTCGGCATGCTTGTCCGCGATGTGCCGCTTCAGGGATGCTTTCGAGCACAACACCTTGCCGCACAGCTGACACGTGAACACCTTCTTGGGTGACGCCCCTGCAACAGCAAAACCAAGCTCGCTCTGGTCTGGTCCGCGCTTCGTGTTGCCACCAGCAGACACGTTAAATCATTCGACTTTACCCGCGATTGCGGTGATTGCATTTCAACCGCGTTTCGCGATCTGCCCACGCGAACTCAGTATTACTGCTCGCAGAACACACAAACATACAGATACACCGACCGCCGAAACCGTTGCGCTCGCTATCATTCTCTACCTCGGCCCATATCTACTCATACGCGCCGACAAGAACTTGTTGTGATACGAAGTAAGAAGAACATTTCCGACATCATGAAAAACATCTCAATTTTGAAAAGGAAGATATTCTGGGACTCTTAAAGAATGTTTTCGCGCATCACAAGTGTTGCCTTGAATTTGGAAAATTGTTTTGAATTTGAAATTCGCCTTTAAAGTTAGAACAAATATTTCACGAATTAACGAGTTTCTAAGATGATCTGAAAGATCCACCTTAGCATCATGATTCATCATCATCATCATCATCATTTTCCAAATTTTGGTTATTTTTGAAATTCTATCAATAAAAGAATGAAGATAGATATAATGGCATATTATCATAAAAACTTCTAAGAGTCCTTATCAATGAATTAACGTCCCGCTTTCAAAGTTGTTGTGAATGATTTGTTCTATCAAAATAAGATTGATTCACAACAAACATTTGATCTTATTGAAACATTTTGATAACGAATTTTATATTTCCCGAATATTTTATTTTCTTCTGCGATGAAAATCATATTGATCTAATGAAAATTTCACATTTTGTTCCGAATAAAGTAACCGTCCATTGTACACCGATACGGATTCTTTGATTTTAACTCATACACGTTTTCTGAATCGTCATAATTCAAATTTTTAGAATTTTTGCTTCGAAGTTATTTGTTATTACTTCTTAATTTCTGAACAGTAAACAATAGAAATAATAATAACAATCCTGACATCGAGTTTTCCCTAGCAGTTGAGTTTTTGAACTTCGACACAGAAAAATTAGAAGCGTCCAAATGTTCTTCATATTTCGAAAAGAAAATTTGTTGAAATTAAAAATTGAGTGCGTATCTTCGAAGTAGACATGCGCCGGGCGAGTGATAGCGAGCGCAGCGGTTCCCAAGTAGGTGTAAGGGGGAAAAACGATATAACATCTCCTGGTGGCAACACTTGTGTGTTGAGGACTCATACATTAAATTATAAATAGGGGGTTAGGCGATACTAATCAAGCAAAATAAAACCCAGCTGCTTTTGCGAATGTAAAAATATATTTGAACATAAATAAAGGTTATACAACAGTACATAAAATATGATAAATATTGCATAGAACAACATGAACATGCGTAAATGCAAGAACTAATATTCACTACACAGGACCAATTAAATAACCGTATAAACAAGAATTCTGGGGTTGCCAATTTTTCCATCAAAATTTTTCTATTACCAAAAAAGTAAATCAGTCAAAATCTCAGTCTTAAAAAATACCGCAAAATATTCTAAATTTCAGTCTTTTAAAAAACTCAAGTCCTGCCTCTCAGTGCAACAATTTTGATACAAAATATTGCTTAGCATAGATAAAATTACTAAATATATACATAAACGATATAACTCCTTGTGCTGCGTCACATTTTCCAAGTATTCATAATTTACGTCGAAATTTGGAGAGTGCAGAAAAATATTTCGTATATCTTTACTAATTCCCACACCATTTCGAAATTTGTCATTCACTTTTAAATTGATCGAACAATTTCCATTGAAGAATCACTTCTGAAGGAAGAATGATGAAGTATTGATTTTTATTTTTGAAAGAAAATTTTTGTGAATTGATTTGATTAAAAAGAAACAAACGCAACAAAGTGACAAAACCAAAATCTAAATTGGAAATGTTGATCGCAGAAGAAATTCTATCTCGCCCATTGTATATCTCAGTAAAATCGGTTGCGTTCTCAAATTTTATACTAAACAAACTTAGTTTTTGCACATTCCCCGAAAAAAAAAACATTTTCCTTTCAACTCGAACATCTCGAAACTCATTTTATCTTTGCTAACGCCCAAAAATGGATATTTTTTAAGATAAATAAACATTTTATTCTATAATATGTATAACATGGAAGAAATATTCCCTTTCACCGATTATATTTATACCAAGGCTTTGATTATTTTCGATTTTAAATCTTTATCAATTTTCATCACATTTCGAGAACCCATAATTCTTTAGAAGTATTCAACAAAAAATATCACAGAGCCAAAAAGAACCAATGCAGATTTGAAATTCACCTTCAAAAGTTATTTGTGCTTCGTGTTTTCATTTATAATTATTGTAATCTATTTTCTTGGCAGTGGAGAAATATTCTATTATATTATTTTATTTTATATAGCTTCTGAGCTAAAATGTAGAAAGCGTTTTTTATAGAATCATCCTTTACTTTTCAGCAACTTCCATTCTAAGAAAAAATTAGTATAATGCCCAATCTCCTTGGGATAAATTGTAGTTTGGATAAAAGCATATAACGAATTCCATATTTGTACACTGATACAGACAGCCTAATTCATGATTTTGTGAAATAAATCAGCATCATCTATGGTTCACGAAAGCTATGAATATTTCTCCACTAGCACAGAAAGTTGGGTTAATTATGATATAAAATGATACAAGTACTATTATATCGGGACAGCTTGACATAATAAAGTCCAGCGGGGGCATAAAAACGGATGCGACTGATCTAATGAAAAACTATCCTGTATATGTCCGTTTTGGTTCGAAAAATCACAGATCTACTTCTGCCTCCTATGGTAAATGCTCCGGTGATTATTTAATGAATTCAGCGTTCGAAAAACCTTGTGGCAAAGGGTACAGAGCGCGTTGTTGAGCGGCTGGATGTGCTGCTGCTCCTTGTGCCTTTTCAAGGTCAGTTTAGTGCTGAGAAGCTTGCCGCAGACGTCGCAACGATGGGAGGCACTCAGGGGAAATGGAAGGGTCATACTTCTCGCTGTTCCACACCGAAAAAACAACACCGAATTAGCCCCCGCTCTTTCATCTAATTTATGTATATTGTAGTCAAGCGTGTCTTATAGTCTAGGTGGGTATCAGAACAACGAAAAACAGCAGTACACTGACTTTGAGAGCATCGTATGATAGTTGAAAACAAAAAGACCTTTCTTGTTTAAGTATTGTCAATTCTCCATCAGTTATGAAGTAGCCATTTGCTGCTTTTCACAATTCTGATATTATAGTCAATGTACTAAGTAATCCCTCCATTCCCTACTACTTTATATAAGCATTTGTACAAGACAAGCATATCAAAGCTGCCATTTTTTAAATCATAGTCCAATAGAAAGGAGCAGATCATAAAGTCAGATTTATACAAATTTCTAAAGCATTTAATCCTTTATAAGTGATTTATTAAAGTGATGTTCTTTCTATTGGACTATTATGGAACTGGGAATCTAAAAATTAAATAAATCTCAACAAATGCAACTGAACCGAAAAAAAAATTGATGACACCAAAAAAATGCAATTCTGTACAAAAAGCGCCTCAACCAACGGTAAATACCCATCACTATTTTGCATATTATGTTATGTTGGACTTAAGTCGAATTTTTGGAAAATTGAGACAATCAAAAATTAAATTCTATGTACAATATGTTTAGAGTTGAAGAAAACTTGGTCCTTAAGGTACAAAACAAAATTTCAATCAGCATAATTTTTTTTAGAAATTTAAATTCAACAACCCTCGTTATTGTCTAATGATTTTCGATTCGGAAAAAATTCAGTATCAGTTGCATTTGGTTGATTCCCAGTTCGTTATTGAAAGAACTATTCTGTTAACACTTAAGGATATAATAAATAAAATGATATAGTAAATAAACAAAACTTTGTACGTCGTTGGAAAACGAACCAATTGACAATTCAACTGATCGGTTTCTACAAAATAAAGATACAAATCCTGGGAGCTTTTGAATGAGGTCGATTGGGAGGTTGTAGGAAACGCATCTTGAATGTAATTTTTCTTTTGAACTGTGCTTCGTTTCTGTATTGAGATGCTAGAAAATCATCATTTGTGACCGTGAAGATTCATTTTTTCCTTTTTCAAAACGATATTCCATTAAAAAAAGGATTACGAAGGATTGTTCTGATATATTGCTAAATTAACTTATTCCACTCTGTTATTTTTCGAGAATGTCTTTTGTAATTTAGTTACTATGCTTCAATGAATAAAGAATAATCTGAATAAAAAACAATTTAATACTTTAGTAACAACATTTAGGTTGTACATCCAAATATAATGCTGAAGAAAACGAAGTATCTACTCTTCAGATTATCTGCGATTATATTGGCAGGTTTAAGGAAGATAGAAGAGAATGATTATTGAAAACTGAGATATATATTATCTTAAAAAATAGAATGGCATCCATATTTCAAGAAATATAGACAAGAAAACGATTTGCATTCAAGAAACGATACTAGAATGTAGAATAAAATAGGAGCATGATTTTTCGGTATTCGCAGTGGAACAAAAGTTGAAACATAGTTCAAAATAGGCAGTCAATACCCAAAAACTATCGTACAAGGCAAGTAAAGCCACCCTATCGACCTCTCCCCACTCCTAGCGTTCACAAATAAAAAGAGTGCGGCGATATCATGTCCTCGGTTTTGATATTTTTAACGTTCCTATGATATATGCTCTTGTGATTCCTCAAGCTATTCAAACTGCTATAAACTCTCTTGCATATGTTGCAGACGGGTTCTCTCGATGGGCGCATATGCACATTCTGAATGTGTCGCTTCAGCCTGGTCAGGGACGAAAGGCTTTTGTTGCAGGGCTGGCATCTGAACTCGTCCACACCTGGCGGCAGAAAAGGCCCATTAGCCTCTCTAAGCCGCTGCACAAGCTATGTACACGTAGTTTTAACCCATTTTTAGGCGTAGCCCAAGTGGTTTTAAATCGTTTTAGATTTCTGAGTTAGGTGGCGCGTTCTTTTGGCGTCTACTTGCATCTGGAGGCCAAACTATTTAACTTCGAAACATAAAATCATTCTGATAAGTTGTTATATCAAAGTTATTCCACGAGAAAATATTAATCTATCACCCGGTAATTATTAATGATTCTGCAATCATATCAACCAATGAGGGGAAGGAAAGTTCTCCTCGATGCAGTGTATAGACTTAAGTAACACTAAATATAATTTTGAAGTTTAGATTTGGAAGATTAGATTAATGGAAATAAAAATTGTTGAGAAGGTTAAAAGAGGCCTTCAGACATTTATATCAACTGAATGGAAAAACTACTAGACAAGCATCAAAACCTCCCATATTCGCAAGTAGACACCAAAGAGATATGATACCGATAAAAATGCAAATATCTGTCTCGATACTCTATTGCTGCTGGTTACAATAATTAATTACATACGTAAAGTAAATATGTTTCATATTGGCAAGTGACAGGAAATTCTAAAAATAAATTCACATTGTTCTTCTAGACACTAAATCGATTTCGATTATT
The DNA here is from genome assembly GCA_013387265.2 of Cryptolaemus montrouzieri. Lineage (NCBI taxonomy): Eukaryota > Metazoa > Arthropoda > Insecta > Coleoptera > Coccinellidae > Cryptolaemus > Cryptolaemus montrouzieri. Next base: position 70,844,339 of record JABFTP020000062.1, read on the forward strand.
AAATTTCGTACGAAAAACTTGTAGAGTCCAGTCAGTCAGTTGGTGGAACATTTGTAAATTTGTTTAATAATTTTTTAATTGAAATAGCTGAATAGAAATTTCAAGATTATAAATGAAGACAATTGGAGAAAGAAGAGATTTAACTAGCAAATAGGAAAGAAATCAATGGTTGATTTCAGTTCAATGTAAACGAATTAAGGAGATCCTTTTAGAAACGAATTTTACAAAAAGAGACGAGAAAAGCGTGAACATTTTCATTCAATTATTGCTTTATGATCCACAAAGTGAGGAATTTTATCAATAATTTATTAAATCATTTTGAGATGAGAATATTAAAATTGAACTCACCATTAAAATTATGTGGAGAAACAATATCTTCTCTTTCACTCAAAATTTCCTACTGAAGTTATTATTGCGCATAAAGGAGTCTCTATTCAACACCTACCAGCGCTGATGATACAGATTACAACAGGGGTTCTATATTCGTACATCATCAAAATCAGTTGTACTCACTAGACATATTTGATTTAACCTCAGTGTTAGTACAACTTATTAACTATCATCAGCAAAGAAGAAACGGAAGGCACTGATCCACCTTGAAGGACCAAAGCAATTCGATCCACCTTGAAGGTCCAGAATATGTTACACACTTTCTCTTTGTATAAGTCGCTCTGGTAAATAAGATTGAAGAGAGAGGCTAACACAATTTCATTTAAATAATGAAGAACAGACGATAGTCACGTGTATATGTCGCTTTGGTAAGTAAGATTGAAGAGAGAGGCTAGCACAATTACATTTAAATAATGAAGAACAGAAGATAGTCACGTGAACTTAGAAATTAGAAAATCAAAAACCTGTCCACGGATTTATCCTTTATGTGTTCTATTGAAATTACATATACAATTGGGATCTCTAGAAATGCTTGAAATTGCCAGATGTGCCTACAGAATATTCTTGCGATGCCAATGTAGTATCCTACTAATTGAAAAGTTTTGGATACTTTTAAGTTCAATTCCAAAATATGGTGTTTTCAATGAAACAACACAGATGTTGTGAATTGGGAAAATGGGATGAAATTGAAGTTCTTGGAAACGTCTGGATCTCCACCTTGATGAATTTGATTTTTACGAAAGAAAAAAAAAACGAAACTAATAAAAATCGTCCAAAAATACACATAAACTAGGATCGAGGCCTTCTAAGCCAATTCTTTTTTAATTTTCTTCTTCTGGTGATAATTGCACGTGTGAACCACTAAACTATTTTTCGTTCTATAACAGCGATTGCAGATTTTACACCAGAATTCTTCGGTCTGTGCAAAATGCAGATCTTTCACGTGTCTCCTCAACGTAATCTTGTTCCTCAGTATTTTCCCGCAAATGGTACAGGTCTCGCCGAGGGCTTTCGAGTCGTCTAAGCCCGCGTCACCTGGATATAGAGAAAATAATTAAGATTAGTTGACTGTGACATTTAAATTCAAATAAAACAATAAGAAGCTCTAATAACAGTCAACTAAAATAAATTATTTTCTCTATCGATGCAAGCTCGGGTATTCGTTGGTGATCTGTTTTAATATCGGCTAAAGGGGCCTTATAAGCAAAATTAAAATATCTAACCTAACTTATAAGCAATGGTGATATAAAAACTACTATATTTGGAGGAAACTAATCTTCCTATCATACGTATTTGAAAAAAATAATTATACCAGATAGCCTGATGGAGAAATGTACAAAGCTATATATCTCAATTCACTTTTAAATTTGGAGTTCCTTTTATTTTAGTGAACGATCTAGCGCTCTCGCCATATTGCTTCAATATACTGATAGCATATTGATTGGAATTTCTTGTAATTATACATCATCCGGAAATTAAATACAATTTTTCTAAAAAACACTATCTTTGTGTCACCTTGTATAGGTGTACCAATTTGCTTGATTTTTGCGCCTACTTCTAGAAGAGATAGTGAAAAACAGTTTTTGTCAGAAATTTGAACGGATTTGAAGAAACCATTGTAGCTCTTTTATTTCTGAGACTTTTCTGAACTGTCTAGAATACAATAGGCACATTTTCGAAACGAATGGAATGCTTTTCAAATTTCGAATGTGAAAAATAAGAAAATTCAATTTTGAAAAAATTCAGCCTTTCAAAAATATGTTTTTGTGTCAAATAAGTCGTGTTTGAATTGTAAGCCCTCATGTTTGAATATGCCTGATATCTAGAATTCTCCATGCAATATCTTTTTAGGACATTTTTGGATGAAGAGTCATTGGTGCCTTTTATTCCAATTGAAGAGGCCGTCAGTATTCTTCTTCTCCTCGTCGGTATATATATTTCCAGAAAAATTGCATTTTTATCACTTTATAGTTGCTAGTTCAGCCTTATTTTATATGGCTTGAACTTACAGCTATACTGTTACGTTCACAATACATCTGATCGGCATTTAAGGATTCTCGCATAAGATTTGTCTCAGTTTCTTTATTTTATTTTGTGTATTTTTAACCAATTGAATACTCAAAAGAACAAATGATATTCCAACATTTTGAAAACTTGAATATCAAGCTGTTCTCGTTTCTAGTAGAGATCTTCGGCAACTTCACTACTGCACCCCCTTTGAATGAAATAACAAATCATTTGATATTTCAAAATCTCTTAATTCTATGAAAGCTTGATAACAATACAAATTGATAAATATGTAGATTGAATACACTATATTCGGAAGTCCAAATTTGTATGCGAAAAGTCTGCGCACGCCTTCGAACTGTCACGTGCTACACGCCAAGTTATGCTATAGGTTAGGTTAGATCTGTTCAAGCACGCTAACTTCATTGGTTTAAAAATGTGACAGATGCGCATTGGAAAGGGCCTTTACTGTTTCCTGGCAAATTCGGTTTGAAAATACGACGCCCCAATTTCCTAGATTTTGAATTTAGTTCTGAGTGTAGTGCTCTTGAGGTAGATAATAATTATTTTAACGAAAATAAAAGCTTCTCTGAGGTTTTCATCTTCCATAGTTCTCTCAGATTCTGTGATTTCTTCATAAATATCCACAGATGAGTTTTATTGATATTGCCATAGAGACTTCTTCTAGTTCTATTTCAGTCCATCATAAAAAATTCTCTCAGATTATTCTGTGATTTCTTCATTCCAAACTGTCCATAGACATTATTATATTTATTATTCTTGAAAATGTGAATTTCTTTGGTTCACTTTTGAAATAAGAAAGTTGTATGTAACTTTTTCATGAACAGCATTCCATTCGTTTTGAATAAGAACAGAGACGACCTGTAAATGCCTAACAATCTTAACGCTGGCAGAATAGACGAACCAATTTGGTTTTCTCCGTTCAACGCAATATTTTCTGGTTCCTATCAATATCTCTGAACGAAACATAACAAATATACCTTATTTAATCTGCACTTATTCGAGTGACATTGAATTTTGATCATCGTAACTGATTTCTTCAATTTTTAATGGTCAATTTATAGATTCTAGTATGCAGACGTCACCAACAAATATTCCGAGTTGCTAACAGATGGCGCTAGGTTTCTAGTCTTAAATCTTTAATATTACCGTCGACATACACTTTAGAACACCAAAAATTATTTTGGTAATTGAGGGTATCGATAATTTCTTGGAACGAAACCAACAACTTTCAAATTTGAACTGATTTTCATTGAAATCGATATATAAACTGATTGCATTCTGTTAACAAGTAAAAGATCGTTAAGTTTTGTTATATCAGCTCATATTTGAACGTTCCTGCATAGTGTCTTACATACAATTCTTCTCATTAGATGAAAGATGGTTGCATATGATTAAATGATGGGTTACTATTTATCAGATGACCTGAAATTCCTATTAACGTCTATCTTAAAAATTTCTCGAGTACATATGCGATAAATTTGTCACATGTTATGTATGATAAAGCTCGGGTATTGCGATTTACTTGGCTCCCCCAATCTAAATTATAAATATCGACAACTAAAAAAAAAGACAGCACAAACAGACCAGGAACAATTAAAACAAAACACATATTGTTAAACGACATTCCAACATAACATATATTAGTGTAACCACAAAAAAAGTCGTTCCCATTTTAACATCTAATTAAAATGGAATACGATTATAACATGCCTGTTCAAAGAGTGTGGATCTAAAGCAAAGTCTAGAAAAAAATCGTGATATTTGAACAAACATATTCGGAGGATTGGATATTGTCGAAATTCTCGAGTGCAACATCGAAAACAGCGAGAATTTCACCAAATCGGCCAAAGGAAACCGAAATATTCAAACTGGTGAGGTAATTGAAGTGTTTCGGTGAGTGTTCACACTTTGAATATCTCGGGTTTTAGCTACTAAATAATGAAAGCTTACCTTGGGACGTACCCGCTAATGTGTCACTTCCTGTTAACGATTGATTCAATCCTGAAATTAAAAATGGGTTTAATGTTTCGAAACTTGTCACTTTGATCGTTTGCACAAAATTATATTTGTTTCCGCAGGGATCAACAAGTAACCGAAGGTGAATAAAGTGTATAATACAGCTTAATTCAAATAAACAATTTATTTTTGTGAGTCTTTTACCTGCCACTTGGCAAACTTAAGATCAAATTATTTATGACATTTGGTTCAAGGCATCCCACGTTGCTTGGAGTACCAAGCGAAGTTTCAGTTTATGTTGGAAAAAATTTTGGTACCGAAAATTGTCGAATACACAGATTTCCCAAGCCACTTCGTTCCCCCAGCGATGCGTAAGGCAATCAAAATTGTTTTAACGGTTTTAGTAACAATATATGTAGCACTGAATATATGTTTAGCACACTCAAGGAATAGGTCAATGCATACTTATTGTTCACAGGAAAAAACTAGAAGAGAACACTTAATAATCTAGTGACATGGTGATGAAATTTGAATAGAAATGCATACAGTTTTTATTCAAACAGAAACCGAATACAAATATTCAAGACATATCTTAAGAAGCAAAGTAATTTGATCGGACTTGAAGGACTAATGTATTTCTCTCCGCCTCGAAGGACCAAAAATAGGTAGTTACTCTTACTTTATCCTATACATATCATTTGAGCACGCTTTCATTCTCCCTTGTGTTAGTGATTAACTGTTGATTCACCTTATTAGTTGTGGGTATGCAACACTCATTGCATGTAATAGTAAGTGGCTTATGTTGTTTCTGTAGTTTTACGAATTTTCTTTTAGTTACGAAAGATATGATTCACCCAAGTCAAGTCAAATTACTATTAAATTTATTACGAAAAAAGCGTGATTTATATTTGAAATTAGATCATTTACAACTATACAATAGATTCTATCATGTTTCTATCAATTCAACACATATTTTGTGAAAATACTCGATATTTACTTAAAATTCTTTGAATATAAGATATGACAACTTATTAATAATAATAATAAATGACATAATTTAACGTTGACTTGATATTTGGTGAATAGAAACCAGAGCTATAAATTTGAAGTCACTGTGAGTTTATGTACAAAAAATAACCAATATTAATTTTTGCTTTAAACTCGATTAAACTTTCAAATAGTAAAAGTGAAAGTTAACTTATAAATAATTAATTTTAAATCGACGAATCAAGTTTGTGGTTATAATTTCTCCATTCGAGGCAGAATCGATGAGTGGTATGCGCGGTTTAAAACAAGCCTTGAAGATCCAAATCATGTACAACCTTTTAAACAATCGAAATGTGTGATCACTGGCGATTCCGATGAAATTGTATGTTGCTTCAATCAAGATTCAGCAAATATCTTCAATACTATTAATCGAACTAGAGTTGATATTCAGAAAAGGTATTTGTGAAGCGACCGCGGCAAAAAAAATAACGCCCATTGTATATAAACACTCTTGCACCATACCTTTTGCCACGAATATGCTAACAAGTACTACTCGATATGTATTGAATGGGCCAGTATGGAAGTTTCAAGGTAAGGCAAATGATCTATACTGAGGTTCTAGGTGAAATGAAAAACGAAGTAGAGATGTGTGACTGACTCTGACAATATCTAAATATTTAAATCAATTCTAGTCATTCTTATAGAATCAAGATGTCATATAACGCCTATTGTATATTAAAAATATGAAATGTCTTTCCTGCAGTAACTAGTATGCACAATCACTTATTAGCAGAAGGTCCACGATATTCAGAATAACCTATATCAGGGAACCCCTGTTAATCACCAGTATGTAATACTAGGAGGACTGGGGTATGAAGTGTGAAGAAGACTATTTCAATTGATAAATAGGTTTCACATAAAAAATTGCTGTTTCCTAAATTCGTATACGTATATCAATAAATTCAGGAAAAACAATACAAATATGACAAGCTCTCTAATAAACAGTCAGAGATTGATTCAATCCAAAACAGCTGTCTCGAAAAAATGATTCGTAAGAGATTGATGTTAAATAGGTGCAAAATAATAAAGAAGTTCTGCATTGATATAACAGTATATCCTCAACAGTTTTCAGGGTTTTTATCAAAATTTTTAATGAAAATTGATGTAAAACATAATTTTTCTTCCCATCTTGTTGCTAACAGATGGATAGAATTAATAATCATACAATGAAACATTCCTGAGATGTTTATCAAGATAATATCATGCAACGTGGCTGTCCATCTGTCAACACTGTTTGGGAGTGGCTAGGAATGGTGCCAGGTTAACATAAAATATACTTTCAGTGAAAGTTTGAACTTGATTGAGTAATCTGTACGAACTTTGTGAGTTTTAACAAAGAGTACACACTTGGATGTGTACTGACACATTAGGTTTAACCTCAGGCCTACGAAAGTTGATAAAGTCTATGGAGACAGTGTTTTTTCAAGCACCAAAGGTTTTTAGTGATGCGTCTTCTTCATTGTTAAGAGGAAAATAAACCCAGTAGCGCGAGGCTTTTAATTTCCAGAAACGATGAAAATGTCGACAAAATTTTAGTTTGTTTGTTCAGACCGTCGATTGAAGACCAAAACGATCATGGTAGAATTAATTTTGATTCACACATCACATTTTGACCAGTTGAACAGTTTGGAGCGATAATGCGCCTTGTCAAACAGTCATTTCAGTCAGTACAAATATTCCAATGGCTCCACTCTCTACTCATTGGTCTGTCTCGAATCTTGCTGTGGATGGAAAAGCACTTTAAGAGATATTCTGGAAACATTGAAATATTCAAAACTCTGTAAACAAACAGTTGAACGTTATTACAGTGAATGAATTCCTTCCCTGGTATGAGGATGGGAATAAATCTTTGGTTTCACTAGGAAATTGTCTGGAAGGAGACGATTTTATTTAAACAAAAAGATGACTTCGTTATTCAAACATTCTGTTACTAGCAATAGTGCACCATCTGAAGTCTTAACTAACTAAAGGAAAGTACTCCAGAGAAGAATGAGAAGATGGAGTTAACACCTTGAACCTTTGAAAACAATCAGACAGATAAGTCATATATTCTATGCAAGCACTGAGTAAATAAAAACATGAATAATCTAAGAAAATATGTTGATAGATGAGATGAAATACAAGCAACGACCCCTGCGGTACTTCATGAAACTAATAAAAGATACATTTGGGGTGAAATGTTTATAGAAATGGCGCATGCGCCTTTTATGTTTTAACACGTACAGTCAAGGATGTAGTTTCATAAAATGTTTATACCAAATGGGAGATATAACATATATGTAAATGAGTGTAATGTCCCTCCCCGATTTGGTATAACCATGAACTTAAGAGTACTAACCTCCAAGCGCCGAATGGTCGGCCGCCAGAGCGGCCATCGTAAAATTGAAGCCGCTGGCGGCCGTCGCGAACAATTTGCTGTCCGTTAGATACGGTGGCGCCCCCAGCGGACTGTCGTGGTCGTCGTGGTCCCCCGCCGAACTGCCCGAGTGAGGTCCCTGAGGAAGGTTCGTAGGTCCGTTGTCGTTTGGGGCCACAGTGTCCCCCGAATCGTTACTGTTATCATCTTGGTTATTTGTACTACACAGGAGTTCCATTGGTTCGGATTTTACGTTGTTCTCGTTGCACCGGGCTTGTGTGCCCGACGAGGGCGGCGACGGACTGATCGGCGAGTTCTCCCGCTCGGTGCTGCTGATTCCGTTGCCCTCGAACTCCTTGTGCAGCGAGTTCAGGTTGAGGTTGAGGGCGTTGTGCTTCATCGCACTCGGCGAGAAGTCTGCGGGTTGGGTCTGAGGCGGCGGGTGCGTTCCGGGCATCGTGTGCTGCGACAGGTTCAGTTCGTTATTGTTGTTGTTGCCGATGATGTGTTCTGATCGGACGCGTTTGTGCTCGTTCTCAGGATCCATTGATATCCGCCGTTCTCGGCGGTGCTGCATGGCGGCTCGCCTTAATAACTGATTGACAGTGGCTCCGTGGGGCGGCGACGACGGGGACGTGAACAGGGAGTCTGATACTAACTTGTCGGTGAAATTAGGCGGGTGGCTGTTCGAGACGGGTGGCGTTTGAGGATACCGCACCAGACTTTGTACTTGCGCCAACTGAAACAGATATAAATGAAACATTTATCATAAAACTTAAGAATCAACAATTTACAAATTTGATACGTTCAGACACTTCAGAGTTGAAGATTGAGAGTCTTTCGCTAAGAATATCTGATGGTTGCAGGAATTGGCATATACTGAATACAAACCAATGATACAAGAACACTTTGGCAAATGTCATGTAGACTCTTCTAATGGGGATATATTAATTCGTACGCAGCAACATTTAGATGCTTTTTGTAGAGAGACCAAATAGGCTTCACTATAGGTAACAACATCATACCGAGCCACCAGTTTGGATTCAGAAGCGGACACGCAACGACACACCAGGTGGCAAGGCTGACGGAAGACATAAAAGACAACATGAACATATCGAAACCAACAGCAGGAACGTTCTTAGACATAGAGAAGGCCTTCGATAAAGTCTGGCACTAATCACTTATATACAAGATGAAAAGAACTAAGTTTCCAAACAAACTAGAGAACATAACGGCATCGTACTTGAAAGACAGGAAGTTCATAGTATAAAGATAAAATGCCAGATATGAAGAAAGATCAATGGAGGCCGGAGTCCCTCAAAGATCAATACTGGGACCACTACTGTTCAATATATACATCTCGGACATAACTCGAAAATAGCACATTTTGCTGACGACACAGCAATATATACATCGCACAGAAACAAGAAATCTATAACAAAGACATTAAAAGTACCGATAAACTGGTAGAATACTTTGATAAATGGAGAATCAAAGTCAACGCAAAAGAAATAGTTGCAGTACACTTTGACCATAAAAAACAGAATGAAGGACACTAAATAAAAATAGCCTACCAGAAAGTGGAATGGAAAAACGAAGCAAAATACCCAGGGGTGATTATAGACAAAAACCTAAAATCTCACAGCCAAATGGAAGAAAACGCAAAGAAAGCGAGGCAGCTGCAAGGATATCTATATTCCCTCCTAAACGGAAACAGCAAACTGTCATTAGAGAACAAAATGAAAATCATAAAACAATCATAGTACCAAGTATAACATACGCAGGAGAAATATCCTACAGGAAAAGAATATCACCAGAGACACTGAACAAGATAGTCAGGGCGGCAATTGGGAGCCCTCTTGTACATATCAAACGAACAAATAAGAAGAGAAGTCAATATTACAACGCTAGAAGAAATGATTGTCAAGAAGACAGAAAACTTCTAAATAGAGGAATTCGAATAGGAAATAAAAAAGATAATACAAAGACAAGAAAAACAGGCAAGCACATTTCCCTGCTTCAGTGGAAAAGAGAACACGAGGACGAAGAAAAACAGAAAAAAAGAAGGAGTTATCTTCACTCGATTCGAAACCTCAAAGAGAGGCACCATAAGTAGGTAAGAGTAAAACTTTTTAAAATAAGACAATGAAAAAAACCAGTAGAAAGCGAAAGGAAATAAATTCCGGTCCTCGTCGAATTCAAAGGACCACTATAGGTGAGCACTAGAAATGAGTCGAAGCTCTTTTATTGGGTCATCCTTTTAGGCAAGCAGGATTATACTTGATGGGCAGCTTGTGAACCAGCATTTATTCTCGCTTGTATGGTGTTATTTTCTCACAATTTTTCCTTTCAAATGCATCAATAAAGCCATATTATTGTATATTCGCTATTTGGTTAATCATTTCTTAGAGACCATTAACAATACAGTATCGTACATAATCTAAAATACGGAGGTGAATGATTTTTACGAGCTGAATTTTACGTCTTTGACACTTTTTGAGGTGGCGTCCTCCTATTGGACACTTTGCTGAGTGTATTTTGATAGCTAGCATATATTTTGCTGTGTTCTTATATTCGATCATCTGGTGAACCACTGGAAAATCTTGTGAACCTTTTTAATTGACAATTTGGGCTAATAAATGATGCATTTGAGTTTGACGAGAGCAGAAATTCAATAGCAATGATAGAGTTGAAGTTTTTTTGACAGTATCCTTACACTCTGTACTACACACTACAAATTTAGAGTTATAAAAGTAGTGTCGATATCATTATAACTTTTGAACTTTCAAGAAAGTGGCAAATATAATTTTAAGAATAATTTTTCCATACAGATGTGTCGAGCAAATGGCTTCAGGTTTACCAACACAAAGTATGGGTACGATGGTAGTTTCTTTACCTGCTCGCGGTCTTCTCCATGCTGCTGGGTGAGCCCGCTGACCCGCAGCACCTCGGCCGTCTTGAGGAAGGAGGATAGGGAGCGTTGGTGCACGTTGACTTCGCCATGATAGATAAATTCGACGAGGGCGTGGAGGTCGGTCCATGCGACATCTTGCAGGACTATCACAGGGTGTTTGCAAGGAGTTGACTGAAAATAAGAGAGAATTCGTTAATAAATCGGTAATCAAGTTAAAACTTGTCAATATTATTGCGCAATATTTGAGATTGTTCAATATAGTTGGTCGCTTGTAGATACACCAATACTGTATTGTATTATAAAGCGTTCAGCAGAGAGTTTCAAATAAAAATCAGAGGAATGGATCGAATCATTCATCAAAATATTATATATTATATATATATATATATATATATATATATATATATATATATATATATATATATATATATATATATATATATATATTATATAATATTATAAAACTAACAGTTTTACCGGAAATAGCTATCAACTCTCTTTTATTACAGATTACAAAGGCCAACAACAAATATGCTGTGAAGGTGTTTTCAACTAATGTCTATGTATTCAGGTGTTCCGAAAACTAAACCAATTTTCTAAAACGTCTGATTATTTTGCGAAACGCATAGTTTTAGTATAAGAAAGGTTTTTTGGGGCTAATTTGAAGTCATATAAATAATACGTAGGTAAAATTTTATTTTGATTACAGTTTTCAAATGTATACATACCATAACTATCATTATTTTCTAAATAAAGAAAGCCCTGTGTGATCAAAATTAGCAAGATAAACATGTTGTAACCTGAATGTGCCCGTTCTTATAGTAAAGAAAGTGGCGCGGTACAATTACGAGTTAACTGGTCATTGTTCTATAGATCGTGGTTCAATATGTGCAATGTCGTCTGTGCGGAAGTGTGTGAATTCGTCTGACAGTTTCTATTATATTCGAGGCGAATTTATGGTATTAAAGTTACAACTTCATACTACGCCCTTTGTAAAAAAGTATACTTCGCGTATTTTGGTTCGAAACTTGGAGATCAGCAGAAAGTTTGGGCACCTCATAAAGCCTTCAAACGATGTGTTAGAGACCTTCGAAATTGGTTTGAGGACAAGAGAGCAAAAAACCATAGTAATTTGTTCATGTAATGTGAAAGGGATAAATCAAAATGGAATCAGTCAATTTTAAAAGCCAAACTGCAATGAGATATTCGTCAGATACCGAAATATCAGTGCCTAAGGCCCCTGCTACCTTGGAAGAGATTCTAAGCTCTAACGAAGATGGTGCTGCTGTACCTAAACCCGATGACAAGAGGAGTTTTGAATTTGATGACAGCAGCCCGAAATTTTTTTCTCTGGGCGAGCTGTGATTTGGTGAGAGACTTAAATAGGATAGTACAGGCATAGCAAATCACTGGACCAAAAAGTGTTGGCCTTCGAGGGAGCTTAAAGTTGGCGAAAATGACGTCCTGTATGAAACTAAGGTACTTCCTCGTGACGTTCTACAACCGCTTCACATAAAGCTGGGATTGATGAAACAATTTGTAGAGTCACTTTCAAGAGATGAGAAATGCTTCAAATACTTAATATTAAAGTTTCCAGGATGTGTTTTCGTTGGACCAGATATTATGCCCGATTACCATTCATCACAACCATGATGGATCCTCAAAGAGAAGGGTGGATTGCCTTTAAAGAGACAGAAAAATTAACAAAGACCCTAACTACACAAGAATCGTCAAAAGAATGTCAAAATCAATCAATTTTCTTGATTCCTTCTTCAAGTACTTTCCAAAGAATTTAGGAGACGTGAGTGAACATCCAGCTGAACGACTTCACCAAGATATTAAGGCGATGGAAAGAAGATACCAGGAAGTTGAAGGGTCTGAATGATAGGAGACTACTTTTAGACGCTTCAGAGAAGACCTCACAGATACTTCCCACCAGTGAAAATGTACCAAAATGAGTCTAACTGGGAAAGAGAAATATATTTAGTTCTTACTAATGAATGTATTTTCATGATCACGATCTGCCTATTTCGTTCCACTGCTGGATGTAGGCTTTTCCTTTTTCCGTCCATTTCTGCTGATATTTTGCTTCTTTCATCCATAGAAGACCCGCTGTCTTTTTTAGGTCGTCTCTCCATCTGGTGTTTGGTCTTCCTTGACTTCTTTGTGTTTCTCTTGGGCGCCACTCCAGAAGACGTTTAGTTCATCTGTTGTCCGTTCTTCGGGCCACATGTCCTGCCCATTTCCACTTCAATTCCGCTGTTCTTTCTATTACATCAGTCAATTTAGTACGCTCTCTTATCGAAGTGTTTCTCTTACTGTCTGATAGTCTAATACCAAGCATAATTCTTTCTTGTGCTCTCTGTGTCTTAGCCAGTTTTTGCGCTAGTTTTTTCGGTAAGCACCATACGTAAGTACTGGGGGAACACTCTGGTCGTAAAGTTTACTTTTCAAGCAGTTCGAAAAATTTGAAGTCCACCGAAAGCCGCCCAAGTGAGAGAAATTCTTCGTGTTATTTCGTCGCTTGAGTTATCTTTTTTGGTGTAATTTTTTGTCCGAGATACATATAGCTTTGAACTTCTTCTAGTTGTTCACCTTCTAAATATATTTGTGTGGGTAACTCGATGTTTGTCTTCACTTTGGTCTTAGTTATATTCATGTTAAGGCCGACTGTTTTTGAATGGTTGTTCAGACCTGAAAGCATTTCCTGCAACTGGTGAGGATCACTACTTATTAAGGACAATGTCTTCAGCAAACCGAAGATAATTCATGTATTCTCCGTCTACGTTTATCCCTTTACAAGACGAGTCTATTCCCTTGAAGATGTTGTCGAGGAAGAGATAAACAATATAATAATAGGTAAGATAATGTCGCCTTGTCGGACACCTTGCTTTATAGATATATTTGCGGTCTTCTCCCATAAGACAACGTGCATCTTTGGCTCAGAGTATATATTTTCTATAAGTCTCGTGTATCTACTATCGATTCTATATGTGTTTAGTGAGTTTAGAACTGTCCACGTCTCAATAGTGTCGAATGCTTTCAGGTAGTCTATGAAAGCTAAATAGTGATCTATGTTGTATTCGTTGCATTTTTCCACCAGACTCCTGATGGTTAGAAGGTGGTCATTTGTATTTTATCCTGATCGAAATCCCGCTTGCTCACGGGGTTGTTGAAAATCGATCTTGTTAATTAATCGGTTGGATATAACTCTGGTAAACGACTTATACATCTGCGAAAGCAAGCTAATAGGTCTGTAGTTATCTGGTTCTAACCATCATTTAGTTATCTTGCTCTGTTCTAAACATCTATCAAAGACCTCTTTCATTTGAGTTATAAGCCGTGGTCCATTTTCCTTGAGCATTTCCGGGAATATGTTATCCATTCCAGTTGATTTATTATTTTTGAGCGTTTTTAATGCGAAAATGATTTTCTCGCCTGTAATTTGAGGTACATCTTCAGACCCAACATTTTGTATTGTCTTTTTTTGTTCTGTCATTTGTTGTTCAGTGGGTTGTATCATGCTAGAATACAATCTCGAGTAATATATTGCGATTTCCCTGAGTATATCATTCCTGTTTGTAATCTCATTTCCGTTGCTGTTTCTCACTGATATTAGTTCGTCTTTTCCTTTGCTGGTTTTCCTCTTGAATATATTTGGTGCTCTATTATTTTCTATGCTTTCTCTTTGGTATTGTATTTCCTAATACCCTCTCACACATTTGTTCGAATCAGTTTGTTTAACTCAGACCATTCGATTAGGTCCTCTTGCCTGGTTTCATTTCTCTTATTTGGAATTGATTCAATGTTTGGTCACTTAGTTTTTTAGAGGCTCTGGAGACGTCTGCTTTGATTTCCTCCGCACTTTCTTTTATCATTGTTGTTAATAAAGCGGCATGACATGTAATCAATTCCAAGTCCATCAACATATGACATTTGTCATATTTTAAAACGACTGTCAAAATTTTTTCGCAAATTTTTCTCTAAATTAAACAAGTCACACGAAGAAATAATATATGGGAGATGTCAACTCATTCTTATTGGGTTCATAATGATTCTAGAACATCTATAGATCATAATCGGCATCATTTAGAAGCCATCGGGGCTCTCTCGGTCAAACAGAGAGGGAATTGTTGTGTTGATTTTGAACATCGAAGGGATTTTGCGAGATTATATTTCAAAATTGGCAAGCAAGAACAAGGAAGTGATTATGTTTCAGGAGACTCACACTGCGACGGAAGAACATCTCTGCGGAAGAGGAAATATCGCAGGCTATGTACTTTTTGATTATCTCCTTAGTCCTTTTTCTGGCCTTGCTTGCTATGTAAAACCTTTTCTTAATTTCAAGTGTGTTTAGACATATAAGAGTCAGGTATGATTGTTGAAATATTTTTCTGCTGGTTTTCTTTTTCCATTGTTACAGATTCCTGTCCCAAACCCCCTTCCTTTCACCCTTGTCTTCATCTGGAAATCATGGGGTGCAAGATAAGAATTGAAGCTGCTAAGCAGAAAAATGCTTGGTACTCTTTATGTACACACGACATTAACACAACATAAATAGACAGACTATTACTAATGCAATAGCGACAGGGAAACGAGTTTTTTCCTCAGGTTTTTTACTCGTTTATTGAATCATACGCAAGATAGTATGGTTCCCCTGTTACTTCTGCCTTAGCTCACACTTGTGTTTTTCTGACACACAAATCAACTTTCCCAACAAACAATGGACTTCTCATAAATAAAACAACGAACAGATCTTCAAGCTTCTTTCTTTAAAACATTCCAACGTTTCAACAACAGATATGTGTCTTCCTCAGGGAACTACAAATAAACTTACACTTGGAGAGGAACAAACGAAAATGGGACGAATAACATACAAATATTGCCCATATTGAGTACTTACATTGATTAAAACTTAAAATGTAGGTAATACAATTTCAAGTTAAAATTATTAAAAATCTTTAGCTCAACAAGAGAAAATAAAAAACCTACATGTAGATCATAAAACTTTAAGTTAAAATTTTTGAAAATATTTCGCTCAAGAGAATAAAAAACTACATGTAGGTAATAGAACTTTAAGTTGAAATCATTAAAAATCTCTCGTTCACAAGTGACTATCACAACCGGTTAAAACGCAAAAGAAATTGATCGAGCACAGAAATTCTGATTTACAGAAAACCTCATGTTAATTGACATATTATCCGTCATATAAATGTTTAAACATTTTTAAAAACCTGTTGTAGTTAATTATATTCGAATAATTGTTGACTGGTCTCCTTGATTTCATGATTGTTTTGTTTATATTTAGCTTGACCTATCGTAACTTTATAGGTTAGATATTGTTTGATGTCACGTTGTACGCATTGATTTTTCTTCTTTTTCTTGCGTATGAACTTTGTATCGACATAGAATATACTTCTTCTTTTTATGTAACAGTATATTTTGAAATTTATATGACGGATATAATGCCAATTAACATAAGGTTTTTTGTAAAACAGAATTTCTTTGCTCGATTAATAATTTTAACTTGAGGTTGTATTACCTACATTTTAAAGTTTTAATCAATGTGAGTGCCCAATATGAGCCATATTATTCGTCGGTTTGTTCCTCTCCAAGTGTAAATTTATTTGTAGTTCGCTGAGAAAGACATATCTGGTGTCGAAACGTTGGAATGTTTTATTTATGAGAAGTCCGTTGTTGGGAAAGTTGATTGTTAAATCGGCATGAGTGTCCAAATCTTCGTTTGTCAGTTCTGTTCCTCTTAGTTTCTTAATGTTGTCTGATATTCTTTATTGTTGGCAGTTATAATTTCTGTGTCTATTCTTTTGTGTTTGGTGCACCTTTTTTTCGTGTAATTTGTTTTCAGTTTGATTTTTCCTCATCATGCGGTGATCTCTGCCTACATTTAGATGAAGAAATAAGTTTTGTTACGCAACTATAAATAAAAATTTTTTTCAGTCTTGTAATCTTTTACTGTGAAATGGTAACTTGTTGAACATGGTACTTAAATTGTCAGAAACGTGATGTTATATGACAAAATGGAAGTCTTTTTCGGATTCAACACACCCAAAACCATAAGAAAGACGGAATAAACGAAAACAGGTCCCATTTTTGCAGACTTGTATTATTTTGAACAATTGATATTAATAACTATGATATTTCGGAAATAAATGTAGAACCTTTTACATTTCCTTATATAGAAACTTAAGATCGAAGCTGTGAAATTCCCAAAATGAATTATTATTCGAAAATTGTCAAATTCACACTAAGGATATGCTATAGAAGAATCACTAAAAATTGAGCGGGAAATTCTAATCTGGAATAAAACAATGGGGATTTACTAATGAAATAAGGTAGAATATTGTTAACGAGAACATCCCTGAAAACACCAGCAGACAAATTTTCATGAAGCTAATCCATTATCCAAATATTTTTACTGGAAAATCCGGAAGGCAAAATATTGTGCCGCGTGTTGGCAACATTATGCAATATTTTGGCAGTCGGTATCAACGAGTTACCTAATACGCATCGACGAAAAACGACACAAAATCATTCATTTCCATCATTCTCACCCATTTGATCTTTCCATAAGGGTAATTTTGAAAACCTCAACTAGCAGATGTCTCACTTTTAATTATCTCGTATCTTCATCCCTTCAGCTACAAGTTTCATCTGCAGATGGTCCCAGCTGGCCATGATGTTATGGTAATATGAGTAATAGTAAGTACAAAAACGGTTACTGCCAACTGTAAACTTAATTATAGGGCGGATTACAAAGCCACAACGAATTACGAAAATATTGTTCAAATGAGTCCTGAGTAATTGTCCCATTGTCCTAAAGTAAAGGGTTAACATGTATCGAATATAATTTTAGTTTAATACCAAAAAGAAAGAATACGATGGACACATTAAGTTCTATGATCGTAGGACATAGATTCGAACTTGAACCATTCAAATAATACA
This sequence comes from Cryptolaemus montrouzieri, assembly GCA_013387265.2. NCBI lineage: Eukaryota > Metazoa > Arthropoda > Insecta > Coleoptera > Coccinellidae > Cryptolaemus > Cryptolaemus montrouzieri. The sequence goes on from JABFTP020000062.1 coordinate 70,861,996, forward strand.
TTTGTTTAGTGCTGATGGCATATTTTAAGTAGTATTAGTACGAAGTACTAAGGTAGCTAAATCTGAAGAATATGCTGGATGGGGTAGTAGTTTCAAGCCAAATTTATGGATGGACACGGTTGTAAGACATATGCGCTTCCGTGTATTGTCTTGACGGAACTACTCTCTTCTTTTCGATATATGTGAATCAATGACAAATCTGTATAAAACCTCTGAATAATATTTGCTGGTGATAGTTTCATCCTTTTAAAGATAATCAATATGGATGACACTGTGCGACCATGACTTTGTCGGCTGATAGACACAACTTGGGTCTGTTGATTGCTTCTTGGTTTTCGGTGTGATGTTTCGTCAATAGAATTGCGGCTGAACATCGCCAAGCACGTGAAGAAGTTACACGGCTCAGCTATCACCACTTATTGAACAGTCCTCGTAATTTAAAGTCGATGTAAGTCTATTCAGATGAATCAATGATTATTTTTTTATTTGACGACTAAAATCATGGAACTTTTGATCAAAGTATTATTTAAAAACTATATTCTAGAAGCTGCTTTGCTGCGATTTTACAGATCTTGTTGCTTTTGTGCGGGTTAGATTGTGCAAGTGGGAACAGGAGCAAGCGGCATTATTTCGTTCCACCAACGCAGTTTGCTCTCCTGGTTTCTAGTGTTCTTGACTATATTCTATAAGCACAGTGTACATGGATATGGTCTCTGAAGAAAGATTTGTTGTACCTTAAATCATTCAAGAACAGGTTAAGGGCGTTGTAATAGTATGCTTTTAAAGAGAATTTCTTCAGATACTCTTAATTGCGAATATGAAGAGGCTGAGAAACTATAAGTCTTAGACCGTCCTATATCTCCATTTCGTGATGGTCTTCAACATATACTATGGTATCAGATTCTTCTCTTGTTTGGGTTGAAAAAGTTTTAGTTTTTGCATGCTGGGCGTAGAGAACACCATTAATCAAAAGTGTGTTGCGTTTTAGACACAACAAACTGTCAAAGTTCACAAGTAAGTTAAAAATGTGATCATTTGCGCGCAATAATTTCAACAATAATCTAAACAAGAACGTCTCGGTGAGTTGGTTTCTGTTTTCGACATTGAAGTACCACACCAGTCAACAGTTTTCCGTTGGTATAGAGAATTTTAACGCAAAATGGCAACGACCCAAAGGCAGAAGAACCAAAAACATTGGTCATACAAGAGAATGTGGATGCTGAGCGTAAGATTATCCAGGAAGGAAGATCGGCATGCAACATATCCAGAGATTGAGGCATCATTGCGGATTTCGAAGACCTCAATACAATTTTGCACGAAGAATTGCGTGAGAAAATATTAGTTTCCCATTAGATACCTCATCTGTTGACCGAAGGACAGAAATCAGCAGGAGTGAACTGGCTTAACAAAACTCTGGACCGTTTTAACTTTTCAAAGTCCAAAAGCGTTAACAACGTTGTCAGTGGTTAGTGTTTCTTCTTCTTCAGGTGGCATCTCTGAGATCAGAGGTTAGCGATAATTTGCCGGAACTCTTCTCAATTTTCGGTAAAGTGACAGAGTTGTTCGAATGTAAGGCTTGTCCAGGCCTTGATGTTGCGGTACCAGGACAACTTCTTCCGATATCTCCTTCGCCTTCAATTATTAGTTGAAGAAAAAAGTTTTTTCTCCGCGAAGAATATGCCCCATATATTCAATTTTCCCCTTCTCGAATCATTCGAAGGAGTTGGCGGTCTATCTTCATCATCTCCAGAACCTCTTCATTAGTTTTTCTGCTTGTCCAAGATATTCGAAGCATACTCCTGAAGCACCATATTTCAAAAGCCTCCAATCGATTCATGGTGGTCATCTTCAAAGTCCACGATTCTACGCCATGTAAAAGAGTGGACATAGCACTTCAGTTATCTGACTTTTGCTTCAATATTCAAATTTTGATAGCAGCTGAGTGTTTTGTATTTGATAAAAGCTGTCCTAGCAGAGGCAATCCTGATCTGATGAGGCTACCGAGATATTTGAACCTGTCGACACTCTGAATATTTCTCCCTTTAATACCGCGTCTGGTTGTTTACTTCTGCTGAACCAATAGCTTAGTTTTTTCGGTGTTACAAATCGGTTGCATACGTTGTTTACTCGATTTAGTAGTATTTGAAGCTTTTCTAACGTCCCTGCGACAAGGGTCGTACCATAATCATACCTGATGTTGTTAATCAAATGACCATTATTATTATTCATTCCTTCTGTGCTGTCATTCAAAACCTCTTTGAAAATGTGATCAGAATATAAATTGAAGAGCATCGGGGAGAGGACATATCTCTGCCTCACGCCCTTCTTATTGGAATGGATTCCGATTATTAATTGTCGATTTCTAATCAGACGTATATTTTCATCGTCTAAGTAGATACTTTTCAACAATTTTACAAGCTGTCAATGCAGTCAAAAGCTCTTCGAAAGTCAGTAAAGCAGATGAACACGACCTGACGAGTATGACTAATGAGGTTGACTAGTTGATGATGATTACAGGTCTTCGGATTACGTTTTTTGGGGATTGTAATTTATATTGAGTCGACTCAGTCGTGTTCAAATTCACCTGTGTTAGGGTAGGGCGAGGCTAGTTGATCATAGGGGCAAGTTGGACAATCGAAATATCTCGCAAAGTATTCACCATACGCATAGGCATCGTATGGCGGAAAGGAGCCACGGGAGGGGTAATCACCACGCGATCGCTGGTGGCGGCTGGATGAACGTGTGAAGCGTCCGTGCGTTTTGTTTATTTTGTGCCAAAAAAGCAAATATCTCGTTTATCGCAAGTTTTCGTCTGTATTAAACAATTGCTTGTTTTCAATTAGGTAAGTGTTAATCTTCCAGATAATTATTGTACTTTTGATATGAAGAGAAGTTCTGGCTATAATTCCTAACCTAACCTAACGGATGACTTTGACAAGATTTTTGAAGAAATTGAATGAAGGTGGTGATTCATCCATGGGCTATGCAATACCGAGGCAAGTATTTTTCTCCTACACAGGAAGACTCTCTGAACAAATACTTGCTACAAATGGCATCAATCTTTAAAAGCTCTGAATTGTTTCATTGTAGCTCTAAATGAAAAACTTATGACATCCCTCGTAATACTGATTCAAATTTCTACCATCCTTAACGGGACCATACGTCCCGTTTAGAACGGGACAGTGTCGTTTTCAGGATGTCCAATACTGAAAACTGAAGTTGAATACAGTACTGCTAGTTAAGGAACTCATTTCCGCGCCACCCCGTTGCTAGGATACGCTAATAAGCTTAAATACGAACAAAGCGAGACACGCGTAAAGCATACATCAAATCATAGCATTCACGTTAAGATTGAAATCCTTTTCAGTCTTTATTAAGTCGTTAGTAGAAAGGCGGCGCGGTTGATTATAGCTTTTTTATACATTTAGTTGTTGGTATCAATTGTATTTGATACCTAGTTGCGTAATATTTGTAGTGGAGAAGTTCTAGAAACTTTTTAATTGAAGATATTCGTTTTCGAATCTTACATTACCATGCCGAAACGCAAATGTACTTTCAATGAGAATTTACAAGGAAAATACACATTTATTAAGCAAAACGAATTCTCCTTCGGATGTCCGATGCGAAAAGTGTCGGACTGAATTCAGTGTTGCCAACAGCGGTGGCGGTGATATCGAAGTCGGAAAAACAAAAATGCTGATCGTGCTGCCGCTTCAAGTTCCTCATTATTGACTCGTTTCGATCAGAAATTCAGATGTACGCGGACAAAGACTGAAGCCATTGTAGTGAATGTTTTAGCGCCAGCAGCGATTAAAGAATTAAAAGATGATCTGGGGAAGTCTCACTGTATAACAATTTCAACTGACGCAACAAACCACGGGAACAAGAAAATATATCCCGTTTTAGTGCGCTTTTTCAACCTTATGATGGTGTGCAAGTGAAAATATTAGACCTGCGTGAGCAACCAGGTGAAACTTCTGACATTATTGTTAACTATATACTTCAAGTGTTGAGAGACGATAGTTTGACTGCAAAAGTCGTGGCATTTTGCGGAGACAATGCCAATGTCAATTTTGGAGGTACAGCTAGGCGAGGGACAAATAATGTTTTTGCCAAACTACAATATAGTTTGGAGAAAACGTTGATTGGTATAGGATAGGAGAAAATATTTTCATTCTTTTATATTTAAACTGTTCGGGTTGAAGCCCTAAAAGAGTTCTGTGCCGAAACTGAAACAGAGTACCAAAACTTGCTCGGATACAGCAAAACAAGATTGCTTGCGCTAATGCCTGCAAAGGGTTTTAAAAATGCTCAATCCATTGAAGAGTTATTTCTTAAGCATTGAAAAGTGTCCACAAATACTGAAGACCTTTTTTGAAGACCCTACAGCTGAATTGTGGCTTTACTTTTACATGCTCAATCGGCAATTGAAGAACAGACTGTATCGGCTATTGAAGCTGTAAAAGAAATAAACCAACTCAAAGAAACTTTGACTCAGAAACAAACGAGTAAGTTCCTTCCCTTTACAGTTCATAGCTTTATGGCGAAATCGAAAAAAAGAGTGGCACTGTTATTGACGAAGATTTCATTAGAAGTAAGGCTACGGAATTCTATAAAACCAGTCGAGAATATTTAGACCAGTGGACTGGAGTTTTCTCTACAGAACTGGAATTATTTCATTGGGCCAATTTACGAAAAGAACTCTCATTGGAAGATATTCAGAAAGCAGCAGATTTGTTGATTGGAAAGAAATATATCGATTGCAAAAAGGATACGGAAATATTTGACGAATATTCATTAAAAACGTTAACTCTATCATTCTGTTTTCACTCACAGACTATCTAATACTGGTGTATCAGCGACTGGCCAGACAAGATTTCATTCTCCTAAGCTTACACTTTAGAGGCGATCGTAAGAGGTTTAACGTGTTTATCCATTCTACATACTGCGCGATAGTGTTTTTGCATCAATCAAACATCAATGGTTTTTTTTGGAATGTAACGTTGCCTTTTTTCATTCGAGTAAATAAATAAATAACTAGATACATAAAATTTTTATAATAATTTCTAATACTTTCGCAACAAAATCATATTTTAGTACCACATTTCAATTGAACAAACGATGCCGAGTTGGCAATCATTCGTTTTTTCTTTTTTTTTTCTATGGACCTACAGTTTATAGTGGACTCCGAACCACTCACCCAGACCGTGCAATGATAACTGCCACCTCTCAGGATTACAAGTTATCTGGCCTTCAGAGGTTATGGACTCAACAACTATGGTTATGTATCCAATCTCTATGTACGTCTTTGTCAAATTCACTTTTTTTGTTCAAGGACAACATCCATGACTTGAACCCGGATTCGAACCAAGCACCTCGGCTAAGCATATTCCTACATACTTGCTCACTAACCGTGCAGCTATCGAGGCGGTCTTTGGCAATCATTCGAGAAGACAAACCAAGTGTCAAGCTTGCGACAATCATAGAACACCATCCCTAATGTCTTTCAAACATAGAATCGAATAGTGGCTAGACATCCGATCGCGTTCTCATTCCAGATAAATATTATTCACCGCTGACAGTTCAACCGGCTGTACCGTTTCTGACGAAAGTATGCAATATTGATCTTCCCGTGTTATCAAACTCGGCATAAAATAAAATAAACTATACCGTGCGAGCTGATAAACGAAACAAGCGAAATATTTGTTCTTTTCGAAAGTGAATTGAGTTTACCGAGATAAAAACTGCTTAACAATGACCTTTGGTTTAAGGATTACGGAGAATCCGATAGACGATAGTTACTGAACATTTGCTGAAGACTTGTTTCGCTGAATTCTATCTGAGAATGGGACAATATTTCATAATCGTTTTGTTTGAACAGAAAATTTCAATTTGAAATTGTGAAATTTTATATCATGCGACCTTGATATCATACTATCAATATATGTTATATTGCAACATACACGTTGGAGATTTGAATAGTTGTACTGTCTAGCTCACTTAATTCCACGAATTATACAAGCTTCACACTGCCCACAAAAATTGTCGCATCACCCTACTTTCACAACAATACTATATAAACATTCAGGTTGGTCATTCAAGAATCGCTTGGTAACTTTCAGAAGTGTAAAATAAGGATATATCATCCAGAAGAGATGAGTTTATGATGGAAAATATCAAAAATTTTCGAGTTAATGAAAAATTAAAAAATTCTACCATCTTCAAACATTCGCGAAGAGACCAATCAACTAGCATCGGATGGTTACTAATCATTTTTGAAATCGAGTGTTTCCTCCCCGGGCCCTAATTACTGCCAGTGTACGTCTCGGAAGCGCCTCAAACAAACTTTGGATGTACTCTTGAGTCACTGAGTTCCAAATTTCAGGAAGCAGATTTTCTAGTTGTTGGAGTGTTCTACAAGGCATCCTACGTTGCTGAATTTGCCACCCCATGTTGTCCCAAACATGTTCTATGGGATTCAAGTCGGGACTTCTGGCTGGCCATCTGAATTTAGGCATTTTGCACAAATTCTGTAACTACTCTAGCTGCATGAGGCCGAGCATTATCACGCATATGAATGAAGTTTTCGCCAATCAATGGGCCAAAGGTACGACTTGGTGTTCAAAGATATCTGCGATGTATCTGGCCGCTGTCATTCTTCCATTATTCACTAAAACTAACTCAGTTCGAGCATGGAAAGAAATGCCTCTCCACACCATCACTAAGCGCCTTCCGAAGGTTTAGGTTTGTCGGATATTGCATTGCTGATACCGTTCCCCAGGTCATCTGTACACAGGCATGCGTCTATCATTGGATACTAGACAGAAAATGGACTCGTCGGAAAAGAGAACATTCTACCATTTTGGAATATCCCAATTTGCATGTTCCCTCGCAAACTGAAGTCTTGCAACTCGATGCTCTCTTGTGAGACGCGGGCCGGTAGAAGCCACCCTTGGTCTGATATCGTCTTCTCTGAGCCTGTTCCTAACTGTTTGCAATGAAATATGCACATTTCTGGAAAGTGCAAGTTCAGTTTGTAGCATTCTAGCCGTATAGTGCCGAACTCTTAGTGCAGTTAAACGAAGCCAACGATCATCAACTGGTGTTGTTATCCGATGTCTTCCCTGTCCGGCCCTTCTTCCATATTCCCCTGTGGTACTGATTGATTGTTCTTGAAATAGTCTTTGGTCAACGTTCAACAAGTTAGCCACGTAACGTTGGCTTCGCCCCTCCTCTAGAACTGTTATAATTATAATATACCATTTCATGATCACTCTAATAGCGTCCAGGACGTTCAGCAGCCATTACAATAAATTCAAAGATTCGAAAATCAACAAGAAACACAGAAAACTTGCAATAATTTAGGGTGAAAACTGAAGAAGATTGAATGAATATTGATAGTCAAATAAACTCATTCTTGTTTCAGACATGTTTGAGATCACATGGAAACAAATGTTACTACATATATAAGATTTTTCCCCCTCAAATGTCCAAAAATATATGTTGACAAAAAAACTGCGATCGAGCTGTTTAATCGACTGTGGAATTCAGAATACCATGTGATGCGACAATTTTTGTGGTGTGTCTGTTTTACACTTTTTTGTTACTACACTAATGATATGTGTGAAACCACCATTTTATTTAATGTCATTGCACTCAACATATTACCAAAGAGCTATAGCAACTATTGCAGGGTTAGGTTAGAAAGTCTGTACATCTGTCTCGATAATCGTGCAAATATCCCTAGCCAAAAACGGTCTATCTTGAGATAGAGGAGATGGAAAACTTTCGATGGAACACACTGTATAACAGACTATCTGCAGAATCGATGTAAATTTCTAATGAATAGTTTCAATACTGAACGGAAAATAAACCTGGAATTTTGAGAGTACCCATTTCAAAGCTAGTCATTTAAAGGATAAAAGGTAAAAAATTCCTCCAAACAAAAAATAAAATTTGAACAATTTTCCATGTATCAATTCGTCGCTGAAATTTTCAAAAACCTTTCCATACGTCGTCGAACGTGCACATGCATCGCCTCCCGTATTCGGAATGCACCTCGCAAATCGGACGTCAGAGCGTGAGATCATCCGCATAGAAAACCTCCGAATTTACAGCCGAAAGTATGTTGACCCCCAGTCCTGTCCCAAGGATACTGCGATGCAAGCATACCTAGTTGCTATTTGCATGACACCGACCGAAATATATAATGTTATTCCCCTCTTATCCTGTGACTGATTCTTATTTTTATGGCGTATCTGCGAAAACAATAAACTGTGGGTTGTTGCGCCGTTTATTAAATATCAAACGAATAACAAATATCTTCTTAGCAATTATTGCACAAATGACAAATGGGATTTATAATTAACAAATCAAGCGTGAAATGTAAGATTGTACGTCAAGTAGTCATGAATTCGTTTGTTCTATGATCGATCGTTTTCTAGTGCCAAATGTCAAACTGGATGAGGTTAGGATCAATCAATCTGATGTCAACTGTCATATGGAATTAGGTTATGTTTGGCCGAACGAGCGATCTCGAAAAAAAATTGGGCGTAAGCAGAGAAGTTAATTGAAATTTCGTTTGAACTGTAGTAATCGACTTAAAATTTTCGTTTATGTCATTGGTATGTACACTCGCGTAACTGTGAACAGCTCAATACAGTCAACACCGAATCTTTCGCATTAATGTTTGGTAGTATGAACAATCAGCACCTTTGAACAGACCTGCAGTATTACAGGGATGAACGGAGACCAATCACCATGATATACATACACACAACCAAAGATTTTGGAAGGTTTATTTCAAGAAAGAAACAAATAAAAAAATAAGAGACTCTTTCCGCATGTAGTAAAAATTGAAACTTTTCTCACGGAGTAGGTGTTTTTTTCTCGACCTGAGTAGCTTGTATTACCTCCTCTTGCTCTGATACAATACTGAATCCATGTAAGCATGCTTTGGATTAGGTTTTCGACCTATTTTGGGATGATATTCTGCCACTTTTCTGTGGCGGCTTAGATGAGTTGTTGTGTGGTTCTTGGATTATCCTGGTGCGATCAAATTTTCCTTTTGAGATTATCCTATGGATGTTCAATAGGATTTAGGTCTGGAGCGCAAGCTGGCCAGTCCAAAATAGCGATTCCCTGTTTCAAGATAATGTCGAGCGAGATGATGGTATGCGGAGGAGCATTATCTTGCATAAAAGTGAAATTATCACCGTGGGCATCACGCCAGAGTCTCACTATGGCACTAGGTTCACGTATTCAAGACAATTCTGGTCTCACCCGAAAAAATAATTTCGCCAATTCTCAATATTTCAATTTTGATGATACACCAATTAAGTCTGTTAATTTTTTGTAGTCTGGTTAGCTCTGGAACTCTTGAGGACCTTCTGATGTAAAAACCCCTTGAATGAAGTCTTGGACTTATCGTTTCGACTGATACACTGATGCCTATTGCTTCCAGAAATTGACTTTGGAGTATGGGGTGCGACGCACTAGGTTCTTTTCTTGCGATTTGGCACAAAAAGCGGTCTTGTTCTTTAGAAACAGAGATTGCAGCTCCATGTATATCCCGCACATCGGACAATCCAACGTAAGGCATTTTCAATAATGATTATAGGCCTTTTTAAATTCTGAAATTCACAGTTGCAAATCTCAGTGACGACTGAGTACAATATCCCGAACATGTGGTTCGTATCGACTCATCAAAAACACGTGCATATGAGTGTTACAGTGCATTCTACATCGCCTAGATGTGGTGTAGGATTTGCCTCGCTCTGGTCGGCCATCTACTTCTTCAACTTGAGTTAACATCGATAAAGTAAAGGAATGGTAATTTCAAATTACCATTTGAGTTTGAGAGAGATAGGCAATCAATTGTCGTTTCCCGAATCAATTCGTACCCTTTTACACGATTGTTTGAGCATGAAACGCGTTGTCGACTAGTTCCAAAAGACCTAAACTAACCTGAATTTCCTTCAAAAATTGAATAGCATAAGGGTCGCTGCCAGAACGAGTCGATTTCGACCCCACACTCATAAAACACATTGTAACTGGTGATGAGACATGGGATTATACGATCCAGTCAACACGCTTCGGATTGGCGCCTTCCAACTGAACCGAAATCGAAAAAAAACCACGTCAAAGTCGATCAAAAGTCAAAGTAATGTTGGCGTTCAAGAGAACAAATTCGTCGAAGAAGGCCACATTTGTGGAAAGAAAACTCATAGATTTTGCAGCACGATAATCTTAAAAGGCTATCATTGTGAATGAATTTTCGATCGAAAACTGAATTTGCAGCGACAACTGAAGTCGATTCTGGAAAAAGCGTTTGAAAATGTTTTGATGATTGGATTGTTCGTTTGAGAAAAGTGATAATATTTTTATTTCAATGCAAATTACAAACTCTGAGGTTAATAATGAAACGCGATATCTGGCCCACGTCGGTTCTTTTTACAAATGGTCATTCTTTGTAGGAAAATTTTCATTACATTTTCACATAATTGAGATGGTATTTCGCGTATAACAGCTCGAATATTGTCTTCGAGTGCCTCAATGGTCGCTGGGGCATTGGCGTTGATCTTATCTTTGACGTAGCCCCAAAGAAAAAAGTCGAATCGTGTTGAATCGCATAATCTAGGTGGCCAATTCACGTTTCCATTACGAGAAATCACGCGTTCAGGAAATTGTTGTTGCAACAGAGCCACTATTTCACCATCTGTGTGGCACAAAGCGCCATCCTGTTGAAAATAACCAACCTGCAAGTCAAGAGCACTTCGGTCCAAAAATATTCAGTCAACATCGCTCTGTAACGGTTTTGGATGAAGAGACTGTTCGAGTACTTCTTTAGGGTTTTCGGATTTCCAAATGCGGCAGTTTTGTTTATTGACATACTCAGACAGTTGAAAATGGGCCTCAGCACTCAGAATAATTCGGTTCAAAAAAGCAGGATCTCGACTATGCATCTCCAGTGCCAAATCACCAAGTACCCGCGTTGTTGGTGGTTAGTTGGCTTCTATTCTTGTGTTAAATTCACTTTATAGGGATGGAGATGCAGATCAAGATGCAAAATACGGTGCAAAGTAGTTGGGGAAATGCCCAATTCTTGTGGTCGTCTCGAAATTGATAAATTCAGCTTTTCAGCCACATTATTTCAGTTGACCTGGCCGGATGAACACGTGTTCGATCACTAACTTGTTCGCAACGTTCAAATTCATTACAGATGGGCGAGTAGGTGCTTGACGATGACCTAAAGTGTTCGCGAAATTTTCACTGCTTTTGTAGCGAATTTTCACTATTTCGATGCGTCGTGCGAGAGTAAATCTTTCCATGATTGAAATTCTCTTAGTTTTCACTTGTCAAATCACTATGACAGTTCTATGTTGACAGTTCAGAAATGGCGGCAAATTTAAAATGATGGCTGATGGAAGACCCATTATTATCTTGGCTAGGGCTAAGTCTGGATGCGTTTCTCGAAATAACAGAACAACAGTAGCTTGAGTTCTAGCTCAGGCACCATGAGCAAACATCATTGAAATTTCAATTTAACGCAATTCGGTTAGATTCATTATGAGAAGGTCGAACATATCGATAAAAATAATGAGATTTAATTCGTCCTGGGCAAATAAACACCTCAAAAAAGTCTGGGGAACACTTTTGAATATCGATATATCGTATCCAGAACGATCAATATGGATAATTTTTTTTAAGAAATGAACACCTGCATCAATTTCTCACCAAATTATGTAGAGTGCCGCAACAGATTTCAGTTTTTTTTATTAAAAACTAAAAATGCAGCAGATGCGACGCTGCTTTATGATCATTTCATGTATTCAGTGTTTGAAATCAGTTAGTTGGTACTTTGTTTCTGTTGTAAGCACAAATAAAAGATTCAAGTTATGTGATTCGACCATGGAAAGACGACATTTGACTAGAGAAGAGATGTTACGAGCCGTTGGCATGCCCCAAGCTGGGAGCTTACAACGGGAAGTATCCTGGGTTCTGGGAAGTACCCCAAGTGTCATAAACCGTTTATGGTCGCGTTTCAATGAAACAGGTAGCGTAGAAGAACGCCATACAGGTCGTTTCAGGTTTACTACAGTCGCCCAAGACGGATTTTTGGTTTTACAAGCCAGAAGAGATCGTACTACCACAGCATCTCAATTAGCTCAAGAGCTATCACGAGTTCATAATGTACAAATTTCCGACCAAACTGTGAGAAATCGATTGCCCGAAGGTCAACTCCACTCCAGACGTCCTTTAAGAGTTCCACAACTGACCCATGGAAATCGCGCTGCTCGTTTAGCTTGGTGCCAAGAACACGTAAACTGGGATCAAGAGAGGTGCTCCACAGTTCTCTTCAGTGATGAATCTAGATTTAGTTATTATCCCGATTCGAGAAGAATTCGAATATGGAGGCAACCTAGAAAGCAAAACCGTCTCCAGCATGCTCGACAAGTTGTTAGACAGGGAGGCGGATCAGTGATGTTTTGGGGAGGTATACGCCTTGGTGGAAGAACTGACCTCATTTTCATACAGAACAACCTCACGGGAAATTCTTACGCAAATGAGATAGTTTTACCTGTAGTGGTACCGTATCTTCAAACAATGGATCAAAATCCACTCTTCCAACAAGATAATGCCCCTCCTCATCGTGCAAGAGTTGTCTGGAACGTTCTTGAAGAGAATGATATCGATCTTCTACCGTGGCCATCCTGCTCCCCAGATCTAAATTCCATCGAGCATGTGTGGGACACCCTAAAAAGAAATCTCCTGCGTCAAAACTTCTTCCATCATGAACAGGAGCTTCGATTAGCAGTTCAGGAGGTTTGGAATGACTTAGGCCAAAATGTAATAGACAATTTAATATTAAGCATGCCGCGACTATGCCAAAGTGTCATTAATAACAGAGATGGGCCTTCTGGGTACTGACAAATATAAGTGCTTCCATATCGTTTCGAAAATAATAGTTCAGGATTTTTTGTGTTTTACCAAATTTCGTCATTTTCAAATTTCAAATTTTTTTATAAAAGGTGTTTTGGAGAAGTAAAATATTATTTTGTTTTCTTGAGAATACATTATCTACAATACATCCTGACAAAAACCGAAAGATTTCTATAAATTCGAATCATCAAATTCATATTTTAAAGATATTGGTAAGTGTTCCCTAGACTTTTTTGAGGTGTTTACACTGTCAAGAAGTAATCTCAAAACGACTAATGCATTTATTTTTATCTTTGAAAATGACGTATTTTGGAAAAATAAGATATTTCTTGGTTTTCGATATTGAATGAAATAATTCACTTCATTTTGGAATAAGGTTTGCATTACAGTGCAGGAGCTGGAAAGGTTGAACGATTCATTGCCAATTTTTTTTAATCACTAGGGCCGTATTGAAAAAAATATTGGGGTCAGAAAGAATACGTGATTCCAGAAAAATATCACTTTGTTTATTTTCATAACCGCTTTAGTTAATTCAGATAAATTACATATCTCAGAAACAGAAGTCAGAAAAAAAAACCAAAAAAAGTCAAAGATTTTAACACTCTGTAGAGTGTAGATCGTTAACGAAGCGTTTGCGGAAATGTTTATAGGAACTTTTCGTCTTGAAATGACTTGAGTAATCCCCCCGCAGTTATTTATTTACAAAGTATTTACTCTCTAATTCAATTGTTAACCTTGAAGTGTGGCACATTCGCTATTTCATTTTCGACTGTCCCTGCCTCTTCTGTAACGTTTCAAAATGACCAATACGGATGTGATTTTGAACGATTCGGTTAAGAAAACATCTTCTACACTAGTTGATAAACCTTAATTATCCTGTTAATGTCCTTCTTGAGAACGAACTTCGATTGTTAACACAAGATTAAGCAGGCCCTTCCGATGTTTTGTTTAGATAATTTTATAGGTTAGTTTGCATTGTCGTCTAGTTATCCATTAATTTCGTGGTGTAGTTGTTTCATAATTTTGACATCTACAGGGCGACCAGTGCGTGGATTGTTATCAACTCTTGACTTGAACGATCTGCTGGCGCCATTTCTAAGTCTAGGAAACCTTTCGAGAACATTTTCTGAAGTATCCATAAACATACTGATTTTGTAATTTTCAAAATTAATGAAATTTTTTAGGTCTAGGCTTCAGGCGAATGCCCCCAGACAGTAACGTAGAAAGTACCCTTGTTTGGTATAAAGCATCAACTGGACGATTTCCTATCTAGTAAGTAAATTACCATTGTCACACCAATGAATGATGAAATAATCAACTTTTTAGTTAAATGAGTGCGATCCCCAAATTTAACAAATTCATACGCTTGTTGATATTCAACATTTTCATCTTGAGGTTGTCGTTGGCTCTGGTTAATTTTGTGGGTAAACGCGGCCACGATTGCTAAGAGTAAAATTTGAAGTTTAATGTTCGACTTGGCAACGCCGATTTCGTTTCATCAATTTTGATGGTTAACGGTTCTTTCCGAATTCAGAACTCGAACAATCAATTGCTGTTGGAAGTTTGTTTTTGGTTTTTAAGTTTTCCGAGCTCAGGGATCTACACAGAGTTTTGAATGTGAGAAAATCTTTAATCTGTAAATCAGGATTCGCTATGGATGTGATTACTCGGCCGTATATTCTTTTGTGAGTTTGGAGCTTGTCAAATACGTCTTGGCCACTATTTTGGGCTTGAAGGAAGCACCTTAGGGTAATATATAATCATTTTAATTGATCATTCTTTGATATTTGTTGGGTCAAAATAGATTTTTTGATACTATTGGGATATTTCAAACTTATAGGAACTCAGGATAAAGAGCTCATGATTCGCTGGATGATTTGGGATTGGTCTGAACTTCGAATTGGATTGGTGTCGGCGTCATAACATAGGAACGACTAAATAGATCGGAGGTGGAGGGATTGATCTGCAACACAGGATTGCAGCTTGGAGCTGCGATTGGATTTGGAAAGTTAAGCTTTAGCCCTGTTAGGAGGATCCAACCAACCCTTTGACCTTGTGCATATAAGCATAATTTCACATTCTTGTTGAATTTTTTTATCTTCAACATCTTCAACTTAAACTGTGAGCGTCTTGTGATAAGTTGATCGAGTCGTTGAGCTCAAATATTGATTCTTTTTTTTTTTATTTTATCAAATATTAGTAGTTAACCTATCAGTATTTCACCCATATCGTGGCGATTTTTCAACGTTCTAGTCGTTAATCAAACGTGGTGGCGTCAAAGAACTTTGAGCTAAGTTGGTTAGCCCACGCCTTCTCCACATTGGCATAGCTGAAGGCAATAAGTGATCTACTTGAAAAGCGCATTGAAACCGAAGGTAGAGGTTAAACTCAGTTTCATACTTTCTAGTCAAATTAGCAAGAGCCGTCACGAGTATTGTCATCAAAGACCTCTTACAATATTTCCATAAATTGGAAAACCAACCTAACACATCAACAACTGATGTTTCTCTTATTAAATTGCACACAAATGTCAATAAATGTTGTGCCAACGTAGCGACAAAAAAAGCACCAAATTTAACTAAGGAGTTTAAAATTCAGTTCAAATTTCGAATCAATTGCCGGATCTAAAAATTACATGTACCAGGGTCAGATTCTCGAAATGCCCGAGTTGCGAAAACGCCGAAGCCTTATCTACAGACATGGGACGGGTCGTATCTCCCCGCGACCATGGAGATCTGTTTCATTCGCGCCCGAAAGGAAACGAGGACCAGATTAGATAAAACGTAGAAATCGCATTAGACAGTTCGGTCGCCATTACCGAATTACCATTTTATCGCGGTTCTCATTTGGTTATCGGCGATCAAGGAGAGCCTAGGCCAACAATGGGCCAGTGGCGTGGGGGCGACCGACGATTCGTCCTGGCCATTTTTTTTTACTCGGAGATAATTTATGCGGAATTTGTTTTCTGTTTACCCTCTTATAACTATAAAATATGTCACGTACAGTTGGTGACCGTGTTAGAAAACCATTGAAAGTATCTGGGAAACGGGTTTATCGATTAGTTTCAAATTTTGACAGAGTGAATGGATATTGATCTACAATTTGCAATTATTACAGCAGTAACACTACAACTGTGCTATTTCAAATCGCATGGTGTACATTTAAATTTATTTTATTGAAGGCATCCTTTTTCAAACATTTCTTGTTAAGACTTGTCCTGTCCAAAATTATTCACAATTGAGCTATGATTTTTTTCATCAAAATTTTACGAATTAGAGTGTCTTCTTTGTTCACAAAAAGTTGACTCAGATCTGAGTAAGATTATAACTTATTTTTCAGTTTAACGAGTAAAGTGTTATTTCTGAGGGTCACGTACTTTCCGATGTTGTTTTATACAGTGTGCTCGAAGATCACTTGTCAAGTTAATAAAATTAAATGGTCAAAATAAAATTTTTTTTAGCGGGTAATTTTTTTACTAGTAGAATGATATTTTAAATTAGTATTTGTTGGTTTTGAGTTTCTCTATACTCGTTTTCATTTCACATTCTGTAAAAAAAGTACCGTAAATTGATTATTTAAAAAATCTGCTTGAAACTATTGTCAAAATTTCTGTTGTTGCTAAGTTGACACAATTGGTTTCTATACTAACGCGGTGTTTAAACGCGATCTGTCATTTAATTTGATCACAGCGTCCTCACTAGTGTGTTTTGCGATTTTTACAATAGATAAAAATATCGAACAAATAATTTGTATGAAATTTTGTATTGCAAATAGAATTTCGTGTGCCGAATCGCTAAAAATTTTACAGAACGCTTACAGTGAATCGACTTTATCAAAAACACGTACTTATGACGGGTACAGTTCATTGAACAGCAACCGAGATGTGGTGGAAGATTTTCCTCGCTCTGTTCGTTCATCAACTTCTTCAACTGAAGTTAACATCGATAAAATTAAGGAAATAGTAGTTGAAAATTGTCATTTAAGCTTGAGGGAGACAGGCAATGAACATTCTGTGTCTCACGAATCAATTCGTACCATTTTAAACAATTGTTTGGGTATGAAACGCGTTGCCGCTCGAATAGTTCCAAACGACCTGAATGTCGTACATTCACACAAAAGTTATAACATGATGAAAACACATTAATTAATTCAGTTGAATTATCATTTCATGAATTCATTATCGAATTATCATAATCAGTGCACAGAACATACTTCAGTTTTTTCAATCGATCCGTCAATTCTATGAATATGCATTGAGTTGTAGATAAAATTCATATTATTTCAGTTTTTCAGTAAAACACGTTCTGGATGAAAAAATGCAACAAGTGCATGTGTGATAGATTTTCGAAGAGGAGGAATACTACTACACCTTGTTCGGACATAATCGTCTTCGAACATATCCTATAGCCCTTTACCCTCTTATAGACTGTGAATAATATAGCACCATAATGTTTTCAAATTTTAAAATCAGAGTATGCCACTTCTAAAATAGTTCATACAAACTCTATTCAACAAAATCAAAGTAGCCTATAGTTCATTTGAGAAAAAAACCCAAGTTTACATTATAACTTATTGCGATGTATAAAAAAATCGAACCTCGTTAAATCGAATTCCTCAGTAGGTCGAAAAAAAATGCCATTCCCTTCCGCTGAAGCCCTAAATACGCGGTATCTCGAATTATTTAGACTTTGTAACTCGAACAAAATGTTATTTCCCTACGAGGTATTTATAAGACATATTTGTACCCTATAACTCGAATTTCAAAAAAAAGACTGGATTAGTTCCACGAAGTTATAGCAGTAAGGAATGTTCGGTGTAAGTTCGGGGTTTCTAATTCTAATCTATTGTTTATGTTATGTCTTGTACACGTGCAATGAATGACTTCCTTCATTAAACTTTCTGAGTAACACAGCTGGGTACCTTTTGTTTGTTCCTAGTCGGTCAGTACTTATTTGGCAGTTAACTAGCAACAACATGAGTGACAAAAGGAAACTAAAGACTTTAACTCTACGTGAAAATTCGACGTTATCAATGCGGTAAAAGGTGGCATGAAGAAAAAAGATGTGGCAGCTCATTACGGACTACCATCAAGCACTTTGTCTACATTAATTAAGAATGTAGCCGAAATACTGCAAAGATACGAATCAAGCAGCAATTTGTCTTCCAAAAGACGACGTTTGGCGGAGTTTCCTGATTTAGAGGAATGCTTACTAACCTGGTTCAAACAGTGTCGGGACAAAAACATAAGTGTATCTGGGCCTATCTTACGCGAAAAAGCCGAAGAATTTTCGAAGTCACTGGGACACAGTTCTTTTCGTGCCAGCAATGGTTGGTTGGTGAATTTTAAGAAGCGTCATGAACTTGTGTTTAGGAAAGTTTGCGGCGAAAGTGCAAGTGTCAATAAAGAGATATGTGATGAATGGACAATTGAGTTGCAGAGTTTATTGAAGGATTATGATTCAAAAGACGTCTTTAATGCCGACGAGACTGGCCTTTTTTTCAAGTGCTTACCTGACAAAACACTTATTTTTAAAAATGGAAAATGTCATGGTGGTAAGCACAGTAAAGAGCGATTAACAATATTGCTAGCAACAAACATGATAGGCTCTGAAAAACTCAAACCATTAGTTATTGGAAAGGCTAAAAAGCCTCGTTGTTTTTCTGGATGTAAATCTCTACCACTAGACAAGACTAGACAAGAAAGCATGGATGACAGCCGAAATATTCAAAGGATGGCCCATTGAAGTCGACAAGAAAGTGATTAAGGAGAAACGAAAAATTTTGCTTTTCATAGACAACTGTACAGCTCACAACATAATTCCGCCATTGAAAGCAGTGACAGTTAAATTTTTTCCACCCAATACAACATCTAAGCTACAGCCCTTAGATCAAGGAATAATAAAAAACTTCAAATCCTTTTACAGAAAGGAAGTTGTTAGGAAACTGAAAACTGATATGGAACAACAGTCTGCTTCACCTATTAATGTATTGCATGCAATTAGGATGACAGACAAGGCTTGGAGAAGTGTATCTGTGACCACAATATCAAATTGCTTCAAAAGCTGTGGATTTTCGATGTCACAAGAAGAAGCTTCGGAAGAACCTCTTGAACCGGACATGAGTTTGGAGGCTGATTGGAATAAACTTCAGAACATAGAAGTTCAATTTGATGATTATGTGACATGTGATGAAGGGCTGGCTACTACTGGAACACTAACTGATGCTGAAATAATTGACATGGTTAATCAGGATATAAATGAGGATAATGTTGATGAAAATGACGTCGATCATACTGATCCCGCAGATTTTGAACCATTAATATCAAGTAAAGAAGCCAGAGCAGCAATCAACACACTACGATCTTTCATTGAAATATGTGATGATATCGAAGATCGTGTATTCAGTTCCTTATTTGAACTTGAAAAAATAATTGATAAGAAATCTGCAAATTGTTTAAATCAAAACAGATAACAGATTTTTTTTAATGTTTGTAAAGTTTACTTCAGTAATATGTAATTTAAATAAATACATATATACCATTACAACTTAAGTCGAATTGTTGTTTAACTTTGACTCTACAAGTCGAAAAATATACTTAGAAATCGCACCTTTCTTAGTCGAAATTTTAGCGGTTAAATCCTTTGTATCTCGAAATCCTTTTTAAGTCGAAAACTCATTGACTCGAATTTTTTTGCATTTCCCTTGACATTCGAGTTATCGAGATTCCACTGTAACTTCACAAACAACTGAATTATTGCCACTTTACTGATTCAAAAAATTTTCAAAATTTGCAAATAACTTGAACACGAAAAAAAGGAAGCTCGAATCTGCTTGAGACAGTAATTCCTCAAGCAAAAAGTACACGGAGAAGAAAGAGTAATTTTCCCCTACAACATTTCAATTGCTGCAATATTGAAGCGTCGAAATCTGGCCACCCTGTAGATTCGAATTTTGAAAAATCATTCTGTCACTAGATAGGAAAAATTGAAACAATTAAAGAACAAGTTAATTGGACAATACTCAATATCTTTAAGAACAGTTGGCAAGCATGCCAACTGCACCTGAATCATGATACCGTGTTTCTCAGATAATTATACCAAAGAAGAAACCTTATGTATGGGAAATTATAAAACAGGCGTTTCTGAAGCTGCAGATTTGTAAGATTAAATAGTTTCAGCTATAACGTATATGCAACTTTTTTCTGATACAGTGTTGATACGAGTAGAAGTAATGAGCAATGATATTCTTTTTACAATTGAAAACTTTGTTTTTTTTTCACAGTGGATTCATCGTTAGATGAAATTGACATCTCCCAGATGGTCATATATGACAGGGTGGTTTTACGATCAAATAAAAACTGTTGAAGTTCATTCTACCACGTACTACTGGACAAGAATTGTTTCTGCATTTTCTGAGAAAATTCCACATAGAAAATGGTAGGCTTGACAACCGATTGCGCTCCACGCCTACTTATAAAGGTCTGGTGGCGTCGTAAAGATGAAAGTTTTAGGCGATTTACTTGTTATTATTCAATATTCATCAGCTTTGTGTGAAAATTTTCTAAAACTAAAAACATGACTATTGAAAATCTTGTCAATAAAATTGATTGCCAATATGGGGAGCTACTTCTTCACTCTGTAGTCTACTGTTTAAGTACAGGACGAGTGTTGAGACGTATCAATATTGTCCTATCTGTCTTAGTTCAATTTTTTAAACAACGGGATGAACCGATTCTGGTACTGGAAATTCAATCTGGCTCAGAAATGTTGGTGTTGATGTGGAATTTACAAAAAAACGCATTGAACTTATTTTGCAGCATCAGGGGAGAAATAAAGAAATCGTTTGGATGATTTTCAATAGGAATGTATCTATCAAAAAGCTTGAGTTTTGGGAACAAAACCTGATCAGCCACAATCCAAGCGTGTTCATATTCCTTCAAAAAAGATATCTGAATTGAAGAGAAGGTTTTTCTAAGTGACATAACCTAAAAATTCTTAGTCTCAAATACAAAATGTATCTGATCTATAGTGTGACAAATATTCAGTCCTATGTCATGCTGCTTCCAAAGTAAAAGCGGCAGACAAGGTTAATTTTTTCGATTTGAGAAACAGAACCCTAATAACTAATGTAAGCCAGTCCGCATTTCCAAGAAATAGTGAATTCAGTCAATATTATTATTATTTATACACACCAAAACTTCATCAATTTCAAAAATGTGAGAAGTATAAATGAACAATGCATGACAAATAAGAATTTCACATCGAGTTTGATTCAAATCCCAACTTTCGCAATTTAAACCATTTTTAAATGTCGCAAAGACATACACATCTTATACTTCTTCAACAATTAATCCTTAACAATTAAACTATCCCACAAACATTCAATTCTGGAATTAAGTTGAAATTTTTAGGTGAAATCTAATTTGGTTGACAATTTAGTCATAAATACCTTGTTTTTCATATAACTTGTAAGTGATGCCAATATTATTATCATTGTTGGTCTGTCATGTGTTATAATACACAATCCTTGAAATATTTTCCATTTTTCAGACTAATTTGAAGAAATTGAATGTTAAAATTTCACGAATTGAAAGAAATCAAATTTATGTCATTATATAGGTATATTAAAGAATTTCATTACCTTAATAACAGTAGAAAAGATATTTATTTCTCTTAAACTATGAACTCAATCTGCAAGTGAAACAACTTTCCAAAAAGAAACAAAAATGAGGTATTAATAACGAAAAATGTTATGTCAAATCAACCATATATTTTAAAAGTCGATTTAAAGCTTTTCAAGCATATTTATACTTCTAAATTTATAAATTTTTTCGACTTGCCTAAATTATAACCATCGGTATTTATAAGAAGCGATTAAAAAATTTTTTCATCAACTTCTTAGCATATTTTAACATTGTCACCAAATGATTTATGGAACGCAGTTTTTTAAGCAGATTCCCTTTAATTGCTGTTCGCATTAAATTACGAACGGAACGGCAGGAGAAAGTTGGCCTAGTAACTAATAGATGGCGCATAAAGTATAATGAACCAATATGAAATTATAAAATATAGGAAGGAATAGAAATTCGCCAGAGAAAACAATTTCACTAGTTTCTTTTTAGGAATTGAATTTTCTGTATTCCGAGAATATCCATTCATAAATTTCAGAATTTTCTCAAATGAAATAAGAAAAATGTGGTGTAACAAAGAATGCCTTGAATATTATATGGTGGTAATGATTTTCTTCTTGGAGAATCTCAGTTCCAACTTATATCACAAAAAAATCAAAGATTTCATTGTTACCAATAAATCTAGTTGAAATTCCTATATTTTGAACCAAACTCAAGAGCACATTTCTAGATTGTCGAATCAAATTGTTCAAATCATTCTGCTCTAAATGGTTAGATTGTAGAATTGGTTCATTACAGAATTTCATACAATAATTTCTTATTAATAGTGTTATATATACAATATAACAAAAAAATTATTATCATTCCCAATATATTATTGATGATTAAACAAGATCTTGAAGAAATTAGTCTAAGCCTCACTTAGTCATAATGTAAAATATATTGAATATAGCCAACATTTAATATTTTTCTCTATAAACCAACACTTGAAGTTGAAAGAATCAATCGTATGATGCTTCTTTAAGAGAGGTAGTAATACTTGAATAAAAATTACTGAAGACAACTACAACTTTATTAACTTACCTTAAGTAATTCTCTGAAATATGGACTACAAGCTGACAAAACTACTCGGTGAGCTTTTAAACTCTTTCCATCACAAGCCAGCGTAACATCTACAAAGTCTTCATCATCTCGGAGATTCTCGAAAGCTGATGTAATGCTGCTTTGGTAATTGTTCCAACGCAGACAGAAGTGCTGTGTATCTACCATTGTAAGAAATATTCACCTGCAACAAACAGAAAAAATATTACTATAGATAAGTACAAAAATCAAGTATTCTATCTAATTTTGTTAAGTTCCACATACTCAAAATGGAAATTTTACGTGTTATACGTAAAAATTGTTGTCTTTAGTTTAAATAAATTTGTATTTGTGATCAAAATTCAAAATAATGATGAGGTTAGGTGTAAGGACATTCATGTATTTTCCCAATTATTCTAGATATACGAAAAACAACTCACATAAAATCTAATAGGCTTCATCTCTAATGATTATTTTGAATTATTTAATTAGTACTTGAGCGAATTCAGATAAATTGATCGATTTCATAAACAAATTCTCGAACAACAATCACGAGTAAGTTCGTGAATCGTCGATAAGTCGATTCTCGAAGTCGCGACAAAATCATAGATCACTATAATAGACAACCACGAAAATCCTAGATGGTTAGGTTCGAAACTCAGCTAGTTTATTAAGGGTGGAAATTATAAAAAAAAATGATTGGATGAAAAAAGTTAATGGTGGGGAGAACGGGAATATGGCTGTAAAAAATGACATAGGAAAGGAAAGCGAAATGATGCGCCAAGACGCGTAGCGTCGACCCTTCGGGGACTCAAGATACACAGCATAGAACAGGAATTCAATGGAGTGAAGGATGTCACAAGAAATGTATGAAGGTAGGTACGTAAAATCATAGATCTGATATGATAGGCATAGAATTTCGTAAATTAGCTTAGTATTTACATTTAATTTGAATTTTTGAAGTAGAATGCTTAAAACGGATTTGTTGAAGATGCGAAAAAGAAACAGATTATTTAGAGCGCGATTTAAATTTGTAAATATAAAAACTATTTTGGAATTACCTGAGAGACATATGGTTAGTCATTTATTTCTATGTCTGAGAAATTTCGTTGAATCCATTTTATTCAGTGAGCCATGAAATTTTTTTGTTACTTGAAAATTTTTGCACAGATGTCAGAAGCGTCTTCGAAGGCACAAATTCCCGCCAAATACAAAACTAGACGGATTTAGGAAAGAAAACACTAGCACAAGTCGAGCAAACGTCAGTTCATCACGGGCTACGAACGAACATTAAAAATTCAAACGCGCAAAAAATGCCGGGGCCGCTTATTCTTTATTGGGACATGGCTATGAGACATCTGCTGTAATAAGCCGGCACTAAAAAATAGTGCGTGTGCCTCCTACCCCTCCCGCGGCGGATGAAAATGCGCAGAATAACGAGTACAGGCCCGCAATTAAAAATGTCAAAATAAAAAAATCGAACGTCGCCGAATCCACAGCCTACTATTCCGCGATACTCCCATTTATTTATTTGTTTATCATTGTTGGTGATTCAGATTGCTGACTTCGTAGTACTTTTAGCCAAATTTGCGGTTTGATTAGATGTTATGATGAATTTATCCCGCGAGAGGAAAGAGATCAAACTGCATCCCGAATTTTAAAAGCGTTTCCATGGGCGGCGCGCTAATATTTCAGGGGTTGGACTCGGAGAAATATTTCCTTCCTCGAGTTAGATCAACGAGAATGAATTATGAAATATTTTGTATAGTTCTTCAAGAAATTGATTCTACTCACAGGAACAATTTGAGTTGAATTAACCATATTATATTTGGCGTTTTCGCAAAATAAGTGAATAGTTTTTCTCGTTCAAAAATAGGAACCCGGTGTCAGATTTTTCTGTAGTCCCTGTGTGTGAATCTTAGGAATATAAACATGTTTGTTTGTGTGTTATTCCTTTAACGGGCTCTATTCCCGCCTTTCGGCCAAAAATTCTTTTGAATTTCGTATTCGTATATTATGATAAAGAATTTTAAATGTAATAAGCAATAATAGGACAGTTCGTTCCAAATTCTAATTTTATTTTTCGAAAATAACTAACCAGTTCGTTGTGTTCAAGCTCAGGCATCCCTTTATATTCAAGAATAGGCATCCGGTATCATATTCTGTGGTGTATCCAATGATTATTATGAACTGGAATGCCCAACTTATCTGATTTTTATAAAACAGAACATTCTGACATGAAAATTCCTCATTACAAATATTTTGGTATTGTATTTGTTTTTGTTATAAAAAGTTTTAAAGATAGAAAATTACTTTTTAAACTACATTCAAAGCCAATGGAACATTGTTTTATATTGCTTGTTCGAAAGGTAGGTTATAATTTCAGGAGTGAATTTTACTCATTATTTCACTGTTTTCTGTGTCGTAGAGGTGAATGAAATAAATGACAGAACGAATAATTTCTACCGATTTATAAGAAATGAGAACTGTATTTCTCATGCGCAAATAATTGAGGTTTATATGTGTAGCTCTTAATGAAGAATTTTAAGACGACAAGATTTGTAAATACGTAGCGCTTCATAGATTGAAAGAAATTTGATTTGGTTCAAAATCAGTGCTGTCAATTGATATTCAAAATAAAATTTACGAACCAATATGAATTTTAGAGAATTTGTTTTACAGTTGAATGTCATAGAATCTTCTCCTAGAAAAAAATGTGATGTGTTCATAAAATAATGAATTGAAACAATGAAATGATAAATGATAAATAACTGGGAAATGATTTGGCTTTGTTATTGAATATCTAATTGAATCTTCATGGAGTTATGTAAATGTGAATATTTTAATCCATGTATAATAAAAATGCAACTAATTTTCTATTGAAAAAATGTCGTCGTAGAGTTTAACTGGTTTTCGAAAATATAATCTGACATTATAGATAACACTTCCAGAGATTAATCAATTTACGTGACGCTGTACATTTAAAATTCACATCCAATGGCCACGAATTGAAATTTGTTTATCTTTAGCCATTATAGATTGACCTAGGTTATTATAACATAAATTATCACGCAGTCCTGTCTGAATCCATGCTATTACAACGTTTGAATCAGCTAATCGACGACTTCGTAGTGAATAAATAAGGCTGTCTAATATATTCAGTCTGGAATGTCTAGCGTGGATATATATCTATTGAGCTAATCGTTGGGCAAATATTTGATTATATGATTTGTTAAAGATATCGTACCTACTTACAAATCTTTCTGTTGAAGTAAAATAGTCAACATTTCCAACAAGATTACTGTGATATTACAGAATTATATTTGCATAAATAAAAATCAGGAAGGAATTGGAATTAAATTGGTTAAGTTTGTCGTCGATGGTGTGTTCCTTTTTATAATCAACCATCGACCTCTTCATTTCTATGGTTTCTTATAAATCGTTAGTTATGGAAAACCCATGAATGTACTAACGTTTTAATTCAAGGAAATTCTCTGAACTCTATCTGTCTAATAGTACAGTTATGGAATATAGAAAGTGGCTCTTGGTTTTTTGCGGTTTAACGAAGGCGAGACGAATAATAATTTGAATCTGTACAGAAATTCAAAAGCATTTGGTGATTCGTAGTTGTAGTTGTCTAACATGAGGTTTAATTCTATGAATCATCTAACCTGAGAATGGTGTCACAGAATTTTGACTTCGAGGAAATTGAAGATCACGAGACATGATTCTGATAAATCAGCCAGCAAATATTCGCCAATTCTATATTCGTGAAAAATATGAATATCTTGAATGCGGATCGTGTCATGGTTGAACAGTCACATTTCACAATATGTTTCTAGCAAAAAGATTAATCTTTTTTTTGTGGTCAGATTCAAATTTGTTGTAACAGTTGTAAATAAGAAGAAAAAGGGGAAAAGCGGATTTTATACCGTTTCAAAGATGGTGAATAAATGAGTAAATATTGACTTAATATTTCCTAATAACTTCAGCATTCACAAAAAATAGTTGTAGTAGGGAATTCCCCTCGGACAGTAGTTATGTGTTGCCACAAAACATTGTGTATATTGCTATTATTGACCTCACGACCTTCACAAAGCGAAGATGAATCAATTAATTTATTCAAACATAAACGTGTAATTTTTTGCTCGATTTTACGGAGTCTACTTTTTGACTCTGCCGCGTTCACTGGAACGACGACTAGTTCTATATTTTCAGTTCCTGTAGCAATTGTATTTGAATATTAAGATAGTTTATTGGATCAGGAATAGTGTCTAGAAAAATTTATCAAAATGATTTAACAGCACATAAAAGTTTTAGGAGTTCGTAGTAAATTAAGACGAAAAAAGTATTCAGTTTTTTGCAAATAATTAAGGAAATGTTGATGGTTCGGTAAGTATCAAGAAATATTCTCAAAGACGATGAAATTCCACCATAGAAAAAATTTATTTAACTTGTTGACCAACTAACGAAGTGCACCACATGAGAAGTTAATTCATTTTGGTACATAAAAAGTAAAAGTATTCGATTCCGAAGTGAGCTGTACGAATAAAAGAACCGGAAAGATATTCAATGAAGTGCACCATATGAAAAAATATTTGATTTAGTACCGAGTACCATACGAAGCAGAGGTATTCGATTCCGAAGTGACAATAGCAGCAAGAGAACCGAAAGATATTCACCGAAGTGCACCATATGAAAAATTGATTCAAGTTAGTGACGGAAACATGAAAAGAGGAAGGTATTAGATTGCGAAATGAGTAGTATCAATAAAAGAACCCAATAATACTTGTTGAAGTGAAAAATATACACACGCCATAAAAATTGTCGCATCTCCTGGTATTCTGAATTCCACAATCGATTAAGCAGCTCGATCGCAGTTTCTTTGTCAACATATGTTTTTGGACATATGAGCGGAAAAAATCTTATTTATGTAGTAACATTTGTTTCCATATGATCTCAAACACGTCTGAAACAAGAATGAGTTTATTTGACTATCAATATTCATTCAATCTTCTTCAGTTTTCACGCTAAATTAATGCAAGTCTTCTGTGTTTCTTGTTGATTTTCGAATCTTTGAATTTATTGTAATGGCTGCTGAACGTCCTGGACGCTATTTGAGTGATCATGAAGTGGTAAGAATTGTAACACTCCTAGAGGAGGGGCGAAGCCAACGTTACGTGTCTAACTTGTTGAATGTTGACCGAAGCACTATTTCAAGAGCAATTAATCAGTACCACAGGGGAATATGGAAGAAAGGCCGGACAGGGAAGACGTCGGATAACAACACCAGTTGATGATCGTTGGCTTCGTTTAACTGCACTAAGAGTTCGGCACTATATGGCTAGAATGCTACAAAATAAATTTCAATTTCAGACCTAGGGTGGCTTCTACTGGTCCGCGTCTCACAAGAGAGCATCGAGTTGCAAGACTTCAGTTTGCGAGGGAACATGCAAATTGGGTTATTCCAGAATGGTCGAATGTTCTCTTTTCCGACGACTCCAGGTTCTGCCTAGTAGCAAATGTTAGACGCATGCCTGTATACAGACGACCTGGGGAACGGTATCAGCAATGCAATATCCGACAAACCGAAAACTTCGGAAGGGGCTCAGATACATAGTAGATATCCTTGAAACCCATGTTGTACCCTTTGGCCCATTGATTGGCGAAAACTTCATTTATATGCATGATAATGCTCGGCCTCATGCAGCTAGAGTAGTTACAGAATTTCTGCAAAATGCCGAAATTGATATTTTAAGATGGCCAGCCAAGCCGGCTCGGTGGCGTAGAGGATATGATGCTCGTCCCCTGCGCAGAGTTACCTGGGTTCAATCCCCACAAAGGCGGGGCGATTTTTCGGATTCTGGGAATCGCTTGAGTATCCATCTTTCGGAGGAGATGTAAAGCCGTCTAACAGAGATGCGTTGGACAATAAAGATCCCTTCCCTCGAAACAAGAGGGGTTCGGAAAAATTCCTGGGTTAGTGAGGTGACAGAATTCCTCGGCGTGCCATTGGACGAAAGGCGGAAATTGAGCATGTTAAAGGAATAACAACAAACAAGATGGCCAGCCAGAAGTCCCGACGTGAATCCCATACAACATGTTTGGGACAACATGGGGTGGCAAATTCAGCAACGTAGAATGCCTTGTAGAACATTCCAACAACTAGAAGATCTGCTTCCTGAAATTTGGAATTCAGTGACTCAAGAGTACATCCAAAATTTGTTTGTGGGGCTTCCGAGACGTATACTGGCAGTAATTAGGGCACGGGAGGGAACACTCGATTTTGAAAATAGTTACTAACCATTCGATGCTAGTTGATTGGTCTCTTCGCGAATGTTTGAAGATGATAATTAATTTTTCATTAACTCGAAAATTGTCGATATTTTCCATCATAAACTCATCTCTTTTGAATGATATCTTCTTATGTTACACTTCTGAAAGTTACCAAGCGACTCCTGAATGACCAACTTAAAAGTTTATATAGTATTGTTGTAAAAGTAGGGTGATGCGACAATTTTTGTGAGGAGTGTATTTAAGAACTGAGAGATATTCACCGAAGTGCACCAGATGAGAAATTGATTCAATTGAGTGCCCGGTTTATAGAGAGTAGAGGTAGTCAATGATTCTGAAGTAAGCAGCAGCAACAAAAGAACCGAAGTGCACCATATGAAAAATAAATTTAATTCGGTGCTGGATACATACAAAGCAGAGGTATTCGATTTCGGAGGGGAACCGTAGCTGCAGAAGAACCGAAAGATGTGCACCAGATGAAACCTTGATTTAATTTAGTGACGCATTCATACAAAGTAAAGGTAGTCAATTCTGAAGTGAGCAGAAGCAACGAAAGAACCAAAAGTCCTTCACCGAAGTGCACCATATAAAAAACTGATCCAACTTGGTGTTAGAAACATATTAATTCGATTCCGATGTGACAGTACAAACAAAAGGACCGAAATATATTCACCGAAGGGCAACGGATGAAAAATTGATGAATGATAAATTTGACATTATAGAATGGTCTGAAAAATTTCCAAGCTCTATGTAAATAAAAGCTAGTGAATTTTTATCGTTCATCTGTTGACAGTTACTCACCAAAGTATTAGCCAATTTGGACTCGCAGTTGTTTGAGTGAGTTGATGTGAGTGTTTTTGCGAAAATAGACAAAATTGAGTATCGAGCTGTCATAACATCTTTGTTTTTGAAAGGCCATATGCCTATGCAAAGTAGAGATGAGTTGGATTCTGGGTATGGGGACTGCACCATCATTTACCACACTGAAATAATAGACCTCTGAATTTAACAGTGTGAAAAAACTCTGGTCAGTTTTAACTTTGGAAGGTATGAGTCTAATGTTAACATTGTCAGTGGAGATGAATCTTGGATTTATCATACGAGCCAAAAAAGAAGTGTCAATCTTCTGTTCGACTAAATTCATCGGTGGTCGAAGTGTCTCCAAAAGATGGTCGCAACGTTTCTTTCAAAAACAGGTCAGGTAGCAACAATTTCTTTACAAGATCAATGAACGATTACTTCCGATTGGTACACAACTATTTGTTTACCGTAAATCGTTTGTAAGCTTCAAGAAACAAACCCTGAACGGCGAATCATCTTTCACCAAGAAATTCCATGTTCTCACACTGTTCAGAAATAATTTTTCATTTTTCCCAGAATCTAGAATGTACGGTGAGGTTAAAGGTTTCAGCCTTCAGAAGAAGCTATTGGGACTTCTCTCGTATATAAGTGTTGATAGTACAAAAATAGAATCGTTTCTTTCACCACGATGGTGCGTTTACCTATCGAACAAAATCCAGCATTGAGTTGTTAAATTTGAATTTTGGGGATAATTGGATGAAACTATAGGTCCGCTGAATTGGCCGGCTGGTTCTCCTGACTACGTAACTAGGCTTGTTTCTTTTGAGTTTTACAGGGTGCTTCAACGAAAACTAAACAGAGGCTATATCTACCAAGATAATCATTTTTGATCAAAACGCAAAAACAGGTTAATTTTTGTTTCAAAGAGGACATCTTTTGGGGTACAAAACTTGCCTGAAATATCAACCCCCTAAGCGGGGGTTGTAATCCTTGAACATTTTGAACAGGAAAGATGGGTCGAGTGATGACTCAAAAGAAAGGTGGTATTTTTGTCTACATTGCCTTGAACGAATTTCCATTTTTAATTGAAAACTGTAAGAGGTACAACTGAAAGACAGGGAAATACTGAGACTATTCAAGTTTCAGTGAGCTAAAATTGAACAGATCCATGCTGATCAATGGCAGTCTTCATCAAGTACCATCCTCATCTCGAATTTCAGCCCCTGGAGCAGGGATGACAACCCTTGAAAATTTGGAAGAGGGTAGATGTGTCGAGTGATAACTCGAAAGAAATGTATTATCTTTGTCTGCATTCCCGTGAAAGAATTTTCATTTTTGATTCTAAACTGTAGAAGATACAGAGTGAGTCACTGAAAAAATAGAGAAGACTATCGCCTCAAGACTATTGGAGTATTAGTGCGAAAAACTGGAATAGATTCATTTTAGATCAAAAGCTGTGAATGGTGTTTCGGAAGATGACAGCCTTTGATCTGGAATGAATCTGTTCCATTTTTGGATAGCTCAGGGCGATAGATAGTCTCCTCTATTTTTCAGTAGCTCACTCTGTATCTTCTACAGTTTTCAATCAAAAATGAAAATACGTTCACGGGAATGCAGACAAAGATACTACCTTTCTTTCGAGGTATTACTCGACCCATCTACCCTCTTCCAAATTTTCAAGGGTGGTCACAGCTGCTCTAGGTGTTGAAATTCGAGATGAGAATGGCACTTGATCAGCATCACCATTTTACCTCACTGAAACTTGAATAGTCTCAGGGAAATAGTCTTCCCTATCTTTCAGTTGCTCACCCTGTATCTTTTACAGTTTTCAATTTAAAATGGGGGTTGATATTTCGGGCAAGTTTTGTACCCCAAAAGATGTCCCCCTTGAAACAAAAATTGACCTGTTTTTGCGTTTTTATCAGAGATGAATATCTTGGTAGATATAGCCTCTGTTTAGTTTTCGTTGAAGCACCCTGTATAGAAGATTTACTCTGAAAGAGAACGAGTCGTAAAAGTTGAAACAGAATTTCAGTAAATGTTTTGCTTCTGTTAGCATCATTCTTATTTTCAATACCTGCTGTAGTATTTCTAGGCGATGTCATTTATTGAAAATAATGATACTTGCGATGAAATTGTTTGTTCTCAGAATAATTACTATGATCTGAATTTAATCAAACCAGAGAAACAACCATGAACTTGGACATGATCTACGAAATCTGTCGTTTTCAGCCGTTAAATATGAACGTTTGATGGACGAATGAATGAAACTGAGACAATTCAAGGTTTTTCCTGAAAACTTTATGATTCGTATTTATGAAGAATCATGTTTGCAACTCGAAAATCGATGAGACGAAAATTTTTTTTCCATACCACTGGATTTCATTCATAAAAGTATATACTGTAGAATATTCAACCTAAAATTATGAACATTTGAATTGTGGAGGCCGTTACTTGATGTAGATCCATGATATAAATGAGATAAAAACACAAGGTTTAACTTTGATCTACACTTTATTTGAAAAAATTCGACGACGTTTCGCTGACACAGCAGCTTTATCAAGAATGAAAAATAGAATGAAGAGTATGGTATTATAAACAAATCGTAGAACAAGTTGGATGAATAACAGGAAAATCCACACCGAGCCATTGTACAGTTAGTATGAAAGGTAATAAAAACTAATTGAACAAGTTAAGTCGGGGTGAGTAATTCAAATCTACCTGTTCATTCAAAAGCTTGTCCGAATGTTTGTATCTATTTATTTCTAATGCTTCTAGGAGATCTAATTTTGAACTTTTGATTTTATATGTAATATGTCAAAGTTTTTATTGAATGAATGGTTTTCTTTTATTAGGTGGTTTGAATAATTTGAATCAGATTTATTTTTGTCGAAGCTACGTTTATGTTCAGATGTTCTTATGCCAAAACTCCTATAGGTCCTACCGATATAAATTTTATCACAAGAACCGCAATTGAGTTTATAGATTCCTGATTTACTTGATTTTTCAACACGAGATTTATTATTTTTAATATGTTTACCTAAGTTATTAGAAGTTTTGAAAGCTATATTAAGATTTTGTTTGACGAGAAAAGATTTAATATTTGTACTTGCAGAACCGCAGAATGTTAAACTGTTGAATATTTTATAGTCTTTATGAATAGGATATACTTCATTTATTGCTTTTGATAGAGTTTTTACGAATGATTAGGTCTATCATATCCGGATTATATGAATTATTAATGGCTATCTGTTTGATGATGTTTAACTCTTTATTATAATCTTCTACTGATAAAGGTAAATTGAGTAACCGATGTACCATGCTGTTCAAAGCTGCAACTTTGTGTTGAATGGGATGTAATGAGTAGTTATGTATAATTGTATCAGTATGTGTTGGTTTACGAAAGACCGAAAAAACATGATTATTATTTTGTTTAGTGATTTTTAAGTCCAAAAATTTATGGAATCGTTCTGTTCAATTTCTATCGTGAATTTAATGTTCAAATGGATGGAATAAATGAAATTAACAAATAAGTCTAATTGACGAGTAGTTCAATGAAACATACTAAGATGTCGTCAACATATCTATACCAATAAAGAAATTTGGAAATGAGTGGATGTGTATGAATTTTCTGTTCAATATTATTCATAAAAATCTCTGCTAAAAGTGGACTCAAAGGATTTCCCATGATCAAACCATTTTCACTACTGTAATAGATGTTGTTGAAAGAAAAATAATTTTGTTCAATGCAAACGTCCAACAGATTCAATATTTCTGATTTGATTATGTGGTTAACATGATTCGAATTCAACATGTTTTCGATTAATATTCTGACATCACCTGGAGGAACACTTGGGTATAAATTCTCAACATCAAACGAAATAAGTTTTGCGTTAGGTGGTAGGTTAACGTTTTTATGTTATTTATCAATTCGAATGAATTTTTATAGAAAATTTTGATTTGAATGAACAATAATTTTAATAATATCTATAAGGTAGTGCGACAATTTCACGGCTGGGGCTGTAACGTAAGATACGACTGGTCTAACAGGGTTATTTACTTTATGCAATTTAATGAGTGAATACAGTTGAGGTGGTTGAGGGTTTGGTAAAATTAATTTGTATTTATCTATTGCTTTAATTAAAGATTTTGCGTCATTTATTGCAATTTTAATATTTTCTGGAATTTAATAGTTGGATCTTTGTTTAAAATTGTATAGTTTCGGACGAAATGAAATTTAGAGTTTTAAATAGGTAGTCATTTTATTTAACGCAATAACAGTATTACCCTTATCTGCTTTTGTAAAAATAACTTCATTTAGTTGAGATTTTTGTTTGATGGCCTTTAAAATATTTTGTTCTTTACTCGGTTTAAAGTCAGCTAATGATTCATTTTTATAATGTTAGATGCTAAATATTTAAGGTGAGTGTTATTAGGAATATTTTTCAGAGAAATTTCAGTATCTATGCCAAGTTCCTTCAAGAACTTGGCATAGATACTGAAATTTCTCTGAAAATATTCCTAATAACACCCACCTTAAATATTTAGCATCTAACATTATAAAAATGAATCATTAGCTGACTTTAAACCGAGTAAAGAACAAAATATTTTAAAGGCCATCATTTCATTTCGTCCGGAAACTATACAATTTTAAACAAAGATCCAACTATTAAATTCCAGAAAATATTAAAATTGCAATAAATGACGCAAAATCTTTAATTAAAGCAATAGATAAATACAAATTAATTTTACCAAACCTCAACCACCTCAACTGTATTCACTCATTAAATTGCATAAAGTAAATAACCCCGTTAGACCAGTCGTATCTTACGTTACAGCCCCAGCCGTGAAATTGTCGCACTACCTTATAGATATTATTAAAATTATTGTTCATTCAAATCAAAATTTTCTATAAAAATTCATTCGAATTGATAAATAACATAAAAACGTTAACCTACCACCTAACGCAAAACTTATTTCGTTTGATGTTGAGAATTTATACCCAAGTGTTCCTCCAGGTGATGTCAGAATATTAATCGAAAACATGTTGAATTCGAATCATGTTAACCACATAATCAAATCAGAAATATTGAATCTGTTGGACGTTTGCATTGAACAAAATTATTTTTCTTTCAACAACATCTATCACAGTAGTGAAAATGGTTTGATCATGGGAAATCCTTTGAGTCCACTTTTAGCAGAGATTTTATGAATAATATTGAACAGAAAATTCATACACATCCACTCATTTCCAAATTTCTTTATTGGTATAGATATGTTGACGACATCTTAGTATGTTTCATTGGAACTACTCGTCAATTAGACTTATTTGTTAATTTCATTTATTCCATCCATTTGAACATTAAATTCACGATAGAAATTGAACAGAACGATTCCATAAATTTTTGGACTTAAAAATCACTAAACAAAATAATAATCATGTTTTTTCGGTCTTTCGTAAACCAACACATACTGATACAATTATACATAACTACTCATTACATCCCATTCAACACAAAGTTGCAGCTTTGAACAGCATGGTACATCGGTTACTCAATTTACCTTTATCAGTAGAAGATTATAATAAAGAGTTAAACATCATCAAACAGATAGCCATTAATAATTCATATAATCCGGATATGATAGACCTAATAATTCGTAAAAACTCTATCAAAAAGCAATAAATGAAGTATATCCTATTCATAAAGACTATAAAATATTCAACAGTTTAACATTCTGCGGTTCTGCAAGTACAAATATTAAATCCTTTCTCGTCAAACAAAATCTTAATATAGCTTTCAAAACTTCTAATAACTTAGGTAAACATATTAAAAATAATAAATCTCGTGTTGAAAAATCAAGTAAATCAGGAATCTATAAACTCAATTGCGGTTCTTGTGATAAAATTTATATCGGTAGGACCTATAGGAGTTTTGGCATAAGAACATCTGAACATAAACGTAGCTTCGACAAAATAAATCTGATTCAAATTATTCAAACCACCTAATAAAAGAAAACCATTCATTCAATAAAACTTTGACATATTACATATAAAATCAAAAAGTTCAAAATTAGATCTCCTAGAAGCATTAGAAATAAATAGATACAAACATTCGGACAAGCTTTTGAATGAGCAGGTAGATGTGAATTATTCACCCCTACTTAACTTGTTCAATTAGTTTTTATTACCTTTCATACTAACTGTACAATGGCTCGGTGTGGATTTTCTTGTTATTCATCCAACTTGTTCTACGATTTGTTTATAATACCATACTCTTCATTCTATTTTTCATTCTTGATAAAGCTGCTGTGTCAGCGAAACGTCGTCGAATTTTTTCAAATAAAGTGTAGATCAAAGTTAAACCTTGTGTTTTTATCTCATAAAATTATGAACCTGATCAGTTCTTGGAATCTATGTCTGTTATCTAAAACTTTTTCTGTTGATTTATTAGAGTATCATTTAAGAAATAGACTATCAGAAAATGCGTCCCTGGAACACTATGTAATAAGTGTTCATAATACCGTCACCATAGTCTTGGAAGTAATTTTTCTTCTTCCTTCCCTCGCGCCTAAAACACCCAACCACACGTGAGTGTCTTGCCACTTCGGGAAGTTTCAATCAATTATTTAGGAAAACACCGACTTTGCCACGTTCTCCGTTCCACTATTATATTCTACGAGCCGAAGGAATGTCGAACTCTTGGCTGAAGTAACCTCGTGAATTTAGGAAATGACAACCGGTACAATTTGATGTTCATGAAGCTTTATACTGAAGATTGAATAATTCATTGAAAAACTGAAGTTATATTTTTCCTCGAAGTTACGAAGAAAAGATATATAGGGTGTATTTGGAAATACACACAACCAAATTTATTTCATTTTAAAAAAGAAATAAATTAAGGTTTATTTTGAGAAAGAAAATGAGGGACTCTTTCTGCATGTAGTAAAAATTGAAAATTGTTTTCTCACGAAGTAGGTGTTTTTTTTCGACCTCGGGAGCTTGTATTACCTTCTTTTGTCCTCATACAAGCCTGAATCGGTCTAGGCATGCTTTGGATTAGGTTTTCAACTTCCTCTGGGGTGATATTCTGCCACTCTTCTTTGGCGCCTTGGATGAGCTGTTGTAGGGTTCTTGGATTATCCTGGCGCTATGTAATTTTCCTTTTGAGATTATCCCATAAATGTTCAATAGGATTTAGGTCTGGAAAACAAGCTGGCCAGTCCAAAATAGCGATTCCCTCTGTTCAAGATAATGTCTGGCGAGGTTGCTGATATGCAAGGAGCATCATCTTGCATAAAAGTGAAATTCTCATCGTGAGCAATATTCACGGTATATTCCGGAATCTCAATTTTTCTTTACTGAGTATTTACACATGATTTTTGCGTATATGCCCGAACAAATGCCAATAAAATATGATATTTTCTTG
Organism: Cryptolaemus montrouzieri; assembly: GCA_013387265.2. NCBI lineage: Eukaryota > Metazoa > Arthropoda > Insecta > Coleoptera > Coccinellidae > Cryptolaemus > Cryptolaemus montrouzieri. The sequence goes on from JABFTP020000062.1 coordinate 70,899,169, forward strand.
CACACAAGTTCCTTTCATGAGAAATAAAATGAAAAAAGTAAATTGAGATTTTCCAAGAAGCCACCATATGACATTTGTCATATTTTTCGAACGACTGTCAAAATTTTTTCGCAAATTTTTCTTTATATTAAACAAGTTCCACGAAGAAATAATACATGGGCGATGTCAACCCAGATCATTGTGTCCATGATAATTTTGAAACATCTATAGATCATAATTGGCATCACTTGGAAGACTGAATCTGGCCATCCGGCTCTCTCGGTCAAACAGAGATGGAATTTGAGGAAATATCGCAGGTTATGTATTTTTTTATTTTCTCCTTAGTTCCTTTCATGACCTTGCTTGCTATGTAAAATCTTTTCATAGATTTGTTTAGACATATAAGAAGTTTGATTGTTGAAATATTCTTCTGCTGGTTTTCTTTTTCCATTGTTACAGATTCCTGTCCCAAACCCCCTTCCTTTCACCCTTGGTTTTGGAAATCATGGAATGCAAGAGAGAATGAAACAGCTAAGCAGAAAAATCTTTGGTACTCTTTATGCACACACGACACTAACACATCATAAACAGACAAGTTATTGCAATAGCGACAGGGGAACGAGTTTTTTCCTCAGGTTTTTTCACTCGTTTATTGAATCATATACAAGATAGTATGGTTCCCCTGTTACATTTCCTGAGCTCACACTTGTGTATATACATATATATATATATATATATATATATATATATATATATATATATATATATATATATATATATATATATATATATATATATATATATATATATAACAGATCACGATCACGATCTGCCTACTTCAATCCACTGCTGGATGTAGGCTTTTCATTTCTTTCTGCTAATAGCTTCTCTCATCCAAAGAAGACCCGCTGATTTTTTAATATCGTCTCTCTACCTTGTGTTTGGCCTGCCGATACTCCTATGCCCCACTCTTGGCCTCCATTCCATGAGCCTCTTGGTCCACCGATTGTCATTTCTTCGAGCTACGTAACCTACCCATGACCACTTCAGTTGAGCTGCCCTCTCCATGACATCTGTCAGCTTGGTTTGTTCTCTTATCCAAGTATTTCTTATGCGATCTGATAGTTTAATATTTAATATTATTCTCTCGTGGGCTCTTTGGGTTTTCGTCAATTTTTGGGCCAACTTCTTAGTAAGACACCATGTTTCGGCTCCATATGTAAGCACAGGAAGAATGCATTGGTTGTAGAGGTTTTTCTTGAGGTTGTGGGGTATGTCTGATGTCAGGACATGTTTTAATTTGCCAAATGCCGCCCACGAAAGGGACACTCTTCGTGTAATCTCGTCAGTCATGTTGTCTTTTTTAGTAGTTAGTTTTTTTCCCAGGTATATGTAGTTTTCGACATTTTCTAGTTGTTGACCTTCTACGTGGATTACGGGCTTATTTGTGTTAGTCATTATCTTCGTCTTGCTGATGTTCATTTCTAGGCCAACATTTTTTGAATGGTTGTTCAAGTCTAGGATTATATCTTGTAATTCTTGGACGTTACTACTTATTAGTACAATATCGTCGGCAAAGCGTAGATGATGTAGAAGTTCGCCATCAATGTTGATTCCTTTCTTATGCCAATCCATTTCTCTAAAGATTTCGTTCAAAGCTGCAATAAATAGCCCCGGTGACAATGTATCTCATTGTCGAACAACTCGTTTTATTGGAATGTCGTTGGTTTTATTCCATAACTGGACATGCATTATGGCGGATGAATAGATGTTTTTTATCAGGTTCGTGTATCTGCTGTCCACTCTACATGCATTAAGAGAATTAAGGACTGCCCAAATTTCTATACTGTCAAAGGCCTTTTGGTAGTCTATAAAGGCTATATAAAGATCTAAATTATACTCATTGCACTTTTCTTTTAGGTGTTTAATTGCATGAATATGATCCAGCGTACTGAACTCAGATCTAAATCCAGCTTGTTTACGGGGTTGCTGGAAATCTATTTTTCCCGTTAATCTTTTGGTAATTATTTTGGTGAATAATTTATATAGCTGGGATAAAAGGCTTATTGGTCTATAATTACCAAGGTTTCTTATGTCGCCTTTTTTGTGGAGAAGAATTACTTTAGCCTCAAGCCATGCTTGGGGGACTTGACTTAGATCCAAGCATTTGTTGAACAATATTACCAGTTCTTGTTTTAGGCGAGGACTTCCACATTTGAGCATTTCTGGAATTATGCCATCTGGTCCAGCCGCCTTAGAATTTTTAAGATTATTCAGGGCTGAGTTTAATTCATTAACAGTAATTTCGGGAATATCCTCAGAACCGACATTACATATTTTTCTCTTTCCATCTTCCTTTTGCTGTGCGTTTGGTTGTAATTTGGAATCATATAATTCTTTATAAAAGCTTTCTATTAATTTGAGCATTCGATCTCTATTTGTAATGACCTTCCCAGCTTTGTCTTTAAGTGATGTCATTTTCCTTCTTCCTATACTAACATGTCTATTTAAAATTTTTGCGCCTTTGTTATTCTTATATAACAGACCTTTCTTATTCTTATATAACAGAAGTTGTTCTTTATTTCTTTCTTCTTCTTGAAAATTCAATTTTCGGCAATAATGCAAAGGGAATCATGAAATCTGACCTCGGCAGAATGTGGTGAAGCATTGATGTTAAAAGACCTAAGTTGGAGTTATACAAAAAGCCAAAGGTATGGGGTGTCCCATTCTACTGTATCCAGAATGATCCCACAGTACAGGGAGCCTGATAGTCATGAAAGAAAACCTGGACGTGGACGATCTTGAACAACAACGGCGATCTATGACCGTTATTGAAGAGATAATGATTCACTACTGCTACACACCTTCGAACATAGTTTCGACAAACTTTGTTGTACAAATCAGCACTGAAACGATACGACAACGTTTCAGAGAGTTGTCGTGTTGCAACTCTAAGACCAGCTATAAACGCAGTGCATCGAAAAACCTCTATAAATTTTCCAAGGGCACATGTTTATTGGTACGAGGCTGACTGGGAGAGTTTTGTTTACAGATGAGTCGAGATTGTGTGTTTTTCATAGTGTATAGAAGTATGAGAGCTCAGAGTTACGTTACAGACGTTTTAGAAGAATATGTTGTACCACATATCACTAAGAATTACTTTCAAGATCAGGAAGTCACTTCAATGGAGGGGCCTGCACGAAGTCCAGACCTCAATGCCATCGAACATGTCTGCGACACTCTCAATAAAAGATTAAGAAGCCAGCAAAATAATCTAGATACCATGAATGAAGTTCAGAACAGACTGATCGAAATTTGAAACGAAATGAATTAGAATGCTATCAAGCCACTGATTTTGAGTATGGATCGTAGATGTCATGCAGTAATTTTCGCCGGGGTTGGAAATATCCAGTATTAACAAGGTTTTTTGTAATAGTTTCACATTCTTCATCACTTGTTTTATTTCAATTTCTATGAATGCTGGTGGATTACTGAAAAGATAATTCTTCAACATGTCTAAATTTCTGAATAAATTTGAATTTTCGATATTGTGCACTATTTTCTTGGTGCTTTAGGAGTCTAGTGCATTCAAAAAATTAACTAGGTTACTTAACCAGTTTGGATACATTTTTGATTGTTGCTCGATAGTGATTTCGATCGAAACTTTAACCCTGGATTAGCTTATTCCATAGTATTAAATTGAAAATAGAACGGAAAAAACGTGGCAACCTTCAAGGTGGATATTTTCAAAATACTAGAAGTTGAGTTTACTTGAAATTACGTTTCACAACAAGAGATCACAAGTGAACTGGATGAAGGTTTCAGTGGAAATCTAACCTAACCAAATGTACTGAATTAATATAGTAACGTTGAAAGTGAGTTGATTTTTCGTTCTCGTAGAAAAATCGCTTATTATTATCCGAATATTCACTCAATATCACATCCTTATGAAAATGTGCGTCGATGTCTAGATCATAATTCATAACAAATGAATTAGAAGAAGACGACCAATTGAGTGACCGTCTAGATCAATGGATCTTACGCCATTAGATTTTTTCCTATTGCGATATACACACAACCAAATTTATATGGAATCATTCGGTATTTCACATTATTGATTGTTTTTAACTATGGATCTTTGACTACTCGTGAAGAATGAAATTTTTTGTTGAAAAAAACTGAATAGTATGACAAGAAATGTTGAAATATCACCACATGTTCGAGATATTGTACTCAGTCGTCACTGAGATTTGAAACTGTGAATTTCAAAATTTAAAAACTGCCCGATGTGCAGAGGGGTCGAATAATAGCTCTCGTTGAAGAAGGGGTGACACAGAAGGATATAGCGACCACAATGGGGGTATAACAGGGGGTGATTGCAAAAACCTAAAAATAAGCGTAGAAGAAGTCTTAAGAAGATCACTTCTGAAGGACAAGACCGTTTTCCGTGCCAAATTGCAAGAAGACATCCTAGTGCGTTGCACCCAATACTACAAAGGCAATTTCTGGAAGCAACAGGCATCAGTTTATTAGTCGAAACGATACATGAAAGACTTCGTTCGAGGGATTCATACACCAGAAGGCTCTTAAGAGTTCCAGAGCTAACCAGACAACAAAAAATTAACAGAGTTAATTGGTGTATGGAGCACCAAAATTGGAATATTGAGAATTGGCGAAATGTTCCTTTTCCGGATGAGACCAGAATTGATGTTCGATCAGATGGCCGCCGGATTCGGGTCTTAAGGGATCGTGGAAGACAAGCAAGACTCCGAGCGGCAAGATAAATTCCGAAATACCACGGGGGACTGTGATGTTTTGGGGTGGCATTATGCTGGGAGGCAAAACATATTTGATTTCGTTTCCTGCTAGTGTAACGGCTAGAAATTACGTTGACTTAGTGCTGGAGCCCATTGTGAGACTCTGGCGAGGTGCCCACGGTGAGGATTTCACTTTCATGCAAGATAATGCTCCTCCGCATACTTGTAACCTCGCGCGACATTATGTTGAAACAGAGGGAAACGCTATTTTGGACTGGTCAGCTTGATCTCTAGATCTAAATACTATTGAACGTTTATGGGATAATCTCGAAAGAAAGTTAGATCGCGCCAGGATAATCCAAGAAACACACAACACCGCATCCAAGCCGCCACAGAAGAATGGCAGAATATCACCCCAGGGGAGATCGAAAACCTAATCATGCCTAGACGGATTCAGGCTTGTATCAGGGCAAGAGGAGGTAATACAAGCTACTGAGGTCGGAAAAAAGACCTTCGCGTGAGAAAACAATTTTCAATTTCTTTTCTACAAGCAGAAATAGTCTCTTATATTCTTTTATTTGTTTCTTTCTTCAAATAAATCAGTTCAAACAATCCTTCAAAATTTTCATAATCTCTGAGGTAATATTCAAAATATCGGGTGATTCCATATAAATTTGGATGTGTGTATGATATCAAAGGTTCTTAAAAATGAACATGATTCTATAAATGTCCTCAAGAAATGTAAGCACTAGATATTAAGAGGTTTTATCAGAAATATTTTGAAATATGAAATGGTTTTCAATATTGATTAGCGTACTCAAGATGTATATACCAGGGGTACCGGTATGAAGTAAACGTTAAATGATTTGGTAGGAAACATTTTTCGTGAACGACCCACAATTTTTTTCTGTTTGGTTAGCATGACATCTGTCAAACATATTCAATAACCTTACAGTCATTGAACAAACAACATCATATGTTTTTCATTTGTTGAAAATGTCAAACTTTGTACCGGAAAGTGATGATTTGCGGAAAGCATTACTTTCATGAAGCAACATGTAAAAGATGGTTTCAACGGTTCAGAGATAATGATTTTGATGAGGTGCCATACGAACTGAATGAAAGACAAGTGGAAAACCGAAAAAACACTTGTGAAATTTTGTTTCAAAGACACGAAAAAAAATCATGAAGATGACAACCATCAACATCGACTACAAAAACAAATCGATTCGGTGGGATCAGAAGGGTGTGGTGTATCATGAGCTTTCAAAACCTAGTGAAACTTTTGATACTAATCGCTACAGATGATAAATGATCAATTTGAAACATGTATTGATCGAAAAACGATCAGAATGCGCTAGAAGACACGGTGAAGTAATTTTGTTACACGATAAAGCACATGCACACAAAGCAGGATACAATCAAAGTACTTTGCTGGGATCTGCTACTCCACCCGCCGTATTCACCAGACTTGGCCCCTTTCGATTACCATTTGTTTTCATCGATGGGACACGCATTGGCCGAGCAGCACTTCGATTTCTACGGAGAAGTCGAAAATTGGATGTCTCATTGGCAATGTATCTACAAATTGCCAGAAAGTGTGATCTGAATGTGTGAAAAGCAATGGTCAATACTTTCAATTCAATTCAAAATTAGAATTTCATTATCACAAAAAACGGTCATTTCATACCGATTCACCTGGTATTGATTCATTTCGAATTGTTAGTGATTCAATTCTATATTCTAGTTGACGGTTAAGAGTGGGTAATTTTGGATTTTCAGAAAGCTTGATAATTTCCAAACTTTCCAACAGATTCATTGTCATCCCTTTAATATATTTTTGGAGAATTTTTAAAATATCTGCTGTAATTATGTTGTTTGTATATCTAATATGTTCAAGAACTGCAAATCTGTTGACTAAGGAGAAATGTTCTTTGAATCTAGATACAAAATTTCGACCTATTTGTTCAACGTAAGCTGTTGGCATTCATTACATTCAATTTTGTATATTACAGACGGTTCGAATTTACTAGTATTTTGTTTGGCATTGAACAGAAATTTACTTATGTTGGGACCACTGAAAAAATGATGTTGTTAAATTTGGAAAAATAATTGCTGATGGAAGTTATACATGGGTATTTATTTTCTGGTTCATCTATAATAGAATATAGTTATTGAGAATCTTGTTCTTGTTCGTTGGGTTTAATGATACTGTTTATCTGGGAGACTGGAATATTATTATTTGATGCAATTTCCTTAATGATATTTTCCGTATTAAATGGAATGAGTAATTAGCTTTTGAGTGGTTCATTTATGTGAAATGTGATTGAAAGAATACATTAGGATTGTGGAGTTTGTAGATGTTTTTTTATATACATTCTGTCGCAAAAGGACTGGTACTGATTATTTAAAAAATCTGCTTAAAACGATTGTCGAAATTTAAAGTTGGCAGAACTGTTTTCTATATTGACGCGAAGTTTGAACTCGATCTGTCATTTAGTTTGTTCACAGTGCTTAATTTTGTCAGTTCTCAAAAGTGCGAGGCCATCAGCATCTTCTGATTCAGGGATAAAGTGAAGGAAATGGTAATTGAAAATCGTCGTTTAAATTTGAGACAGTTAGGCAATGACCTTTTTGTGTTTCAACGAATCAATTCGTACCATTTTAAAAGATTGTTTGGGCATGAAACGCGTTGCGTACTAGTTCAAAAACACCTGAATTTTCTTCGAAAGTTGAATCACGTGGAGGTCGCTAGAACGAGTCAATTTCAACGCCTTATTCATGAAACGCATTGTAACTGGTGATAAAACATGAGTTTATGAGTTTGACACGCAAACCAGTTAACAAGATTTGGAATGGCGCTTTCCAAATGAACGGAAACATGAAAGACCACGTCCAAGTCGATCAATCAAGGTAAGATTGACTGTTTTATTTGATTATCGGGGTCTTGCGTTTGAGAGAGCAAATTCTTCGAAAAACGCCAGATTTGTAGAATGAAAACTCATGGATTTCGAAAAAGGATAATGCACCATTTCAGAAAGCTATCATGGTGAATGAATTTCTGACCAGAAACTCAATAAATACCATCGAACAACCACCATATTCACCTGATATGGCTCCAATCGACTATTTTCTTCTTTAAAAACTCAATTAACCACTTCGAGGTACCCGTTTTGAACAGATAGAACTGAAGTCGATTCAATAATAGGATAATTCGTTGGCATAATGTACTATTTCGGGGCCTATCTTGAAGGCGATACAATAAATTTGGATGAAAAATAAATACAGGGTGTTACATGATAGTATGTCACAACTTGAGGGGGTAAATCTACGTGCAATTTAAAAAGAAAAGTTCATATAAACATAGGTTCGAAAAAGCTTTATTACGAAGCTACAGGGTGTTGAAATTTCCGAAATTGAAATTTGAAATGCAAGCTATTTTTTACAGTCTCCATCACTACTTGTCTTAAATTTTAACTAGAATCTACAAGGTGTTTTCTTTTCCGGTGCCATGTCTTCTTTTGCCCTTTCAAACTTTTTTGCAGTACGCCACTGATCAGTGTACAATCAATTTTCGTCATCTTCGTTCAACTCAAAAACTTTTTTGACACTTGTAACTTTTTTGTATCCCCAACAGTTCTCGAGCAAAAAATTATTAAACGATTGTATGCATTCGCTGAATTGAAAGCACTTCTAATTAAAATACTAGTAGGCTTTGATTTTTTCATTCATTTATTTATTTGCTAAAGTTGAATCACTGTCTGCCCGAATTGTTTATTAAATAAACGATTAGTTTTAAGAATTTTGAAGTTATTGCTGTAAGAAAAAATGGCTAATTGTACTAACGCCGAATTTGCTGATATCCATTACATGTACGGTCTTGCTGGCGGAAACACAACAGAAGCAAGGCGATTATATCAGATGCGCTTTCGAAATCGAGTAACACCAGACAGGCCATAATTTTCAAATATCCATAGAGGGTTGAGGGAAACTGGTACTTCCACTGCAAATAATGATTTAAAAGGTGCAACTCAAACTATGAGAACTCCAGATATTGAGGAAGCAGTTTTGAATTGTATTGATTTAAATCCTCATGTGAGTACAAAAAAAATTTGAAATCACTTGAATATTTCACATGTTCTAGTTTGGCGGATTCTCCACTACTTTTTATTGTACCCGTTTCATATTTAACGCGTCCACAGTCTATTTCCTCGAGATTTTCCGTTAAGACTGAATTTATACCGATGGTTCTTAGATAAAATCAGAGAAAATGCTCATTTTGATGGTGAAATAATGTTCACAGACGAAGCTAACTTTTCGAGAACTGCTATCACAAACTTTCACAATAATCATTATGGGGCTGAGGAAAACCCCCATTTGATTGAAGAATCTCATCAAGAACAATTCTCACTAAATGTCTGGGTCGGAATAATTGGAAAGTATTTGATTGGGCCGTTTGTTTTGCCTAACAGACTGAACGGTCCCGCTTACTGGCAATTTCTTGAGTAGTTACCTTTATTGCTCGAGGATGTGCCACTTTTGGTGAGAAACATAATGTGGTTCATGCATGACGGGGCACTAGCACATTTTAGTGGAGAAGCTAGGTAATTTATGAATAATACATTCAACAACAGATGGATAGGTCCGGGTGGGCCGGAACCATGGCCTCCTAGGTCCCCAGACTTATATAGTTTAGACTTTTCTTATGGGTATATCTCAAAAGTTTAGTTTATACCACTCTAGTGAACACTGCAGAAGAATTGAGAAATCGAATAATAACCTTTTGTGACACAATAAGAAATACCCCAAGAAAATTTTAAAGAATGATAATATGCGAAGGACAGAGGCCTGTATTCTTGCAGGTTGAGGACACTTGAATAAGTATAAGTGGAAACTCAGAAGACGAGCTCTCAAAATAAAAGCATTTCCTAATATTTTTCTTTATTTAGCGAATAACATACAATTCAAAAAATTCAAATTCATTAACTTTTTACTCGAAAATGGTTGGAGATACGAAAAAATTACGAGTAGCAAAAAAGTTTATAAATTGAACGAAGATGACGAAAATTGATTGAACGCTGATCAGTTGCATATTGCAAAAAAGTTTGAAATGGCAAAAGGAGACATGGCTTCGGAAAATAAAACACCTTGTAGATTTCAGTTAAAATCTAGGACGTGTAATGATGGGGGCTGTTAAAATAGCTTGCATTCCAAATTCGGGCTGAATATCTCAAAAACTACAGGAGTTTTTTTCCGGAAATTTCAATACTCTGTAGCTCTGTATCGGAGCTTTTGCGGATCTATGTTTATGTAAACTTTTTTCTTAAAATTGCACGTATATTTACCCCCTCAAGTTGTGACATACTATTATGTAACACCCTGTATTTTGTGTTTCATTGAGTAATTATCGGTATTTTTTTGACAGAATGTATGTTGTGGGTAATATAATTATTGAGTTTAGTGATGGTTATGCTAAATAAATTCATTGAATTTTTGCGTTCAATTTCAGCAGTGAAGGTTGTTTTACCATATGTAAAGTGTAAAAGCTGGTCTATTTGTCTGTTTTAATCTTGAAAACATCCAAAAATGTCATCAACGTATCTGTACCAAACTATAATATGTTTTTCTGTTGACTTATTATTCAGTTTAGATTTTTCAAGATTGTTCATGAAAATATCTGCTAATAAAGGGGAAAATGGGGATCCCATGGGGAGTCCTGAGATTTGTTTGAAAGTTTGGAAATCAACAAAATCCGTAATAGTCCAAAATTCTCCACGCACAATACTCAACTGGATTTGAATCACTTCCTAATACACAACATTCAAAGTAGGTATACATTCTGTCAAAAAACCAGGATGTGGTCAATGAAACACAAAATAATTATTTTTCATTTAAGTTTATTGTATCGCCTTCAAAGTAGGCGAAATAATACATTTATTTGTACTGAGATGACAATCATAATTTTGTTTAATGGTTAATTTCAATCTGCGATGAGGTGCTATTCAATAGTTATTTCCATTTCTCAATAACCACAAATGTTGAGAAAGGAACTTCACATAAATATGAACTTGGAGAATTTAAGATTGAGATGTCAAAAATATACCGGGATTTCTTATACCAAACACTTACTTTATGAATAATATATCTCTTCAATACTTACCTCCACGCGAAAAAAACGGAGCAAAACATTTTTCAAACGCTTTTTCCGAAATTAACCTCACTCTGTTCTCTTTCATATCTATCGATTCCAAACAGGTAATTTGGGTTTAGTAAATTGAAAAGGCAGCCGAAGTGTTTTGGAACTAGTCGGCAACGCGTTTCATGCCAATCGTTTGAAATGGTACGCATTGATACGTTGAAACACAGAAAGGTCATTGCGTAAAGACGCGATTCAATTTTTCAAGAAAATCAAGAACTTTCGGACCTAGTCGTGCAGCAACGCGTTTCATGCCCAAATAATCGTTTAAAATGATACGAACTGATTTGTGTGACAGAAAATTCATTGCCTATCTCTCTCAAACTTAAATGGCGATTTTCAAGAAATATTCCTTTCACTTTATGGATGCTCACTTCAGTAGTAGATGTTGATGGCCGACCAGAGCGAGGCAAATGTTCCAGCACAACTCGGCCGCTGTTGAATGCATTTTACCACTCATAAGCACGTGGTTTTGATAATGTCGATTCATCATAAGCCTTCTGTAACATTTTCAGAGATTCATCAAATGAAAATCCATGTTAATTTGAGACAAGAAGATTTATTCAAAAATCCGTAGATCAATGAATAATCCTTTATGACAAGAGCTGGTTCCCAAATCTGCCCGCTATGCACGCAGCCCCCAAGAGCCACAAGAGTCCTTATAAGGAGCTCATTAGTGTCGCATATCGCTTCTCAGCATCCTAACAAACTACATCGGGGTACCCCATCGATTCCAGAAAGGACGCATCTCGTACATGCGTACGAGAGTCGCCCTCTATGGACCGAGACGGTGAACCCGCTACCAGACTTCGGGAAAGATACGATTAATAAAAAACAAATGTGAGAATGTTAAAAATTCCAACACTTGGGAAACATTTTTGCGGGTCGGTGAATTATATCAATGGTGCAAAACAAGCGAAATAATCCAGCAGAAATGGTGCTCTGTTTCCGGGATAAAACCTCCCGTCGGTAAATATTTGATGGGACAAATTTCTTCCCCGATACACTTCGCGAGGAGTCTACATATGTAAATTTGAGACAAGAAGAATTATTCAAAAATCCGTAGATCAATGAATAATCCTTCATGACAAGAGCTAGTTCCCAAATCTGCCCACCATGCACGCAGCCCCCAAGAGCCACAATAGTCCTTATAAGGAGCTCATTAGTGTGGCATATCGCTTCTTAGCATCCTTACAAGCTACATCGGGGTACCCTATCGATTCCAGAAAGGACGCATCTCGTACATGCGTACGACAGTCGCCCTCTATGGACCGAGACGGTGAACCCGCTACCAGACTTCGGTAAAGATACGATTAATAAAAAATAAATGTGAGAATGTTAAAAATTCCAACACTTGGGAAACATTTTTGCGGGTCGGTGAATTATATCAATGGTGCAAAACAAGCGAAATAATCCCGCTAAAACGGGATAAAACCTCCTGTCGGTAAATATTTGATGGGACAAATTTCTTCTGCGATACACTTTGCGAGGAGTCTACATATGTAAATTTGAGACAAGAAGAATCATTCAAAAATCCGTAGATCAATGAATAATCCTTCATGACAAAAGCTGGTTCCCAAATCTGCCCGCCATGCACGCAGCCCCCAAGAGCCACAATAGTGCAACTAAGCAGGATGCCGAGAAACGAAGCGGCAGACTACAGTTTCGTCCTTAATAGGAGCTCATCAGTGTCACATATCGCTTCTCAGCATCCTAACAAGCTACATCGGGGTACCCCACCGATTCCAGAAAGGACGCAGTCTGCCGCTTCTTTTCTCGCCATCCTGCTTAGTTGCACTTAGTGGCTCTTGGGAGCTGCGTGCATGGCGGGCAGATTTGAAAACTAGCTTTAGTCAGGAAGGATTATTCATTGATCTACGAATTTTTGAATAATTCTTCTTGTCTCAAATTTACATATGTAGACTCTTCGCGAAGTGTATCGCGCTAGACATTTGTCTCATCATGAAAATCCATTTGAAATACAGAATATTTGACATAAATTATTCGTTCCATATTTTTTCCATTGTAAAAATCTCAAAACACACTTTTGATAACTGATAACATCGAGCACTGTAAACAAACTATAACAGATCGCGTTCAAACTCCCCGTCAGTATAGACAGTTGGGCTAACTTAGCAACAAACAAAATTTAGACAAATCTTTTAAGTAGATTTTTTGTATAATCAATTTCCGGTACTATTCTGATAAAATATGTATGTATACATATGCATGGTATTTGATATCATCCAATGAACCGATACGAGTAGATGGCGGTCTGGCTTGATGTTGTGAATGTATATGCAACACTGACGAGGCTAAACGATACCGAAACTGCAGTCTATTGCTTCTATTCATGATATCCGAACGGACCGTACCATTACTGTACGGCCCTCGTTGACAATGATCACGAAGAGTGAATATTACTCTCTGTATACGAATTTTTCATTTGAATCGTTTTATAAAGTATAATCTAACCTTCAAGCATCTGTAGCAAAATTTGAAAGAAAAAACAGAGTCGGAATAATTTACTGCAGTCGTTTAAAACAATTTTTTATTATTATTTTCACAATAGGCTTAAGCCGTGATACGACAATTTCGCTCTTGAAAAAGTTTTTCTCAACTAGACATATTCTTGAATTTGAGAACAGTCCCCATGGAGTTAAATCTGGTGAATAAGATGGATGAGGAGTTCCTGTTGTTTCATTGAAAATAGATAGAAATAGATAATGCCCACAAGCTCTATTCTTCTTGTAAAGGATATAAGCTCTATGGGGAGAGCTCAATTCTGGTATTTTTTTGACAGAATGTAGATAGTAGAGCTAATAGTAGCTCTAGACACAAATGACGTAACTGTGGATACCCGTCGTATGTAGTAAAAATAAGTGTTTCATTTCATTTCATTTATAGTTTTTGAATAATTAATATCATATCAGAACAAAAAATGTTTACGTCATAAAGTTGTGGATACTCGAGGGTGGGAAAAATGGTGAGTCCATCCCTTCACCGTTCATCTGAACAAGAGAAAAAGTCTCGTACCGATCTCTAGTTGAAAATCGTAATTGCCTCCGCCTATGCTAATGAGGGAGCATCCGTCCTCCCCCCCAATCTAGTCCGACCAAAAAATCATTACATTCTTCGCGGGCAAAGCGGAGGTTATTGCGTTGCGCATGAACATTTTAATTCTCATAGAATAAATATACAGTTGTGTGAATCAGCTATTTTTCCCGTTTTCGTTCGCCGGGGCCATATTTTATTGATTTTATAATCAATACCGCAATAAAACCTGCAATGTTTTCATCTTTATTTCCCAGCCTCCCCTACGCGGTTCATCCCTTCTACACTTTTCTCCCGCTTTACCTTTCCCGTTGGTTCTCTGAGCCGCGAGATGTCTGTTTACCTGAACTGGAACACCGGAATATTTCGGAAAATATTGATACAGGCCAGTTTAACAAACGCAAATTCCATTGTCAGTTTCGGCCATTTCGGTTTTATTGACACTGTATGATGGTTTTTATCGATTATGCGAGGATTGTTTCTTCTGATATAGCTTCTGTTGAAACTGTAACTTGTGGATGAAATTCTCTTGGCACCTCGAGAAGATTGTCATTTCCTGTCAATGAAGAACGCAACGCTTTTCATTTTATAGCTATAAGGTGTCCCCTAAGATATATGACAAAATTTGAAAGGTGATTCCTGAAGCAATTTCAAGACAAACTAGTGATAACACCTCGGTCCTAATTATCCTCAACCTCGAGAGCGATTTTGTGGTATAACTAGCTTCAAGTCATTCAAGTTTTGGTTCTAAAAGTGCATTCATGCAAGTACTTTGAACATAACAGAACCAATTTGCATCATACGCCTCGTGTATTCCTTGTATCTCAAAATATACAGCTTAGCTCTCGTATACATAAATATATATATATATATATATATATATATATATATATATATATATATATATATATATATATATATATATATATATATATATATATATATATATATATATATATATATATATCTTTCTATTGAAAAAGGAAAGATCACCTCTGATTATATAAAGATTTTCAATATCCAAATCGAGCCAATGCATCAAGGAGATACATATAAATGTCTTGGATTTTGTCAAGAGAAGACAATTAAACATAGCAGCACTAAAGAAAATATTAGAAGTTCATATTACAAAAGACTTAGAATTATCATCAAGAGTTATTTAACTAGTAAAAACCTTTTCAGAGCTATCAACTCCTATGCTGTTCCTATTCTTACATCTTCTTTTGGAATTATTAAATGGTCTAAAACTGATCTAAATGAGTTACAATGTCAAACGAGGAAAATGCTCTGTAAATATCATAAGCACCACCCAAAGTCAGCTGTTCAGAGAGTTACACTACCTAGACATCTTGGAGGTCGTGGATTAATTGATTTGAATAATCTTCATAGTAAACAGATTTTTCATCTACGTTCCCATTTTCATGATAAACAGAGAACGTCTAAATTACATGATATTGTTGTTGCTTCAGATTATAATCTTACACCTCTGAACTTGACAACAGGTAGATTTTGATATATTTGATAATTCTAAAAGAGAAAGTTGGATGTAGAAAGAATTACACGGAAAGCACCCTAAAGAATTGAAAAATGATTATATTGATGAAATTGCATCGAACAAATGGTTAGTTTCTGGAGAATTGTTTGCTGAAACGGAAGGCTTGGCAATTGCGATCCAGGACCAGGTTGTTTTCACAAGGAATTATAGAAAACATATCATCAAACAAAATATAGATGATTCTTGCCGTAGATGTTTCTGTTCTTCAGAAACAGTTTTTCATATATTATCATCTTGCTCAGTCCTTACTTCAACAGATTATTTAGAAAGACATAATGCCGTCGCTAATATTATTCACTTCAATCTAGGAATTAAACATGACCTAATTCCCAAAAGAAAAAAATTTCAAAAATATGAACCTGAGATTATTTGTGAAAATGACAAATATAAACTTTATTTTGATAAAACAATTCTGTGCAACAGAGCTGTAAAACACAATAGACCAGATATCGTTCTTAATGATAAACAGAATCAAATAACATATATAATTGATATTGCTATACCCGACACACATAATATACAAAATAAATACAATGAAAAAATTTCTAAATATATGATGCTTGGCGACGAGATTAAAAAATGTGGAAAATGAAGAAAATATTTATTCTACCGATTATTATTTCTACAACAGGCGTTATTCCTAGAAATCTTCACAAAAGTATTGAGATTTTGGGTCTGAAGAAAAATTTGTTTGAACAGTTACAAAAGATAACAGTCATCAAATCTTGTAATATTCTTCGTAGGTTTCTTTCCGAAAATAATAATGAGGTAGAGTCATAGGTTTTCTCTTTAGTTTATACTGCTCAGAATCTCATTTCATATTTTATTTATTTGTTTATATAAATGTAATATAATTAATAGACAATTTTGTCATATTTATATTCAGAGCAATATTCTATTCGATCGTTCACCACTTCACACAAAGGAAACTATTAATGAGTAACAATCAGTGTTACTTGACTAAGATCCGTACACTGGATTTTTCCGGGGAGAAAGCCTCTGACACTACTCGTTGGTACATTGATATCATTGTCTGATGATGCTATAGTATGTATATATTCTGGTAGATTGATATATTCTCATAACATTTAACGTTATCCTAATATATAATTACTCCAGGATATGTTTTGATTATAATCATTGCCTGGCAATGGTATTAATTACCGGGTGGTGGATTTATATTTTTCATGAAATCAGTTTGATTGCATGAACAGATATATGGGCAACTCGTCGGGGTAAAACCCCTATATATATATATATATATATATATATATATATATATATATATATATATTATATATAAATGAAAAAGTGCAAAAGGCTTCACGAAGTGATTTCTCAAGCCAATGACAAAAAGTTCCCATGTACATATTCCCGCAAACGCTTCGTTACCGAAACACAGGGTACAGATTTTTTTTAGATTTTTCTTGTGATTACTACAGTTTTTCAGATACTCAGTTCAAGTTCCAGACCTAGATGACTTTTCAAAATCTACATAATCAGATCATAAAAACAATTATGAAAACCTACAGACTGGTCCTTTTTCAGAGGTCATACTATTTTTCCGTATCCGCCACAGTTTTTGTGTAAAAAATTGATCAATTTCATGTGTATGATGGAATCATAATAATCCACTTTCGATGATATTTCACTGTTAGGCAGTGATAGTTGCAGTGACTCGAATTTAATCAATGGCCTCTTTAAAGGTAATTTCTTAGAAGTGTTGATAGATATGCTGAAATGTATCCTCAACGTATCGCTCCGCATCATACTTCGTTTGGACGACTTCATCCACGACTTCGAGAAACAGTGATCGCCGTGCTGTGCTGTAAGAGCAAGAATCAAAATAAACCTGAGGGAGAATGAAGACGACAGCAAAGAAAAAGAATGAAAAATGGACAAGCATCAGGGAGAAACACCTTACCAACAGGAGATATAAAAAAGCTCTAACAAAAGCGCATGGGAAATTCAGAGGAAGCAAGGGTATGATCAACGAAAAACTCAGTCAGTCTTTGAAGGCACTGATGCACAAAAGAAGGGAAATGATGGCTGATAATTCGACAACTTCCGTGGCAGTGAGACAAATGTATTTACAAATTTCCAAGTCTATCACAAAGGACATACAATACTGAACAATTTAAAGAAGAAAACAAAAGTTTGAAAGTGCTACGGAGGAAGTTGGCTGAGGGTGAGAGGAATATTTGTTGTTGAAAGACGAAAACGGAAACGTCGAAACGAAATGGAAAAAGATTCTACAAATCGCCAAGGATCTCTTTGCAGAACTCTATAAACAGAACTTGAGAACATTGATTATGGTCCACTACCCAAAATCCAAAATGTTGACGAAGACATACCAGACATCTCGATAGATGAATCAACACTCGCCCTCTTGGCAATGAATAACAAAAATTATTCAGAAACTTCTCAATGCTTGCTTGGTCCAAGGTACAATTCGCGTTAATTGGCATTATCGTTACACTGTTCTACTGAAGAACATTCATGAAACAGCCACAGCGTGTATAAGGTTTCACGAAGATACGAATAACTTCGAAGTATCGCCAAGGCGATACAATCTCCCCCAAATTATTTATAACCCTCTCCGAACATATGTTTAAACAATTGAATTGGGACCACCTAGGAGTATATATAATGGAGAAAATCTAAGTCATTTAAAGTTCGCAAACGACCTTGTTCTCATATCAGATAGTGTAGATAAAGCTGCTATGATGTTGAAAGTACTTCACTAGATTTCAAAAACTATGGCACTAAGAATCAATATTTCTAAGACCTAGTTCATGAGCAACTGGAAACATCCCTTGCGGAAAGGAGAAAATTCATCAAGTGAACCTCATACAAATACTTGGACCTCGAGATAACCATAAGCTGGGACAACCCGACTAAAGAAATCTATAGACGAGTGGGACTCTCTTGGGTGGCTTTCGGTAATATAAAAGATGTTTTCAGATGGGACATCCCCATTTGTTTGAAACGGAAAGTGTTTGACCAGTGAGTTCTATCTGTAATCACATACGGAGCAGAGACTCAGACGCTCACGACAAAGGGTATCACTAAAATAAAAGTCACCCAGAGAACAATGGAGAGGTATATGCTGAGAATTTCCCTCAGGGATAGAATACCAGATGAGGTAATGAGGAGAAGAACGAGAGTCATGGATGCTACGAGCAGAATAGCTGTGTTGAAGTGCAACTGGGCCAGACACATTGCTACAAGAACAGATGATAAATGGACCAGAAAAGTAATCGAATGGATACCTAGACAAGAGGCATTTCGAAGCATGATCTGACGACATAAAATGCATCAAGTCGAACTGGATGCAGACGGCGCAGAAAAGAGAGGCTTGTCATAGTTTGTGAGAGGCTTATGTCCAGCAGTGGACGAGATTCAACCGAGTGATGATGATGATGTACTTAATTTAATTGACGTGCAACCCGATAGCAGTACTAGAAAAATTGTTTTATAGCTAAATGTCGATCATATTACGGTATTTGCCACCTTAAAAGAACAACTCTTATACCCATCTCATGTACATTTCGTGATTTTCCTATCCATCATACATTTTCTTTTTGGATGCTAGATATAATCAGGCAATGACCTGAATTTTTGGAGCATATTTTATTTACGAACGAAGTTTTTCGAGAGATTTCATTATTAAAAACCACTACAACCACATATGGGCGGAAGAAAATCTTCATGTTTTCCTTGAAGCTCGTAACCAGGAACAATTTTCTTTGAACATGTGGATTGGAATGATTGGAGATCATCTAACTGGTCCATATTTCCTTCCACCTCGATTGAATGGGGATTCATACACTTAACTTCTAACCGCAGCTGCCGGATCTACTTGATCTTACTCTTGAAGATGATAGCGGAATGTGGTACATGCACGATAGCACTCCTGCTCACTTTAGTACAGGAGCTCATCAACATTTGAACGAAACATATCCCGATCGCTGGATAGGCCGAGAAGGCCCCCAATTTTGGCTCTCTCGTTCAACTGATCTGAATCTAATAGAGATTCACACTTGGGAACATTTGAAAACGTTGGTTTATATGACCTCTGTACAAAACGTAGAGGAATTAAGAAACCGCATTATTATTTCTTGTAGAGTCATTCAAGTTACTCATGGGATCTTCAATCGGATACGAAGATCTATGTGTCGACTTCTAGACTTCTGTGTGATAGCTGAAGGAGGCCAATTTGAGTACTTACTATGATCGCTTACATTGTTTTCATCAAACACCTAAAATTGATCAATTTTTACACAAAAACTGTGGCAGACACACAGAAAATGCAACAATCTTCTTGAGGCTACGAATTTCAAAAAATGGACCATGTATTTTAGGTTGGTATTCTTCAACATAAAATTCCTGAACTTTGCCTCCGAAAAATTGAAGAAATGAGGAACTGAATTTTCGATTGCATTAATTGTAGCACCAACTATGATCTTTTCTACTTTTTTCCCCACTAGTTTGTTTTCGGCCTTTTTCAATTATAATTTTGCTGCCGCCAGAATCGTATTTTTGGAATAGTTTTTCGAGTTCATCAAAAATTCTCCCACGTTTTCTACTATTGAAATAATATCTTGAGGTATTGTCTTTCCAGTAATCCAGAACAATCGAAATGAAAATGGTACCCCTAGAAATTGAAATAGAACAATTATGAAAAATGTAAAACTTTCGGAAGAAAGTCCCAGCAAAAACCTGTTGATACTGGATATTTCTACCCTTGGCGAGAATAACTGCAAGGCATCTACGATTCATACTCGAGATCAATGACCTTATAGTATTCTGATCCGTTTCGTTCCGTATTTCGGTCAGTCTATTCCGAAGCTGGCTGGTTTTGCTAGCTTCTGAACCTTCTATGAAGAATGTTCCAGACATGTTCGATGTCTTCATTACAAGATATTCTTCTCCACACCATCATCGAATCTGCACCAAAACCATAGGTGGATAAAAAATTGCACTGGATATTTTCGATGGGACTACAGTTTGGACCATTCGATTAGAGCGACTTCGTGATCTTGAAGGTAGTTCCTAACGATATAAGTTAGGTAAGGTCTGGTGTTATCATGCATAAACAAGAAGTTTTCATAAGTTTCAGATCTTTCAGGGTTCCATTATTTACGCTGACCAGAACTCTCTCCTATTCAGCTTCTAACCAATTGATATGTTACCTGGTAAAATTCAACTGGGCTCTTCGATGTGATGAGGTTAGATAGAGAGCTAGGCTTGACCTTGGGGCACCAGGCTTCAACCCAAATTCCTGCAACGTATCGTATCGCTTCAGTGCTTATTTGCACCTCACGTTCTGGTGAAGCTGCCTTTGTAGGTGCTTAACAGTAGCGAACTGTTATCTCAACGAGGAAATTCTTGAATAACGATCATGCATCGCCGTTGTTGCTCGAGGTCTCTTTTCATGACTACTAGTCTCTGTAGCTGCAGATCATTCTGGAAACAGTAGAATGGGATACTCAGAGTCTTTGGCCTATTCTAAGTCCAATCTAGGTCATCTCAAAATAAATTTAGTTTAAATGTGTTTGCACTTTTGAAGGACAACATATTTTCGTATTTCGTGCATGCTGAAAAAAAGTGGCAAACTCTTTATATGGAGATTTTGAGGACGGTAGTAAGTGATGCTTTATCAGTAGCTGAATCAAAACGTTGTTGGTATCAACTCCATGGAGTGCCAGAACATCACACAAAGAAAGTTATCGAATTTTAACTGATATGTTTTAAGATAGATGGATTGGACCGGACGGTTTTTGTGGCCTTCAAGGTCACCTGACCTAACGCCTATGGATTTTTATTTTTGGGGAATGCTGACAGATGAGATTTATTCTGAACCTTGAAGTCACAGGTTCAGAATAAATGTCATCAAAATAAAAAGCCATAGGCGTTATGTCAGGTGACCTTGGAGGCCACAGAGACCTTCCGGTCCAATCCATCTATCTTAAAACGTATCAGTTAAAATCCGATAATTTTGTGTGATGATATATATATATATATATATATATATATATATATATATATATATATATATATATATATATATATATATATTCTTTCACAATTGTATTTACAATGAATGCTTTTATCTATAATTTTGGTCTGTGTCAGAAAAACACAATCGTGAAAAACAAACGAATAAATAGAATACCAGCGGAAAAAACAGACCATGCCCGTTCCTTAATTAGGCATCTACACTCGCATCATGCCTCCTACGATTACCCCTAAAGTGTGAGCACTGGAAATGTAACAGGGAAACCATATTATCTTGCGTATGATTTGATTGAATAAACGAGTGAAAAAACTTGTGGAAAAAACTGGTTTTCCCTGTCGCTATTGCACTAGCAATAGCTTGTTTATGTTGTATTAGTGTCGTGTGTACAAACATAGTACCAACAATTTTTCTTCTTAGCAGCTTCATTCTCTCATTCTCATCTTGCACTCCATGATTTCCAGGACTTCTTCACGAAGACAAGGGTGAAAAGGAAAGGGGTTTGGGACAGGAAAAATCTGTAACAATGGAAAAAGAAAACCAGCAGAAGAATATTTCATCAAACCTACCTAACTCTTATATGTCTAAACTCACTTGAATCTAAGAACTTAACTAGTGCTCCTCTGTTGTTCAACAGGAAACATTTCATACACCTTTTGGAAATGAAGCCCTACGGGGTGTAGCCCCTGCCTTATCAACATACACCATGGGAATAAAGCCCTAAGGGGAGCAGTCCTAGCCCTTTTCAACAGGGAACATCTCATACACCGTGCGGGGTGTAGCCCATAATAACTTCAAGATTCAAAACTAATCTCCTAAATAGACTTGAAGTTCTCTACCCAGTTAATGAAATTATCTGAAACGGAATGAATTTCTTGAAAACCACCCGTAAAATGGTAAATAGGAAAATCGAGGACTAAATGTCTTATTGTTTCTTCAGCTGCGCCACATTCACATGCCAGACTTTCTACAGAATTCCATTGGAACAACATACTATTACTACGACCATGTTCTGTCCTGAGATGATTCAATGTACACCAATTTTTCCTACTTATTTCGAAACCTGGAACCCTTTTGGAAAGGTTCATCTGAGAACTTTATTGAAAACATCAATCTCCTGCCATTCAGTTTTCCAAATATCAACAGCCTTCACCCGTGTACTCAAAAAGTCAATCGACCAAATAGGTTTCCTAGATTTCAATCTCAGGTTAGGTGGATTTATGTGATAGTTGGAAAGAAATCAGAATTGAAATTATATAGAAAAATGAACCCAAATTTAATTGAATATTTAACTGAAATTTCCCATTTCACCTATGAAACGACAAATAAACAAACCGCTAGTGACAATTAATTCTTAAGTGTACTCTTATCTCATCCTTGCGAGTCCCTTTTCTCCCTAACGATGTTCTAGTATCTCTGTATTCCAATTGCCCCCACTCTCGTCCCCTGGTTCGTCCCCTAACCTCCTGACATCTGTTTACCTGAATTGGGAACAGGGAAATGGAAAATTGTGTACCGGGAATATTTCTGTCGATATTGATACAATTTTACCATGAATTATTAATTTTGACAATATTTACTTTAACTTTTCGGTTCCTGCATTACATTAGTGCCAAATTTACAATCGTTCCCGGTATTCGATATAAATATTTTACTTTTGAATTTGTTGTTGGAGATGATTTCGGGATGCTTGATATATAAACTTATTTTTAATATTTATTTTACGTCAGTTCCTGGTTTTCGTTTTGAATTCGACCTGAATGGTGAACACACATAAAGTAGGTGAAATTATACAGGGTGTAAATAAATAATATGATTTCGAGGGGTGATTCCTTAAGTAATTTCATGATGAAAAGTTGCTATGAACAAATGTCCGAAAATGCTTCTAAGGGTGTCGAAATTTTAAATTTTCAGTTTTTCTTTCTTGATCCTACAGTTCTTATGACATTTAGTTCGAATTTTGAACATGGAAGCCTCCTTAAAGGTCACATTATTAGGCAACTGAAATGGTCATGCATACCTACAGGAAGATATTTTTTCGGGGGTCACGTGTTATTTCTGCCCCCAAACTCTTTTTAGTACACCCCTGGTAATTAAGAAGAAATTGAAACGAATCACCCATTGGAGTTTTTGTTTCTAGCATTTTTTTTCGTATCTATCGCCATTCTCGTGCAAGATATTAATTAATATCAAATGTACGGTGGAAACAATATTCGTACTGTGATTTATTCATCTACACTGTGTAAAGAAATCAATGCTCAATTTGAATGTATCAAATTTATTTTTTGGTAGGCAACTTATCATTAAAGTTTCCGGATAAGTCCGGACATATGCCAAGAAAATTCGATGTTTTTTCTTGGCGCACACTTTCCTCTTATAACAAATAAGATAAAAGAAATAAACTGAGATTTTGCAAGGATGCACCACATATTTTGACAGTAGTAGTTGATCATTTTTTTCGAGTAATGTTTGCTCAGTGGTGTTAGAATAGAATACGCCAGATGTTTGGGGTGTCTCATTAAACAAGCAGATCTGGGTAAGGACGACCTCGAGCAACAACGGCGATCCATGACCGTTATTTAAGAATTTCCTCGTTGAGACATTGATTCACCCACACTGATCTGGTCATCGTTAATAATGGAACTGAATGCGTAGAAATCCCTTTCAGACATTTGAAAATAATTGTACAATTTGCAGCAAACGTGAGTGAACACTCACAAAACTCATATCGATAGGAATTACCTTCAATTTATACGTTATTACATAATTTTTGTTGTGATTAAAAACACATAATTAAAGCATAAATCCAAATTAGCTTCTCCATTTCGAATAAATATTGCGGGAGAACTGCGTATGAAGGCCTGATAGCCTCTAGAAGAAAGACCGGGATGTCACCGTGCCTCGTAAGGATAAAAGGTTTTGACGTGTGCAGGAAAGTGCAGGAAAGTTCAGGCTCGGATTGTGCTTGAATCCGTATATCAAGAATAAGTTAGTAGAAAACTGAAGAATTCTGTATCGTGCCTCGGTCGAGGCTCGGCTCGGTCCTAGCACGGTGTAGCATAAATTACCTTTCAAACGAGGTTCATGTGTACTTCACTTCATACACACCCTAATATTTTTTTTCGAAGGAGTATTGAGTTGAAGTCACAGTGTCAAATATCGTGGATAAAATCTTTATAACTATAAAAGATCTTACAGTCAATAGCGTTAACATAACAAAATATTGAAAATTTACGCCAACAAAACAGTTGTTCTGTAATTGTTTAGGTGATATCTACGGACCTGAATAGAGAAGGAGTAAACAGGCATATTTTGGAATAATCAAAATCAATCAGTAAAAACAGATTCTCACAGTTTTCTCGGTTTTTTCAGTATATTCCAGACACTTAGATTCTTTTATATTGAACAATTTTTTCCTGAATTTTCAAGAGAAAGTGGGTTTTAATTATTGAAGAAAATAAGCACGCGTCATCAAAAACAAATTCCGAGAGCCCACGTTGCCAAGTGAAACTGTTGTAGTTTATTTGAATGATAGATATATGTATGTTTAAACGTGCCGACACCGAGCCTCAACCGTGCAGTTGCCGTTTTCCTGTAGCGGAAGCTTGGCAGCAGTTATCTCTGACGTAGAATATATGGAATTGTATCATGATTTTCACATTTAATAGATGGCAGAAGGAAAACGACTCATTATCAATAATTCCACCATAATAACCAAGGAATCAATATCTTTCTCAATTTCAAAAGCTGTTCAAATAGAGTACGATAAACAACAGATAAAACTTTTGCCTGTATTTTTAGCATATTACACTTACCGGTTATGAATGTTTACCCATTTAACATGGTGCTTTCCTCCAATAGTATTTTGACTTACATCAAAAGTTGGCATTATAGTAAAACATAAATCTCGATCAGTGAAACTACTGATTTAACTTCAATTAGAACGGGGGCGATAAATTATTTAGTTTGATTCGAAACATCGAGGCAGATCTGAGTAGGTCTAAAGTAGACAATATGTTACTCATGTATATAAAAACATAAATTCATTTATTCAAATGATATGTTTGTTACTGAACGCGGTGGCATCCACCATTTATGCTTTATTATATAATTTTTGTTGAAATTCAAAATATTCAATTGAAGCATAAATCCAAATTAGCTCGAGTGAAGGGCGAAGCCCGGATTCGGAAAGTGCTTGAATCGATGAACCAAGCCTGCGTTAATAGGAAACGTTAAACAAATCTGTACCGTGCCTCGGTCGAGGCTCGGCTCGGCCCCGGCACGGTGTAGTCGAATACTTTGCTTCTGTGATGGATATCCTGATATTTCTGTTGGATCGAGTATTGAAAACAAGTTGAAGTCACAATGTTAAATATCGTGGATGAAATCTGTTATAATTATAAAAGATCCCAGGTGAAACGTAGATAAGATTGCTAATGCCGTGTATATTTCAAAGGAATGATTTGTGATTGCAGACAGAATGGATCCATTGAAGTCCTGGGTGAACAACAAAATCGGTGAAAATGCACAGAAAGTGGAAAGACGCTTTTCTCAGGCCACTGTTTTTTGGATTTTTAAATCAGCCATTGCAATGAAACTGGGGGAAAAGAAGAGGCTTCGTCTGATGTGGATACCCTGACACTCAGGCATTGACCGCTCGTAGAACAGACTTGGGATTAATCGGACGGAGCATAGGATTGGGATTTCCTTGAAGACTGCAATGATGGAAAATAACCGGTAGTTGGACCTGAAGCTACGAGCGCAATGGCTGAGTCTGTCAGGCCTTAAAAATTCTCGACTTGCCATCAGTGGACCTTTCACTGCGAGAGCCAAAGTTTGGTTTGAACTCTCCAGGCTGAACCTGGGAGTTCTAACTACCATATTTACGGGGCACTCTCACCTCAGAAAACACCTAAATAGGTTAGGATTGATTGATGATCCTTCATGTAGGCTATGTGAAGAAGATATATAATCAATGGAACATGTTATGTGCGACTGCTTAGCTGGGAAAAGAGTCAGGCTGGAGGAACTTCGATCTAACACACTGAAGCTGACTGAGTTTCTTGTAAAGGATATGAGCTCTATGGGGGAGCTTCCCCATAGAGCTTATATCTTTTACAAGAAGGATGGATATTGTTGGTGAAATTTAGGAAATTTAGTGTACCAAAATAGACCACTGGGTCGCATCTATTTTCAATGAACAAACAGGGGCTTCGATTGACTTATCCATCTTATTTACCAAATTTAACCCCGTGCGAATTTTTCCTGTTCTCAAATTTAAAGATAGGGTTAGTTGGAAAACACTTTCAAGAGAGATTGTCGTATCACGCTCATGCCTATTGGGGGAATACTAATATAGACATCGTTTTAAACGACTGAGCCTGCGTGAACTCTTCAAATTTTGCTGCAGATGCTTGAATAATTTTTCTTCTCAGAAAATATGTACTTTTCGTTTTCCATTAAAACAGGGTTCGAGAAAATGATTATTTCAAGGTTAGATTATACTTTATAAAAAGATTCTAATGAAACACTCTTATACAGAGAGTAATATCCACTCTTCATGATCATTGTCAACGAGGGCCGTACAGTAGTGGTAGGGTTCGTTAGGATATCATGAGTAGGAGCAATATACTGCAGTTTCGGTTGCATTTAGCATTGTCAGTGTTGCATACACATTCACAACATTAAGCCAGACCGCCATCTACTCGTATCGGTTCATTGGATGATATCAAATACCATGCATATTTATTTAAAAAATCTGTTTAAGATATTTGTCAACAATTTTGTTGTTGTTAGGTTGGCATAACTGTTTTCTATACTGACACGGAGTTTGAACGCGATATGTCGTTTAGATTGCTTACAGCGTTGGATTTTGTCAGTTCTCAAAAGTTTGTTTTGCGATTTTACTATGGATGAAAATATCGAACAAAGCATTTGTCTCAACTTTTGTATTGCAAATGGAATTTCGTGTGTTAAACCACTAAAAATGTTACAGAAGGCTTACGGTATATCTACTTCATCAAAAACTCGTGCATATAAGTGGTACATTGAATTCAACAGCGGCCGGGATGTGGGGGATGATTTGTCTTGTTTTGGTCGGCCGTCAACATCTTCAACTGAAGTTAACATCGATAAAATGAAAGAAATGGTAATTGAAAATCGTCGTTTTAGTTTGAAAGAGATAGGCAATGGACTTTCTGTGTCTCACGAATTAAATCGTATCATTTTAAAGGCTTAAGATATGTTAGAACAATTCCGACCCCACATTCTTAAAACGCATTGTAACTGGTGATGGGACATGGGGTTATGAATTGACATGCAAACTTCGGAATGGCTTTTTCCAACTGAACCGAAACCGAAAAAAACACGTCAGAGTCGATCAAAAGTCAAGGTAATGTTAACTGTTTCCTCTGATTATCGCTGAGTGTTGTGCACTCGGAATTCTTCCCAGAATGTCAGACGGTAAATAAAGAATATTACCTGAGCGTTAGGCGGCGTTCGAAATAACAAATTCGTCGAAAAAGGTCAGACTCATGGGTTTTGCACCACATACTGCACGATCTTACGAGGCTATCATTGTGAATAAATTTCTGAACAAAACTCAACAAATGTGAAAACAACCATCGTATTCGCCTGATATGGCTACTACTTCAAGGTACTCGTTTTGAATCGATAGAAGACATAAAAGGGAATTCGCATCGATAACTGAAGTCGATTACAAACAATCATCATGTTATGATGATTGTATTATTCTTTGATGTACAGAATGTAAAATTGGCGCCTACCATCGAACCGACACAAAACATTACCAGAGCCACCAGGAAACGAAAGACATAACAGTATATCAAACGGAGAAATTTTGAAGAAACCAGACTAATCTTGCTTGATGTTGTGAATAGGTATGCTATACTGACGAGGTCAAACAAGACCGAAACTGTAGTCTAGACTAGATTTTAATACAACCAGATGGCTTTGATTGATGCTGATTAAGAAGAGTGGATCAGCAAACATGCTCCTTCGGGGAGGGATATTAAACATTCTACGGAAGGATGAATATTGTTCTCTGAATTTAAATCTTCAATGTGTTCACAAATATAGCGAAAAACTCAGAGAACAGTCTGTATAAGCCAGATTTTCAAATGTTAGTTACTTATCTGACGAAGCGATCATGTGGCGAAACGCGTCATAAGTTTGTTAATAAAGTGGACATTTGAACAGCATTGCCTCATCGAATTGAAAAAACTAGATCTTAGTGAAAATAAATTGATAGATGATGGATAACCGATGATGTTGAGGGATGGAAGATATCAAGTTACGAATGACGTATGACAAATGACAAATGACAAATGACGTATGACAGATCATGAATGAAAAATGATAGTTGAGATCTTAGCGCATCAGAAAGTTTTCTGAAAAAATTCAAACAGCCTAAATTATCTGTAAATTAAATCTTGTCGGAAGTGGTGATTTCCCAGAAAATTGAGAATTATCCAACAGAGGTCCAATCGAATAACGGTCAGTCTACCACCAGGACAGTTATGCAACGAAAAAGGGCAGAAAGAACGACGTTATGCAAGAAGGGGAAGTGCGTTTATCTCCGCTCGGTCTGTAACTGTAATGCAAATGTCATTTTCTTATTGTATCCGGAACAATTACTTGCCGTCTCGAGGTTGCTGCGGTGTACCGTCAGGGCCGTTCACTAGAACCCACACGAGGTGAGTAAGGAGCTGTTCTGTCGTTCTGAATGGGGTATATCTACTGTCTTACAGCTGACGTCGAAAGAACAACTTTAAACACTCGCAGCTTCACTTATAATTTCGATTTAAAAAGCCTACAACTCAACTGGTTGTTGCATCGAAATATACAGAGTGTTTCAAGTATTCAGATTCATGTTTCTCTTGTAGTTTTCAAGTGATATAGCAGAAAAGGAATTTTTATACTCATCAATTCATTAGATGTCTCAAGTAGATGCTAAAATACACGGGGTGATATTTTTTCAAGTTCATGCTACCGTTGACCCTATCGTAATCATAGTGTAATGCACCACTGTTTTGAGAATATTTATTGGAAGGACCTTTCAATTTTGAAACTTATTTTTATCAGAATCGCAACCGTTTTCGAGTGAAAAAATGATTCACAGAAGTCACGCTTTTCATGCATGAACTGAATTGGAGAACAATCGTCCGTAATTCTGTTGCAAGTATTCAAGAATTGCATGCATGCGTTTTGGATGGATATAGAATATAGGCAATGAAACATGAATAAATGGCCCCTAGTCCGCGGCAGCTAAGGGGTGCTAAGAATCCCCGCGTCAAAACATAGGTTCCACCCGAAAGTGGAAGCACAAGAAAAAAAGAATAGAACGACAGTTCTTAGAATTGGCACATGGAAGTCGAAAGCCTATACATGGCAGGAAAAAT
Organism: Cryptolaemus montrouzieri; assembly: GCA_013387265.2. Taxonomy (NCBI): domain Eukaryota; kingdom Metazoa; phylum Arthropoda; class Insecta; order Coleoptera; family Coccinellidae; genus Cryptolaemus; species Cryptolaemus montrouzieri. Next base: position 70,929,149 of record JABFTP020000062.1, read on the forward strand.
AGATAACACTGTGAAAGAGATGACTAGAGTAGGAATAAACATATTGGGCTTAAGTGAAGATAGTTGGACCGGAAGCGGAAAATGTCAGAATGGCAAAACCATGTTATACTATTCAGGTAACAACCTTCGAGATCATCCTAATGGTGTGGGTGTAATAGTGGATGGAGAGGTAAATCGATCAGTTATCAGTTGTATCCCGCACTCAGACAGAACAATTTTGTTGAAATTGAAAGCAGAACCGAATAATATAAACATCATTCAGTGCTATGCTAATAAATAAATTCTACGACGAAATAGAGAAGCTGTTTAAATATACCAAGAATAACGCGGTAACCTTCGTTATGGGGGATTTAGACTCGAAAATCAGAAAGGGTGAAGTAGACAAAATTGTGGGTGAATACGGATTAGGTGAACGCAATGATAGAGGAGATGTTTTGGTCCAGTTTTGTCAGGAGGAAAATCTAGTTGTCACGAATACTTGGTTTGAATTACCAGCAAGACGATTGTATATGAGACAGTCACCACGACATCGCTCAGACAACATTGTTAGAAACCAAATCGATTTTATCATTGTTCATATGACATATAGAAATGGAGTCAAAGGAGTCAAAACGTACCCAGGTACCGATATTGGCTCAGATCATAACCCAGTGGTTGCTAATGTGAAATAAAAGAAGATGCCACAGATGGCATAAATGTAGAGGAAGGCTGGAAACAAGTCAAAAGCAAAATAATTAACATCGAGCAAGAAGAAGTAGATTATACTGACATAGGATATAAAAACCCTTGGATGACACAGAAAATACTGTTTATGATGGATACAAGACGATCATACAAAGGAATAAACAAAGACAAATATAATGAGGTGAATCGAGAAATAAGGAGAAAAATTGGAAAGGCCAAGGAAGAATGGATGTGAACAAAATGGGAAGAGATAGAAGAACCAAAAAAGAAACACGATACCTTCGCAGTCCACAGAGAAATCAAAGAGGTTACCAATACAAAAAAATTGTACACCTCGATGAACCTAATAAATGAAGAAAACAAATTTATAACAGGTGAAAATGAGATTGTAGAACAATGGGAAACTTATATCGAGACCCTCTTTACCAATGACTCCCCCCGCGAAAATGATAGAATGGGATTATTAGAGAGCTCCCCAACAATTTTAAAATCAGAGATTATCAAACCCCTCAAGCACGGTAAAAATGGAAAAGCTACAGGACCTGACGAAGTACACGTAGAAACACTAAAACTACTGGAAGAAGATAATTTGGATGTGTTGCGAACCTATTCCAGACAATACATGAGAACCGAATTATACCAGAGGACTGGCTAGAATCGGTATTTATTCCCCTTTCCAAAAAACTTATGCCAACAAATGTGAGGACTTCAGACTCATTAGCTGAGCCAAGTACTCAAACTTATATAAGCGAGAACTTACCGTAAATGTGAAGAAAACCTCAGCGATACACAGTCTGGATTTCGGGAAGGTTTGGGAACAAGAGATGCTCTGGTTGACCTGTCAGTTATATTCCAGAAGTGCAGAGATCAAAGAAAAGAAATCTACGCCTGCTTCATTGAGAAGCCCTTTGATCGAGTAAAACACACTGAGCTCATGAAAATTCTACAGAGAAAGGGTCTAGACAAACAGGATATCGAGTTCATCAAGAATTTTAACTGGGGACAGACAGCATCAATCAGAGCAGGTAGCAAAACATCAAAGCCAATTCCCATTAAGAGGGGTGTGCGCCAGGGTTGTGTGCTGCCACCGGTGCTTTTCAACATATACTCGGAACACATCTTCAGTAATGCACTCGAAGGACAAACAGACGGTATTTAAATCAATGGACGAATACTTAACAACATCCGCTATGCTGATGATACTGTTATCTTGGCAGATAGTCCAGAGGGTTTGCAACGGCCATTAAATAGAATCACGGAGGAGGGTGATCGGCTAGGTCTATCTATAAATACCAAAAAAAGAAAGGTAATGGCAATTAGCAAAACACGGAATATCCGTATCAATATACAAATTTATGGAACATCAATAAAGCAGGTAGAAAGATTTAGTTACCTAGGTGCCTGGATTACATACTTTTTCAGTCCACAAAAAAAATCAAAGAGTTTACCAATACTAAAAAATCGTACACCTCGATGAACTAAATAGATGAAGAAAACAAAATTATAACAGATGAAAATGAGATTGTAGAACAATGGGAAACTTATATAGAGACCCTCTTTACCAATGACTCCCCCCGCGAAAATGATAGAATGGGATCATTAGAGAGCTCACCAACAATTTTAAAATCAGAGATTATCAAACCCCTCAAGCACGGTAAAAATGGAAAAGCTACAGGACCTGACGAAGTACACGTAGAAACACTAAAACTACTGGAAGAAGATAATTTGGATGTGTTGCGAACCTATTCCAGACAATACATGAGAACCGAATTATACCAGAGGACTGGCTAGAATCGGTATTTATTCCCCTTTCCAAAAAACTTATGCCAACAAATGTGAGGACTTCAGACTGATTAGCTGAGCCAAGTACTCAAACTTATATAAGCGAGAACTTACCGTAAATGAGAACAAAACCTCAGCGATACACAGTTTGGATATCGGGAAGGTTTGGGAACAAGAGATGCTCTGGTTGACCTGTCAGTTATATTCCAGAAGTGCAGAGATCAAAGAAAAGAAATCTACGCCTGCTTCATTGAGAAGCCCTTTGATCGAGTAAAACACACTGAGCTCATGAAAATTCTACAGAGAAAGGGTCTAGACAAACAGGATATCGAGTTCATCAAGAATTTGTACTGGGGACAGACAGAATCAATCAGAGCAGGTGGCAAAACATCAAAGCCAATTCCCATTAAGAGGGGTGTGCGCCAGGGTTGTGTGCTGCCACCGGTGCTTTTCAACATATATTCGGAACACATCTTCAGTAATGCACTCGAAGGATAAACAGACGGTATTTAAATCAATGGACGAATACTAAACAACATCCGCTATGCTGATGATACTGTTATCTTGGCAGATAGTTCAGAGGGTTTGCAACGGCTATTAAATAGAATCCTGGAGGAGGGTGATCGGCTAGGTCTTTCTCTGAATACCAAAAAACAAAGGTAATGGCAATTAGCAAAACAGGTGCCTGGATTACAGCAGACGTAGACCCGGGTGTGGAGGTGAGAAGAAGAATTGAAAAAGCTAGAACAACATTCATGAAAATGCGGCCGTTACTAATTAATTCGGCTCTCGACCTTATACTAAAGTACAGATCTGTTGAATGCTATATATATTCAGTACTTTTGTATGGAATGGATGCTTGGACATTAAAAGCAAAAACAATGAACAGACTGGAAGCTTTCGATGTGGGTGTTCATAGGAATGTTGAGAATACCCTGGGTTGAACACGTGACTTAAACGTACGAAACAAGATAGAGCATTAATAGCTACAATAAAGAGAAGAAAAACTGCTTATTTGGGGCATATATACCGACATTCTAAGTACGATATACTGAAGTTAATACTTGAAGGAAGATTGAAGGAAAACGTGGAGATGGACGAAGAACATTCATGGTTGAAGAACATCCGTGGCTGGACGGGAATGAACACGCAGTCTACTTCACAGTACACAACATCGAGAAGAATTTGCCAGAGTTGTCGCCAACCTTCATCAAATGGAGATGGCACATGAAGAAGAAGTAGGAGAATCCAGGCTCTGGTATCAAAATTTAAATATCTTTCGCGAGTAAAAGATATAAATCAATTAAAAATGAAATATATGGCCTTAGTTGAATCTCAACTAAGATATCTGATAGTAGCATGGGGAGGTGCCTATTATAAAGTGGTAAATAAACTAAGGGTTCAACAAGAAGGGTTATTTAAAATAGTATAGAAAAAAGAGATTCCTGGCTCACAAGGCTATTCGAAATATCAGGAGTGTGGGTTTTAAGACAAATGTTTTGTGCGGCACTGATAATCCACTTTAAAAAAGTATGGAAGCACAGTTACCAGCCTCTCACCCATTGGGTACCAGAGGTAATGATTATTCGCTTATTGTGCCAAAGGTTTGGGAAACTATGTGTCAGAGAGAACACGCTTTTCTTGGTACGAGAGTTTTCAATAAATTACCAACTGAGTTGAGAAAAACAAGGAATATAAAAATTTTCAAGAGAAGATTTGAAAAGTGGTTGTTTGTTTAGAAAGGGTTTGTATAAATAATTTAATTGATGTTAAAAATCTTTAGGTAAAAAATTGTATATGGTATATTTTGTGAAAGATATTATTTTCTTTTATTTATTTTTAACTACATATTGTATACTGGGTGATTCACCAGTGGCGCGGTGCTCTGTAGCTCGTACACTCTTGAAGGTTTCATTTTTGTTCGAACGGTATTGTATTTAGAAAGTGAGAATCTACTTCAGCAATTTATTTTGCATTAAACAGGGTGTCCCAATTTTCTATAAAAAAATCTTGGGTGGTTTTTTCAGATTGGAAGAATACTTTTTTGTTCAAGATTCAGGAGCGGCCTAAACTCTGCTATAATGTCTTCAAGTAATAAGTTTTTTTGGTGAGTAAATTCTTCACAATATATTTTTTCCGTAAAAATTCATGAAAATAGGTTCTCACGTCATCGCATGCTCCTTCGGCCAGAGAGGATGAATACTTCTTCTTTTCGTTTTCTTATTGCCCAAGGATAGCTTTATTGATGAATTTAAATAGATTATCCTCATTTTATACAGGACTGACAGGAAATTATTGAAAATTGTAATTTTGAAAATATCATATCTTGATTTTTTCAAATGGAACACCAGTATTCTGTTATTCATGTCAACGCATAAAATATTGTGCTATATTTTTGCAGAAGTTGAAGAAGATTATTTGGAAAAATATTTGATGAAAATTCTACAAACCGTATCAAACTCATCAACATGCATCATTATTCGCACAGAAGTTTTTTCTTTCTGTAATGATTGAAGTATTGAAAAAAGGAAACCTAAACAAGATAATTCTTTTAACGAATGATGAAATCAAGATGATTAAAACGTAAATCGAGGTATGTGTTGACATTTTTTTATTTGTGCCTTCTGTAAGGTATGCGGACATCATATTCTGCATTTTACTTGGTGAACTTATCAGTGTTTCGTTATTAAACATTGTTTAAGTGAGATTTGAACCCAATTTTCTCAATTGACTGCCATGAAGTTCTCCAAAGAAGAAATGGTTGATATGATTTTTATTCTGGGTGAGTGTGATAGAAATTCTTTGTAGGCAAGTAGAGTTTATGCACAAAAGTTTCCTGATAAGAGGCATTCTGATGCAAGATGCTTTGAAAAACCTCTAATTAGATTTATCGAAACGGGTCTAATCGCTTACACAACACATGAAAAATCAAAAACTCCTACAGCTGGAGACCACCAGTTATCAGTTTTGTTGACAGTGACAGAGGACCCATAAAAAGCCAATGAGAGATTACTCAGTTAACAGATATGTCAAACTTATGAATAAATTTCATGCATATCATGTACAGCTGCACCAGGAACTGAACAATCCACACAAGAATGGGCTTGTTAAAAGGCACAACTCTCATTATTACGCCACGGAAAATCCACACCTCATGAGACAAATAGATCACCAGAATCATTGGTCCTTGAATGTATGGGCCGCTATAGTAGATGGATATCTAATTGGGTCGCACTTTTTCGACGGGCACGTCAATAGTGAAATGTATTTAGATTTTCTGCAAAATCATCTACCAATGTTACTTGTCGATGTACCAGAGCATATAGGACAAGATTTGTGGTTTCAACAGGATGGAGCACCGGCACATTACTCACATCAGGTTAGGGAGCATTTGAACCATGTATTCCCAAACAAATGGATAGGACATGTTGATCCTGATAGATGGCCAGCTAGGTCTCCGGACCTTACAAGTCTAGATTTTTTCTTGTGGGGTTATATTAAGAACATCGTTTACCAGATTCCTTCTACAACACAGTTCGAATAGTCGACGCCTTTCAGTTAGTTAGTCCGCAAATGTTGTCGAGAGTTCGACGGTCTTTCCTCAGAAGGATTGAGTTGTGTCTACAAAGAAATGCGCAACATTTCGAACACTTATTGAAATAGTTCAACCTTGTAAATTATCTCAACAAAAACCAATCTAATACGTATTTCAAACACGACTACCATAAATATCCCCGTTTCTCTGATCAAGTATAATGATATATACTAATAAACTCGTCTTTCGCATCCTCTGATTTTATTATTTTAGTTTAATTTTTATATTTCGAAAATGGTCGAAGATAAAGATAAGGTTACTCCTGCAAAAATATGGCACAATATTTTATTTCTTGACATGAATGATAAAATGCAGGATGTTCCATTTGAAGAAATCAAGATATGATATTTTTAAAATTACAATATTCAATCATTTTTTTGAGTCACTCCTGTATATAATGAGGATAATCTATTGCAATTCATCAATGAAGCTATCCTTGGGTAATAAGAAAACGAAAGGAAAAAAGTATTCATCCTCTCTGGCCGAAGAAGCATGCGATGATGTGAGAGCCTATTTTCATGAATTTTTACGGAAAAAAAATATTGTGACGAAACTACTCACCAAAAAAACTTATTACTTAAAGACATTATGGCAGAGTTTTGGCCGCTCCTGAATCTTGAACAAAAAGTGTTCTTCCAATCTGAAAAAACTACCCAAGATTTTTTTATAGAAAACTGGGACACCCTGTTTACTGCAAAATGAATTGCTGAAGTAGATTCTTAATTTCTAAATGCAGTACCGTTCGAACTAAAATGAAATCTTCAAGAGTGTACGAGCTACAAAGCACCGCGCCACTGGTGAATCACCCAGTATATGTAGCCTCGTCGCGAAGTTTATCGCGGAAAATATTTGTCTCATGAAATATTTACCGACAGGAGGTTTTATACTGAAAAAGAATCCTAGATAATTTAACATATTTTTGAAAGAAAACAAAACACAATTTTTTTTGCAATTTTTATCTTTCGTTCTAGAAGGCCATGAACAGTGACGATTGGCTTAGCTCAACATCTCCTATCACGAAAATACAAGATTGTATCTGAAAATTTAATTGTTCATTTTTTACACGGTGTCAAAGTTTTAAATTTCAGTTGTTCCTCAAAAATTAGGTTTTGTTCTGAGACAACCATATCGGACCACCCGGTATCACAGAAGCAGTATTTCTTTTATCTTTTTTTTATACCACTCACGCCACTCTATTCTTAACGGTTCCGGAGTTCTAGTGGAAAATACCTAGACAATTTTTGCAGTTTTCCCATTCGCTAATAACAGTAACTACGTGGGCGATGCAAAATTTTTGTTCATGCTTATAATACTCTGTGATCATTAAAAGATCAGTGTGACATTGTTGTTAATTATTAATATTGCGAATTAGTGAATTTAGTTTTGAGTATGAATCAATACACCCAAAGTGAAAAAGTCAATATGTTCCTTATTTATGGAGAGTGCAGGCAAAAAAGCATTCAAGCTGAACAATTATACAGAGAGCGCTATCCGGAAAGACTTTATCCGAATATAACCCATTTCCTTTTTGATGTTGTTGGATTAATACCCTGTCAACAGGGAGCGATAATCGCTTGTTTGTGAAGACTCTCCTTACGGTGTATGAATTTCTCCACGATCCACCCTGTATCATCATTGAAACGTAAGCACCACTTCTTAAAGATATTTTTCTCCAAGATTCAACAGTATTTCGGTGAATGTTCATTCGAAATCGACAGATTTTTCAATCACTGAAAATAACTCGTCTTTCAACGAATATTTCAAAACTCAAAAATTATTTCTCATTTATGTTGAGAATCAAAAGAGCTTTCCAATGAGGTATCACTCGACCTATCTTCCCTATTCAAAAAATTGAGTTTTGTGCACCCTTGCTTAGGTTAATGTAAAATTAAATTACCGTGTGTGTCCCTTCAGACAAAAATTGACCTGTTTCTGTTTTTTGTCCAGAAACGAATACTTTAGCAGTTATTGAGTCTTTTTCGTTCAAGTTGCCCTCTGGTATGTTATTTCTTATAACACTGGTCTAAAATAAGAATGCGGTAACATATTCAGTTTCATCCTTCAGTTCTAATTTCCACTAAATAAAATAAACACTCTATATATTCAATCTCATTATGGGGTGAAAATATTTCAAAAAGCTATTTTCCTAGTTTTTAAGGGAAATTATAAAAACGTTTCGCTCGAATTGAAGACTATCGACTCTTATTCTGTTGATTCCAAAAACGAGTGCTTTCTCATGTTAATCAATTTTTTTACTCGAAAACTGTTTCGGTTTCAAAAAATTTCGGGAGACAAAATAAACTTGAAATTGAAAGATCTTTTCAATAAATATTCTTGAAAAGACCAGTGGTGCCCTTCATTATGATTTTGATGGGGTCAAATGTAGCATGACCCTGAAAAAATTATCACCCTGTATAGTTTCGCAACTACTGGAAAAATCTAATAACTTGATGAGTTAAATTTTTTTCTGCAAACTTGAGCTACATCCCTTGAAAACTACAAGAGTTACAAACAGAAACGTGAAAACAAAACTAAATTGCAACACCCTGTAACTCGAGAACGGAGGGTTTTGCATATATGTTCATGGGCATTCTTCTCATGTTTTTTATGTGGAAATTAATAACTGCATTGTTAGCAAAAATCCTTGAACATATTGATTGTTCTATTATATTATAAAACTTGAGTATTTCTTCCATGGGAAAGGTATTTCAAATTCATTTAGGAGTATGACTCGGTCAACTTTCTCTGTTCCATCAATTTTATGCTTTCATTATCATTTAACCACGCCCTTTATACATGACCTAGTAATTATTCTCTTAAAAAATTGGTCATGTTTCGGAAGCATCTGAGTACGAACCTAATTGAGCAAATGGTAACAAAATAACTCTGAACAAATAACAGAGGACAACGGATAATTTATATAATCAAAATATCGAAAATTGAATTTTAATATCCCCCAGCATTGTTATTATTCACCCCAATAATTTGCGAATTGACCAAAAACGTAGGCCAAGTGCCTTATGGAACAAGTTAATAATTGTAGTAAAGTCGGAGTATGAATATAAAGACATCTTTGGGATGAATGAAACCGTTTCTGAATTTTTTTTTGCATTTATATATACAGAGAAGACTTAAATTGAATGCAGACGTCAATTTTGTGTAGTCAGTTATGTTTTGTATGTAATTTTGTTGTTCTTGGTTAATATAATACAGGGATATTCACCGGGACCGTCCGTTAAAAACTTTTTGAGTTCCAATTACAATATCAAGCTAAAATTTTATACGCGGCCAAAATAGCGATTTCCAATTGAAGTGAAATATTTTCGGTTATACCGACATTTGAGCAAGGCATAAAATACCCAAGTTGTTGGCACTTATCTGTCTAAACTTTTGACAGATTTGATTATTTTTGTTATAAACTCGATTTTTGAGGAACATTTAAAAAAAATTGTAGCTCGTAGATCTTTTGCACTACAGACACAATTTTTGCTTGGGTGGATAAAAGAAGAATCAAGGAATTTTTTAAGCAATCTATACATGTCAAATGTTTATTGCGTTGTTTTGTATGATTTTTTCAATTTGGCCTTTTTCAAACAGCAATAACTCAATTTTTTCAAATGGCAAGTGCCAATTTTTATATCGCCATCAGATGCAGCGTCAAATTTCAGATGGAATTGTATGAGCATGTACTATACCCATCTCTTATAGTACCGAAATAATTTGGGAATCTATTGAATTTTGATGATTTTGCAAGAATTAACAAAGAATGCTTTGAAATATTTCAATCAAGTAGCTGAACTGACTACGCTCACCTGACAGGTGCCTAAAATTAATGTACTTGTCACTTCGTTCATTCGAAATTGATATTTCAACAAGAATTGTTGGTAATTTGAAGTGAAAATTTTTGAAAAACACCAGATTGATAATAAAATGGCTGATTATTCAAACGAGGATATGTTTAATCTCTTTTTAATTCATGTCAAAAAGTGGTGGATAGAACTTGCAGGTAATTCAATAACTAATTTCCAAATTTGGCGCCTATGAGTAAAATAAAATTTCGAAGGATTAGAAGCAATTTTCTGCAATTTGGAAGAACAAAATACATAGAAACTAGAAGAAAACCAATTCTCGAGGACGACGACAATGAAATTAATACGCTAGCGTATTTTCGTGCCAATCCACATGCGTCCATCAGACTTTAAAAATTGAAATCAACTGACCTTCCCAAGCGGCTAAATTTCTGTGAAAATTTATTAATTCGGCTTCAAGAAGATGAGACAATTCTGCAAAAAATTATATGGTCTGATGAAGCCAAGTTCAATGAAAGTGGAATAACCAACAGGAGATATCGACATTTTTGGGCCACAGAAAATCCACATTTCATTGAGGTTATTGATTTCCAAAATAAATTCAGCGTGAACGTTTTTGCAATTTTAATGAATGATTTGTTGGCTTATCACATTTATGAGGAAAATCCTAATGGACAAAGATACCTGGAAATTTTGAGAGGAACATTAGCAAATTTTTTAGATGGATTACCCCTTAACATTCTAAGGGATTGCTATTACCAAATGGATGGTGCACCAGCACATAAAACACGAGCTGTAGATCGGCAGCTAACAGAAATGTTCGAGAATAGATGGTGGGGTAATCAAGGACCAAATTTATGGTCTCCGCGTTCTCCGGACCTGACGCCCCTTGATTTTTATTTATGGGGCAAAATCAAGAGGGAAGTGTATCTGATTCCTGTAAGAAGTAAAGAAGAGTTACTAGAGCGCATTCATAATGGATTTCGTAATATTGATCCTTAGGAAACTAGGAGGGCAACTCATCAGGTTCGTATACGAGCTGTCAAGTGTATCGAGCAAAATGGGGCCCATATTGAACATTTATTCAGATCGTAAATTAGTTTTCTCCTATGATGTTTGCTATCATTTATTCGTATTAATGTAATTATCTTCGATGATTGGTTTTCGCTTAGTTCCTACAATTTTTATTCATCCGAATTGTAGAAAATTGCTTCTAATGTTTCGAAATTTTATTTTATTCATAGACGGTAAATTTGGAAATTAGTTATTGAATTGCCTGCAATTTCTACCCACTACTTTTGACATTCTTAAATGAATTAAAAGAAGATTGAATATATTTTCGTTTGAATAACCAGTGGGTTTATTTCAAATGTGTTGTATTTTTTGGATATTTTCAATCTGAAATAACGACAATTCTTGTTGAAATATCAAATTCGAATGAACGAAATGACAAGTACATTAAATTAAGGCACCTGTCAGGTGAGCGTAGCCAGTTCAGCTACTTGATTCAAATAAATTATTTTGGAATTATAAGAGATGGGTATAGTACATGCTTATACAATTCCATCTGAAATTTGACGCTTCATCTGATGGCGATATAAAAATTGGCACGTGCAATTTGAGAACATTGAGTTAGTGCTGTTTGAAAAAGGCCAAATCGAAAAAATCATACAGAACAACGCAATAAACATTTGACATGTGTAAATAGCTTAAAAAATTCCTTGATCCTTCTTCTATCCACCCAAGCAAAAATTGTGTCTGTGGTGCAAAAGATCTAAGAGCTACAATTTTTTTAAATGTTCCTCAAAAATCGAGTTTATAACAAAAATAATTAAATCTGTCAAAAGTTTTGACAGATAAGTGCCAACAACTTGGGTATTTTATGCCTTGCTCAAATGTTGGTTCTAGATGTATAATAAAAAAGGTAGATTGCCATTTGAAATATCAAAGTGATGACCCACTTCCGGTATAACCCGAAATGGTATTACTTCGAAAATATTTCACTCCAATTGGAAATCGCTAGTTATGGCCGCGTATAAAATTTCAGCTTGATATTGTAAGCCAACGTTACGTGGCTAACTTGTAGCATGTTAACCAAAGCACTATTTCAAGAGCAATTAATGGGTACCACTAGACAAGGGAGACGGTATAGACCAAGGGTGGCTTCTACCGGCTCGCGTCTCACCAGAGAGCATCGAGTTGCAAGACTTCAGTTTGCGAGGGAACATGCTAATTGGGATATTCCAGAATGGTTGAATGTTCTCTTTTCCGACAAGTCCAGGTTCTGTCTAATATCAAATGATAGACGCATGCCTATATACAGATGACCTGGGGAACAGTATCAGCAATGCAATATCCGGCAAACCGAAAACTTCGAAGGGGGCTCAGTAATGGTGTGGTGAGGCATTTATTTCCATGGTCGAACTGAGTTAGTCCTAGTGAGTATTGGAAGATTGACTGCGGCCAGATACATCGCAGATATCTTTGAACTCCATTTTGTACCCTTTGGCCCATTGATTGGCGAAAACTTCATTTATATGCATGATATGCATAGGCTTCATGCAGCTAGAGTACAATTTCTGCAAAATGCTGAAATTGATATGTTAAGATGGCCAGTCAGAAGTCCCGACTTGAATCCCATATAACATGTTTGGGACATTATGGGGTGACTAATTCAGCAACGTAGGATGCCTTGTAGAACACTCCAACAACTAGAAAATTTGCTTGCTGAAATTTGGAACTCAGTGACTCAAGAGTACATCCAAAATTTGTTTGAGGGGCTTTTGAAAATGATTATAACCATTCGATGGTAGTTGATTGGTCTCTTCGTGAATGTTTGGATATGATAGAATTTTTTAATTTTTGATATTTTCCATCATAAACTCATCTCTTTTGAATGATATCTTCTCATTTTCTGTTCTGAAAGTTACCAAGCGACTCTTGAATGACCAACCTAAAAGTTTATATAGTATTGTCGTAAAAGTAGGGTGATGCGACAATTTTGGTGGGGAGTGTAATTTCTCGATTCATCAAAATCTTCTTTTATGAATTTAAATGCTCGAACTAACATAATGACCAAAACACTTTCTAGGAATGAAAGATATTATCAAAAAGTCAAATATTTTCTTTTTCCAAAATTTTTCGATATGTTTTTCGAAAAACATCGTTTTAAGTGAGACTTTTTTAGCAGAAGGTACTCAAAATTGAATGAGTAATCGAAAAACAATGAAAATTTGGAGTTATAATTCTGAAAGTACAAGTGAAGCTCAACTTCCAGTATATCCGGAAGTGGCGAAGTACGAAAATGTGTCAGGCTGTAAGAATATCGTTTTTTGTTTCATTCACGATAATAAAATGTCTTCTCAAGGTGATTAATGGGTTAACTTCTATTTATTTTGAAAAATTGTTGTTTGGAATTATTAATTTAGTTTTACCATAATGTTCATTACACTTGTCGCCAAGAAACTTTTTCGAAGAAGTGTTACACAATATTTCATGCCAATTGAAAAAATATAGGGCGTTATGCACACTCGTTTTGTTGCTACGAAAAATAAAATTACATGTAGAACAACTGGCAAGGAATAATGTCGTGTCTTCTCATGAAAAATATTGCCCGACTTCTTAGAGAATTCAAAGTTCGCACTCTGTATAAGTAAACACATGCTGGAGCCTCTTGAAAACTTCAGAATCTCATTTCTAAATCTAAAAATCTTCAAAGCAAATTGAAATGTAACTAGAACATGTGATTGGTGTGTTACGAAAAACGGAAATATGTACTTTGAATACTTGAGATAGTACGTATTGTTTTAATTCTTTGATTCCGAGAATCAATAAATGGATCTTAATTCGTTGTTTTTTTGTTAATCAACAATTTGTTTCGTAGCAATTATTAGCTTATCATACCTATCAAAACTACAGGAAGTTTCAGGTATACAGTTATTTATTTCTAAGGTATTTTTCATCAGGAAATATGATAAAATGCCCACGAATATATGTCCAAAAATCCTCCGAAATGGCAAAGTACACTATGATTTTTATGGAGTCAAAGGTAGCATGACCCTGAATAAAATACCACCCTGTATATTTTTGCAACTGCTGGACACCTCTAGTGAATTGATAAGTGAAAAAAGTCCTTAAAAATATAAGAGTTACTAATAGAAATGTGAATGAAAATCAGAACTCGAGAATGGAGGACTTTTGGATATTGTCAGTCACTGATACCTCTAGAAAACAGAAGAAAAACCAGAATTTCATCGACGCCTTATATGGACATTTGTCATATTTTTGGAACCACTGTCACAATTTTTTCGCAAATTTTTCTTTAAATTAAACAAGATCTACGAAGAAATGATATATGGACGATGTCAACCCGAATTATTGGGTTCATAATGATTCTAGAACATCTATAGGTCCTAATCGGCATCACTTAGCAGACCGAATTTAACCATCGGGGCTCTCTCGGTCAAACAGAGAGGGAATTGTTTTGTTGAGTTTGAATATTGAAGGGTTTTCTGCGATTATGCTTTAAAATTGGCAAGCAAGAACAAGGAAGTGATTATGTTTCAGGAGATTCACACTGCGAAGGAAGAACATTTCCGCGAAAGAGGAAATATCGCAGATTATGTACTTTTAGATTAACTCCTTAGTCCTACTTATGGCCTTGCTTGCTATGTAAAATCTTCATCATTTTCTTAGATTCAAATGAGTTTAGAGATATAAGAGTTAGGTATATTTGATGGAATATTTTTCTGAAATATATATATATATATATATATATATATATATATATATATATATATATATATATATATATATATATATATATATATATATATATATATATATATACAGGGTGCTTCAACGAAAACTAAAGAGAGGCTATATTTACCAAGATATTCATTTCTGATCCAAACGCAAAAATAGTTCACTTTTTGTTTCGAGAGGTACATCTTTTGGGGTAAAATAATTGCCTGAAATATCAACCCCCTAAGTGGGGGTTGCAATCCTTGAACATTTTGAATATGGAAGATGGGTCGAGTGATAACTCAAAAGAAAGGTGGTATCTTTGTCTACATTGCCTTGAATAAATTTCCATTTTCAATTGAAAACTGTAAAAGATACAGGGTGAGCAACTGAAAGATAGGGAAGACTATTTCCCTGAGACTATTCAAGTTTCAGTGAGGTAAAATGGAACAGATCCATTATGATCAATGGCAGTCATTATCAAGTACTATCCTCATCTCGAATTTCAACCCCTGGAGCAGGGTTGACAACCCTTGAAAATTTGAAAGAAGGTAGGTGGGTCGAGTGATACCTCGAAAGAAAGGTATTATCTTTGTCTGTATTCCCTTGAAAGAATTTTAATTTTTGATTGAAAACTGTAGAAGATACAGGGTGAGCCACTGAAAAATGGAGAAGACTTTCGCCCCAAGACTATTGGAGTATTAGTGCGAAAAACTGGAATAGATTCATTCAGATCAAAGATGATAGCCTTTGATCTGGAATGAATCTGTTTCACTAATACCTGAATAGCTCAGGGCGAAAGATAGTCTCCTCTATTTTTCAGTAGCTCACTCTGTATCTTTTACATTTCTCAATCAAAAATTAAAATTCGTTCACAGGGATGCAGACAAAGATAATACCTTTCTTTCGAGGTATCACTCGACCCATCTACCATCTTCCAAATTTTCAAGGGTGGTAATACCTGCTCTAGAGGTTGAAATTCGAAATGAGGATGGTACTTGATGATGACTGCCACTGATCAGCATGGATCTGTACCATTTTACTTCACCGAAACTTGAATAGTCTCAGGGAAATAGTCTTCCTATCTTCCAGTTGCTTACCCTGTATCTTTTACAGTTTTCAATTAAAAATGGAAATTCGTTCAAGGCGATGTAGACAAAGGATACCACCTTTGTTTGAGTCATCACTCGACCCATCTTCCCTATTCAAAATGTTCAAGGATTGCAACCCCCTATTAGGGGGTTGACATTTCAGGCAAGTTTTATATCCCAAAAGATGTTCTCCTTGAAACAAAAATTGTCCTGTTCTTGCGTTTTAATCAGACACGTTCAATATGCATAATGAGCACTGTTGGTCGGATGTTAATACTCATCGACAGTTAAATGTTCAACGCCAAGGGCTATACGGTTTTAATTTGTGGTGCTTTTTGGCATACACTGTTTTTGGCGATAACTTTAATGGCGAAAATTGTTTTACTAATGAAGATATAGTAGAAGGATATTTAGATAAATTGCCTTTAGGGTAAGGAGGAAATATATTTTTTTAGCATGTTACAGCGCCACACCAAAAACGAACGGTGTTCTAACTGCTGGACTGGAATTTTGGTGATCAGTGGATAGAAATTCGGGGATCAATGGAATTTCCAGCTCGGTTGCAGATCTGACTCACCTTGATTTATTCCGTAAGGAAAAAACGAATGACAGATGAGCTAAAACAAAATTTTAGGATTTTTTCTAATCAAAAAAGTACCGTAGAACGTGAAAATTAATTTCATCAAACTCCAATAGGATTCGAGCTATGTGGTGGATACATTCCAATATGAGTAAATTATAATAAAGGAAGTTCATTAAATTGATATTAGGTTACAATTCAATGGACTTGGAAATATATCCATTGCAGCACCCGAATTTCTAAGCTGCAAAAAAGTGTATGGTTACTGTAATAATTATACATTAGATATAGTTCCGAATGTGCACACTCGGCAATAATGATTCGGTCGTACGAAACTGAATAGACGACAGTAGGATAGTGATAGATATATTATATCAGGGTAGATATATTATGTAGAAGTAGAATGGGTTATCAATATAGTTTAAGTGGGTAACAAAACCCCTCCGTGTTTCTATTACCCTTTGGGATCTTCCGTTTCACCTACAACGTAAATAAAGATGAAAATTCTGTTTACCACATGGCTATCCTGCCAGGATGTTTTTCTTCAAATAATTTCACTCCGTTCCAGTTGGTATTTGGTAGAACGAAATGCCATCAAGTATCAGTCACACCCCTGACCCAATTTATAATTTCGACCATTATCCCTTAGAATTAAACAAGTTCCACGAAGAAATAATATATGGGCGACTTCAACCCAAATTATAGGGCCCATAATGATTCTAAAGCATCTATAGATCATAATCACTTGGAATACCGAACCTGGCCATCGGGGCTCTCTCGGTCAGAGAGGGAATTTGAGGAAAAATCGCAGGTTATGTATTTTTTTTATTTTCTCCTTAGTCCTTTCCATGACCTTGCTTGCTATGTAGAATCTTTTCTTAGATTTGTTTAGAAATATAAGGAGTATGATTGTTGAAATATTTTTCTGCTGGTTTTCTTTTTCCATTGTTATAGATTCCTGTCCCAAACCCCCTTCCTTTCACCCTTGTCTTCGTTTGGAAATCATGGAATGCAAGAGAGAATGAAGCGGTTAAGCAGAAAAATCTTTGGTGTTCCTTATGTACACACGACACTAACACAACATAAACAGACAAGCTATTGCTAGTGCAATAGCAACAGGGAAACGAGTTTTTTCCTCAGGTTTTTTCACTCTGACACACACCAAAATTATAGATATAAGCATTTATTGTAAATACAATCATTTAAATTTTTGTAAATCCTATCTTTGCAAAAAATATATATATATATATATATATATATATATATATATATATATATATATATATATATATATATATATATATATATAAACAGATTTTCATCTACGTTCCCATTTTCATGATAAACAGAGAACGTCTAAATTACATGATACTGTTGTTGCTTCAGATTATAATCTTACACCTCTGAACTTGACAATGCAAAAGGTAGATTTTAATATATTTGATGATAATTCTGAAACAGAAAGTTGGATGCAGAAGGAATTACACGGAAAGCACCCTAAAGAATTGAAAAATGATTATATTGATGAAATCGCATCGAATAAATGGTTAGTATCTGGAGAATTGTTTGCTGAAACAGAAGGCTTGGCAATTGCGATCCAGGATCAGGTTGTTTTCACGAGGAATTATAGAAAATACATCATCAAACAAAATATAGATGATTCTTGCCGTAGATGTTTCTGTTCTTCAGAAACAGTTTTTCATATATTATCATCTTGCTCAGTCCTTGCTTCAACAGATTATTTAGAAAGACATAATGCCGTCGCTAATATTATTCATTTTAATCTAGGAATTAAACATGACCTAATTTCCAAAAGAAAAAAATTTCACAAATATGAACCTGAGATTATTTGTGAAAATGACAAATATAAACTTTATTTTGATAAAACAATTCTTTGCAACAGAGCTGTAAAACACAATAGACCAGATATCATTCTTAATGATATACAGAATCAAATAACATATATAGTTGATATTGCTATACCCGACACACATAATACACAAAAATACTCAATCAACTGAGAAATAATAATGCTGACGAAGAAGTTCTTGTTCGAAATGATTCGGGCAAAAAGTGCGAAGCTATATTCAAAGGTCCCTACACAGTAGTCGAAGAAGATGACCCAAACACCTTCATAGATATTGTTACTAAAATACTTAAGATATATAAAAATAGAGTTAAGCCGTATGTAGGTTAGTATAATCAAAAAATTTTTCTTTTCTCGTTTCAAATAAAAAATTTTTTTCACATGACGGGGAAGGTGTGATGGATACATTTCATTATAAGTCCCACCTACAACGTAAACAGAGAAAAAAAACTTCGTTTATCACAGCTAAAATCCGTTTTCACCTATAAATTTTTATCGAAAATCGAGCTTGAGAAGAAGGGATCATTTTTCTCTATCTACAATAAAGCTGGCGTACTAAATCATTGAATCTGGGCCACTCTGTACAGTATACAGATTACAATATATTTGTTAATGTCACTTCAAGTTGAACGATCAATTGGTATTCGAAAACATCCGAGTGAATGTCAACTTCGTTAATTTCTGGAAAGATCGTCGATGTGAAATAAAATACAAGATTCATGAAATACACGAGATAAAAAAATCAACGTTGTGTTTTAGACTTCTGCTGCACTTAATATACAGAATATGCAAAAAATCATGAAGTAGTCATCGAAGCATGTTGCCATTTTCTTACAAAGAGTTGAACAAACATCTTAACTAGGACATACTGTATATCAGATTCTAATTAATTTGCTTATCAAATAAATCAAACTTTCGTGAATGCGTGTAATAATATTACATTTTATGACACTCAACTGTGCGAAAGTTAACTTTCGCACTGTATGAATTTAGGTAGAAATTATATTCGTGTAAATGGTAATTTCTTTGTTTGGTTTAACACATTTGGGTTCGTTAAAATTATTATGCGGAAATGTTACTAGTTTTATCTTTGAAAAAGCAGTTATTTGACGAATAAAAGTTGTCAGAAATATTTATAACCAAATTAATAATAATTACGATTTTGCATTATTTGGTTGGATTTACGTTGATACTAATTAAAACATCATTGAATGAGTTCCATAGTATGACTGTTAGAGGGCACCACAAGAACAGTAGGAACAGTTTTACTTTGGGTGTTTCGTTAATTTTTGTTTTAAAACTGAGTTATTGAAAACGAAGAAAAATCCTAAGAACGAAGGTGCTTTGAAAAATATTCGACTTTACCGTGGAGTGGCACATTGATAGATGAAAGCTACGACAATCATCTACAATTCGTAAATCGTACAAATTCTCCAGATGAGTCATCAAAATTTGGAATAAGTCAACAAAGTCTAGAGGGTTGCGGTCAGGAGATCGGGCAAGCCACTCCATAGATTCCCTTCTTCAATTCCAAAGACCAGAATATTGCAAACTAAGGATTGGCAAACTGATTCTCTAGAAAGACTGAATTCCTACCCAACATATCTAAGACGCACTGTAACTGGTGATGGCCAGTCAACAAACTTCAGAATGGTGCCTTCTAATGGAACCGAAAACGAAAAAACCAAGTCGAAAAAAAGTCAAGGTTATATTGACTGTTCTATTCAATTATCACGGCGTTGTGCACTCGGAATTCTTTCAAGAAGCTCAGACAGAAAATGAAAAATTCTACTTGAGCGGTATGCGGCGTTCGCAATGCAATTTCATCGAAAAAGGTCAGATTTCTAGAGAGAAAACTAATGGAATTTGCACCACGATAATGCATCATCTGAGGCTATCATTGTGATGAATTTCTCACCAGAAACACAACAAATACCATCGAACAACCACCGAATTCACCTGATATGGCTCCTGCTGAAAATTTTCTTAGCTCAACGGTTTTCGAGTTTTAATGCAAACATGCTTTTTTTGACACAAACCATATGAAATTTTACCACTATTAGATGCTGCAACTTTTTCCTCTTAAGAAATATATAACACTTGAAGTCAACTATTGGATTCAATACCATTTTCAGAGAAAAACCTGAAATTGCCACAATTCCATTCATTAGGTCCATGCCCATCAACGATTCATATTGTTCTATCATTGAAAAACACATATTTCAAAGAGCCTTTTTAAGATCATGATTATTTTTATGGCTTGATTCGATTTAGACCATAGTAATTAACTGTGGTCGTAGAACTCGACAATCACCTCTACTCTTCATAAATCAAATTACAGATGAACATTAATTTTTTTGAAACGAAACCAAAACACATATGAAAATCTTTAACAGAAACAAAAAGTCCTAACGATACAAATGGGGAAACTATTTTATCGCAAATATTCAAAAGTGTTGCCATTGTTTTCAATGCATAAATCACATCGCCGAGAAACACTACGGCATTGTGAATATGAATATTGCTAACAGAAGTGAGGAATTCCCTGAAATTCTGTTTTAACTCTTCTAAATTGTTACTGTTCCTCTTGTAGAGTGAATCCTCAACATGACCCCAGAGGAAAAAATCAAGTGGCGTCAAGTCAGGGGAACGAGGCGGCCATCTCATAGGACCTTTAGTCTTTAACCAACTATGTCCAAAATTCAAATTCAACAAATCAGAGATGGCCCTTGTTTGGTGGGAAGGAGCACCATCGTGTTGAAAGAGAAATCCTTCAATGATTGTTGTTGATGATTTCTTTATAGTGCTCCATTCAAAGTTTCATAAAAATTTCAAACGTCAAAACGCGACTATCTTTCAGTGCACACCACACCTTGAAACCATATCTGCACATCAATATGACGTTGAGGATTTACATCGGAACACAAATGTTCATTCAAGCGATTAAATATCCCATCGCTAGTGATACGGACTTCATCTGTCCATATGACTTCTCTGGTTGTTCTTGGATGTTTTCTAGTTATTAATTGCAGAAATTTAGTCGGCGATGAGGATTCTCCAGCTGCAAAAATTGGGAGAATCGCATTTTGTAGGGTTTAAACTGGTAATGTGATGAAAATGTAATAGTTGGAACAAACTAACAAGCAGCTATTTCGATATTCAATAAACATTGATACCTATACTGAAACTGGAATCATAAGTGTCAAACTCTAAGACCACAGTTAATTACTATGGAACTAAAACATAGAAATAACCATGATCTTTCAAATCTGTGGTTATCAGTCATAGAACAATATGAATCGTTGATGGGCTTGGACCTAATGAATGGAATTGTGGCAATTTCAGGTTTTTCTCTGAAAAAAGGTATTGAATGCAATAGTTTACTATAAGTGTTATATATTTTTGAAAACGAAGAAAATTACTACATCCAATAGGGGTATGATTTCCTATGGTTCCTATGCATGTTTACATTATAACTCGAAAACCGCTGAGCTAGAAAAATTTTTACACAGCATTGTATTTAACTCAAAGAAAAGAATGTCAAAATTATTTTTATGTAACTTTGATGATGATCGAGATATCCGCGAAGGACGATTTTCCGGAAATTCGAGAAATTTTGAATAAGTTAAGAACGGAAAGAGATATCAGCAAAATTTCGGCACCACTAAACTAGTCCCTGAAAATGAGATCTAGACAGAGGGGTTTCTTTTCTCTATCTACAACATTTCACATAGCTGCCGTACAAATACATCGAAATTTGACCACCCTGTACTTCCAAACATTTTTGGGAAGAACAAAATAGATTGTTTTATCTATTAGATCCCCAGAAAGGTAATTGTAAACATCGATATATTCTTCAATTTTCTAATATCACATGCTTTTTTGAATAAACAACTTAAATTCTAATCACTTATTTACACAAAGTTCATAGAAGTAGCTGTGTTAATATTTTCGCAACGAAAATTTTTAAATTCGCATATGAACTATTTATCGTTGTGGACATTATTGCGATAAAAAATTTTATCAAATATTTGCTTGGAGATAACTGGAGGTGGAGGATTTAGACTGAATAGTTGAAGAGAAACCGAAGAAATACGAAAAATTTTGTAGGTAGGATTACTATTCTTTTTCAACAGAGAAAACTAAGTGAAGCATAGTAGAAACAGTGGCGTAACTGATTTATAATTATTGAAAATGGTAGATTGGTGAAGCCTTTACTGTGTAATACACTCCCCACAAAAATTGTTGCATCACCCTACTTTTATAACAATTCAATAGAAACTTTTGGGCTGGTCATTCACGAGTAAAATAAGAAGATATTATTGAAAAGAGGTGAGTTTATGATGGAAAATATCAACAAATTTCGGTTACCCGGATATTGCATTGCTGATACCGTTCCCCAGGTCGTCAGTATACAGGCATGAGTCTACTATTTGATACTAGACAGAACCTGGACTCGTCGGAAAAGAGAACATTCAATCATTCTGGAATACCCCAATTTGCACGTTCCCTCGCAAACTGAAGTCATGCAACTCCATGCTCTCTGGTGAGACGCGGGCCGGAACAAGCCACCCTTGGTAATTTTGTAGCATTCTAGCCGTATAGTGCTGAACTCTTAGTGCAGTTGAATGAAGCCAATAACCATCAACTGGTGTTATTATCCGATTTGTTCCCTGTTCGGCCATTCTTCCATGTGTATGTGCATGTTCCCTCGCAAACTGAAGTCTTGCAACTCGATGCTCTCTGACGCGGGCCGGTAGAAGCCACACCCTTGGTCTGATTTCCTAACAGTTTGCAATGAAAATGCACATTTCTGGAAAGTACAAATTCATTTTGTAGTATTCTAGCCGTACAGTGCCGAACTCTTAGTACAGTTAAACAAAGCCAACGATCATCAACTGGTGTTGTTATCCGATTTCTTCCCTGTCCGGCCCTTCTTCCATATTCCCATGTTTCGTGGTACCGATTAATTGCTCTTGAAATAGTGCTTTGGTTAACATTCTACAAGTTAGCCACATAATGTTGGCTTCGCCCCTCCTCTAGAAGTAATACAATTCTTATCACTTCATGATCACTCAAATAGCGTGCAGGACGTGCAGCAGATATTACAATAAATTCGAATATTCGAAAATCAACAAGAAACACAGCAAACTTGCATTAATTCAGCGTGAAAACTGAAGAGAAATTGAATGAATACTGATTGTCAAATGAACTCATTCTTGTTTCAGACGTGTTTTAGATCATATGGAAACAAAAGATAAGATTAATCGATTGTGAAATTCAGAATACCAGGTGATGCGACAATTTTTGTGGTGTGTGTAGTTGGTCATTGTGTACTGTAATTATATTTTGAGATTTGCAACTGAAAGAGCTTGTGAAAAGGCTGTAGTATCATAGATTTGAAGGCAACAACTCTTTGGGAATATAGTGGGGTTTTATTCATCTAGGACTGTAACCCTTTTTATTAACTCTTGGAAAATACCTATCACAGCTTAGAGATGCACTCCAATCAATATTTCCTCGTTATTTTACTGTTCATTGGTAATTTATAAATATAATAGAAAATAAGAACAAAAACAGATTTCGGAAGTTATCATAATTGTCACGTAAAAAATGGGAAGATTTGAGAATAATAGTGCTCCAAGTTTGTGTGAATACCTCAGTCAAAAAGGAAAAATTTTCTAGGTCATGTGTGTTTCAAATACGAATAACTTAATCGTTATTAGCATCAGGACAAACTTAATAAAGTTGCTTTAAAGATGTATGTGCAGATTACTATATAACGAATTCGAATGAAAACCATAGCCACCAACCTGAAGAGGAACATATGCTATATAAGCGAAAGGCAGAGCAATGTTTATGTGAAAAAATGTCGAAATTCATCAGGCAAAAAATGTGCCAAACTGAACATTACATGTTTAACGACGAATTATCTACCCTGTTTTCAATGAAACAAAACTATGGTATTTAGATTTTAATAATAAAAATAATAATCAACATAGCTAGTGAAACAGCTCACGTATGTTCTTCAACATCCCAGGAAAACACCCACTTTCCTAACACACGGCTTAACATATGTGCTACCTGAGAGCGATAGAACACAGGATCCTTCTCAATAGAGGCCAATCACTAGCCTGCCAACACTCTACAAAATACTCACCTCATGCATATCCAATCGAATATACCAACACCTTGAGCAGAGGAGCAGGAAGGATGCAGAAAGAAACACCACCGGTGAAGGAACAACCCATAATTTATTCTGTGATAATGAAACAGGCACACGTAGGGAATTGGAATGTTCATTCAGTTTTTCTCGATTATCTGAAGGTATTCGATAGTACCGCCCATTCTTGGCTTGTCGAAGTATTGCAGATATACAAAATTCACCCAGCCCTGGTAGAATTCTTGAAGACAACAATGACACACTGGCGCACGTCTCTGCAGGTCAACATGAAAAATAAGTCAATCAAAACCGACGAGATACCCATACGTCGTGGAATTTTTCAAGGAGACTCTTTGAGTCCACTATGGTTCTGTTTAGCTATGAACCCATTGCCTCAATGCTCAATAGAACAGGATACGGATTTAGGATAAAAACAGATAGCAACTATCATACAATCTCCCACCTATTGTATATGGATGACATCAAATTATATGCTTCGAACAAGAAATATGGAAATTTTAGAGATCAACAAAGAATTCAGGTAGGTTACTTGATAGTCAATTAGATCTAAATCCTCCTCCTTTATTCAATCTTTTCAATTCAGAAAGTAAGCAACTCCGATGGGTTTTCCAACATAACCCTTGTACTTGTAACTATTGTAATATTAAGTAGGAAATAAGAATAATATATAAGGAATAACTCTATTCATTAGTTGTTTCTATCTGATGAACCCACAAGGTAGTGAAACCGGTCATAGTTTTGATAATATAGTGAAAATCTTAATACCATAGTTTTATTTCATTGAAAATATGTATATCGATTTTCATCAAGTAACGACCTCCTCAATCAAATTATCTGCCCTGTGTAATGAAAAATATTTCTCCACGACATCAGTGAATGTAATAATTCTGAAATCATTTCTGATTATAGAATTCAAACATTCTAACTCTTGAGTTTGAATATTTATTCTGAAACACTTGTTTTGTTCATGTATTTTCATTCTATAACTAAGTACGGAATGAATATTCGTAATTCAACCAAAAACATCATCGATTGCAATGAATTTCAAAACTGCGTCAGTCAGATGTAAATGTCATCATCATAATAATTATCTTCGAAAATGTTATTGTTTAAATAAGATTATAAGTGAAAAATCGAGTGTACTAGATAAAGAACTTAAAATATTCCACCAGAAATTACAAATTATGCAAATAATATAATCGAGAACCTGCTGCCTCAAAAATCAAAATATGAATACGAAATTCATTGTTCAGAGATTGGCAATAAGAAAAAAAGCGAAATTGTTTTCTGAGAACGTTTTACTTGCATTTTTGGTGATTTCTTAAAACAATGAAATCCCCAACTCTATAAAAAATTAATTCAATTCTAAAAGCAACAATAAATGTGAGACACGATATCAATATTTTAAAATATCAAAAGTTTCAATCTTCATTAAAACGATCTTCTCGAAACTATATTGCTAAGAAATGGATGATTTTTGCAGAAGAAAATATTGAACAATATTTAGAAAAAGCTCCGAATGAGATATACTCAGTTACAAAGGTAAAAAAATCATAATTTATAATCAAAATTATACACTGACAAAAAGTATCCGCAAATTCTCATTTGGATTACCCGCGTTGAGTATTTTTAAGTATTTAAGTTTCTATATGTTGGCAAGACTGTCCTTAATTACTATGCCAACCAGTTGACGTCAGTGGTTCTCTGCGAATTTCACAATGGAAAAAAATGTTGAACAAACACTTTTTCTGATTTGAACGATCCGGACGACCTTCGACCTCATTAACCGACGATAACTCCCAAAAAATCAAGAAATTGGTGCTTGAAAATCGTCATGCCAGTGTTAGAGATATAGCTCGTGATCTCAACATCTCTCGTGAAACCGCTCGTTTGATTTCGGTGAACCAATTGGACATGCGGCGCCTCGCTGCTCGGCTGCTCGCTACCGGAAACAGGTAGCCGTTGACATGCTGGATCCCACGTTCATGGGACGGATCATAACTGATGACGAGACATAGGTCTATGAATACGACACACTTACGACTCAACAATCATCGGAAAGGGTGGGAAAAAATGAGCCAAAATGAAAAATCTCACCAAAGTCGTTCGAAAATCCAAACGATGCTGATTGTTTTCTTCGATATTCGTGGTGTGGTTCATCATGAATTCGTTCCGTAAGGTCAAACGGTCAATATGGACCTCTAGTTAACCGTTTTGAGAAATTCGCGTGAAAATATTCGCCGTGAACAGCCGGATTTGTGGCAAAACAATTCGTAGTTATTCATGACGATAACGCACCTTCTCATCGAGCCACGGTCATTAATGATTTCAAGACCAAACACTCGATAAATACCATCTAGCAGCCGCCTTATTCGCCTGATCTAGCTCCGTGTGACTTTTTCTTTTCTCCATACTGAATTTGCCGCTCCGGGGAACAACATTTGGTTCCATAGACGTCATGAGAGGAAATTCACAGAAGGAGCTGAAGGCCTTCCCTTAATGCGCCAATAAAAAATGTTTCGATGATTGGATAAAACGATGTGTATCGCTTCAAATGGAACATATTTAGACGGAGATTCAATAAATATTGAAGAAGATTAAGATTTTTGCGTTTTATTCCAAATTTCCTGATACTTTTTTGTCACAGAGTAGTTTAAAATCAAGGGTGGTATTCATAATATTGTGAAGAAACATTGGGCTCTGAGATCTTGTTAATTTTTTCATTAATTTCCAAAAGAATGAATGTACACGGTAAGTGATTGAAATAGATAAACTCGGTAATGTGCCTAAATAAATTGCCACATTTCTCAATCTAAACAATCCAGAAGAATATACTAACCCCTGTTTCTGCCGCACTACATCTACAACGTTAGTCAATGCAGAAGCGGATAGAAAGATTGATAGATATATAGATAATTAGTGAGGGCTACTTCGTAGCCTGGTCCCTGCGGCCCAGTGGCCTATTGTGGCACCCCTATCCTAAATTTCATTCACTAGCTCCATCCTTCTTGAAAAGGACATGAACTTTGTGGGCGAAAGCTTGATAAGCTCAGTTAGCTTTAGATCCAAGTTCCTCCATCCTGACTCTGTCCCCAACTGGACATTTAACATGTTCCATTGATTCTATCTCTTCTTCACATAGTCCACATAAGGGATCCTCAGTCAATCCTAACTTGTTTAGATGATTTCTAAGGCGACAATGCCCTGTTAGTATGGCAGTTAGAACTGTCTAACCTAACCTGAGAGACTCATACAGTGCTCATGTACCTTCAGGTCCAACCATCGGTTATTTGCCATCCTTCCAGTCTCCAGGCGAATTCTGAGCCTAGGTTCCGATCCGATGAATCCCAAAACAGTTCCTCGAGCGGTCAATAAGTCCGCCGTCTCATTGCCCTCAATGCCCGAGTGTCCAGGTATCCACATCAGATGGAGCTTGTTTCGTTCTAACCGCTTGGCAAGGGTGGACCGACATTCTTGCACTATAATTGACGTACGAATGTCAATGCCTTCAGTGTAGCTTGGCTATTGGTAATGGTTATTATTGACCTATTTGTTAATCCCCTCGCAAGCAAGAGGTTAGCACACAGTGGTCAATGGTGAATATTATATGCTGGTGCGTATATTACAACACCAAAAAGACGTGGGTGATGAAAATCTTCTCAAGTAGCAGAAGACGACATAGAAACTGCTTCGCAAAATCGAATAAATATAGCAAATCATTAGATTTGTCAATTAATGGAGCCAATTCGGCAGCAACCGTCCCTTCATCTTTCAGTTCAATTCCTTAGTTGCTTCGAAACATGTGAAATCCCTATCTTCAGCAGCTCCTAAGTTGAAATTAATTTTTGGGAAAGTGGATCGAGTGGCATTTCTTTGGAAAGATCATTTAATTTTCTATTAAAAAATTTTACATTTATGAACGTTTAGTATCATACAGTCTCATATTACTTATACATGATGTTACATAATAGTATTTCACAACTTGAGGGGGTAAATCTACGTGCAATTTTAAGAAAAAATGTCATATAAACATAGGTCCGCAAAAGCTTCGTTAAGGAGCTACAAGGTGTTAAAATTTCCGGAAAAACGTGGTTTTGTCTTCGAAACTCCTGCAGTTTTCGAGATATTCAGCCCAAATTGGGAATGCAAGCTATTTTTTACAGCCTCCATCATCACACGTCCTAAATTTTAGCTAGAATATACAAGATGTTTTCTTTTCCGGAGCCATGTATTCTTTTGCCCTTTCAAACTTTTTTGCAGTACGCCACTGATCAGCGTACAATCGATTTTCGTCATATTCGCTCAATTTAGAAACTTTTATTACCTTTGTAATTTTTTGTATCTACGATCGCTCTAGAGAAAAAAATTATTAAACGATTGTATGCATTCGCTGAATTGAAAGCACTTCTAACTAAAAAAATGACTAGTAGGCTTCGATTTTTTCATTCATTTATTTATTTTGACAGTTGCTAAAGTTGAATCAGTGTTTGCTCGAATTGTATATTAAATTAACGATTAGTTTTAAGACTTTTGAAGTTGGAAATCAATTGAATATTTCACATGTTCTGGTTTTGAGAATTCTCCACCACTTTTTATTGTACCCCTTTCATATTCAACGTGTCCAAACTCTACTTCCTCGAAGCTAGCTTTTCGAGAACTGCTATCACAAATTTTCACAATAATCATTATATGGGCTGAGGAAAACCCCCATTTGATTGAAGAATCTTATCCTTCAAGATTAATTCTCATTAAATGTCTGGATAATAATTGTGAATTATTTGATTGCGCCATTTTTCTTGCCTAACAGACTAAACGGTTCCGCTTATCGGCAATTCCTTGAGGAGGAGTTACCTTTATTGCTCGAGGATGTGCCACTTTTGGTGAGAAACATAATGTGGTTCATGCATGACGGGGCACCAGCACATTTCAGTGGAGAAGCTAGGGAATTCTAGAATAATTCATTCAAAAACCGATGGATAGGTCAGGGAGGGCCACAACCATTTCTTCCTAGGTTCCCAGACTTAAATAGTTTAGACTTTTTCTTATGGGGATATCTCAACAGTTTAGTTTATACCACTCCAGTGAACACTGTAGAATAATTGAGAAATCGAATAATAACCTTTTGTGACACGATAAGAAATACCCCAGGAATATTTCAACGAGTGCGTGATAATATGCGAAGAAGGACAGAGGCCTGTATTCTTGCAGGTGGAGGACACTTCCAGCAATTTATTCAGTTTTTAATTGTTTTTTCTTTTAGTTTTGATATTGAATAAGTATAAGTTGAGTCTAAGCAGGCGAGCTATAAAAATAAAAGCAAATTGTGGGCATACCTATCGAGTATTTCTTTTACTTTTTTTGTTTATCAAATAACATACAATTCAAATAATTCAAATTCAATAATTTTTCACTCGAAAACGGTTAGAGATACGAAAAAATTACGTGTCAGAAAAGTTGTTGAATTGAACGAAGATGATGTATGCTGATCAGTGGCGTACTGCAAAAAAGTTTGAAAGAGTAAAAGGAGACATGCCCTCAGAAAAGAAAACACCTTGTGAATTTCAGTTAAAATCTAGGACGCGTAATGATGGAGGCTGTAAAAATAGTTTGGGGTGAATATCTCAAAAACTGCAAAAGTTTCGAAGAAAAAAACAATTTTTGCCGGAAATTTCAACACTCTGTAGCTCCGTAACGAAGCTTTTGCGGACCTATGTTTATATGAACTTCTTTTTCTAAAATTGCACGTAGATTTACCCACTCAAGTTGTGACATATTATTATATAATACCTAGTATATACCTCGAAAAGGGAGTTTCAAGAAAAAATTGACACATCTGCCTCTTCTAGCTGAGACGACTCAGAACCGGGGTCTTTTTTTTTGTTTATTTGCTGAAAATATCCATATATTTCTCTATTTTAATTCGATTGAATTTTATTATCAATTGTTAATACTGTATTGTGTAGATCTATCTGTATAACATTTTATACA
Organism: Cryptolaemus montrouzieri; assembly: GCA_013387265.2. Lineage (NCBI taxonomy): Eukaryota > Metazoa > Arthropoda > Insecta > Coleoptera > Coccinellidae > Cryptolaemus > Cryptolaemus montrouzieri. The sequence goes on from JABFTP020000062.1 coordinate 70,959,472, forward strand.
GTTCATCTGTATTCAAAATTGCAGTGAAAAGACGGTCATTTGCCAGAATAATTCAATAACTTCATTTTTAAATTCTCAATGTAGTGAAATATTGCGTATTTTAAAGAAGCTAAAACCACCTAAAAATCGACGAAGGAATGCCTCCAAAACTCCTATTTTATAAAAAGTACTTCAAGCCAAGTTCAGGTACTAGACGATCACGTGGCTTTTCAATTGACCGATTTCATTCGGTCTTAGGTGAGATTAATGTGGGGAAGAAAATAAGATAATTCAGGTATTGCAATTTACATAAGGGCGATGTATTCTGCATCATCTTTTATAATCCGTGGCTAGGGGTGATTTCATAGCTGGGCAATCACCATCTAAAGCAAGTTTACTGAGGCAACACTTTGTATAGAAATAATTTCAACGACTCTTAATCAAAAATGAAAAGAATTTCTGCAAATGTGAATAACTATAGAACTTTCCTCATAATTTCATTTACGTTAAAAGGATACCCAAACATCTTTCTCCATCAATGTATTCTAACGATTTGTGTTATTTTTTGAATAACGTGAAAGAAAAATTTGATTTTCTTTGTGTACGATATGTCTTCATTATATAGGTATAATAAATTTATTCGCCGACCATGAATCCACATTCCGGCCATCTGTCTTCTTAAACGGGGCTACAAGTTTGTGTTCGATAGCTTCTATTCGTAATATTAAGCTCCGGCGTCGGAGTAACCGACGTCTTAATATGCCAAGCGCACGCGACCACTTATATGGCTGGTTAATTCTATCGCTGTTAACCGACCGAGGCGCCTATCACGTGTAGTTGGGTGCTTCCGCATCGACAGACTCTGATCCTCTCAACACCCGACATCTATTAACATAATGAGCGGAGGTGTGCATGATCCTATGTTTCCACATCTCTTTTCCATAAATATGTGGCTGAATATAAACTTTTTAGTTAACTTAATACAGTAGGGTTTCCCTTATTTTTCAAAGTTTAAATTTTTTAACGCATACGTCTTAGTTTTGTTCATTTGTACCTAAAACACTAGAAAATGAATTTTTATCTTTTTAGGAATATGATAACCCGTGCCGACTTGCATCGAAACATGTTCATACAAGTTGCGCGGGAGTAGCGGCTCGCACTCGCGGTAATTAGTCATTTGTTATTATCGTAGCTATCACCGATTGTGGACCCCTAAGCGGGGGTTGCAATCCTTGAACTCAAGAGAAAGGTGGTATCTTTGTCTACATTGCCTTAAAGAATTTTCATTTTTAATTGAAAACTGTAAAAGATACAGGGTGAGCAACTGAAAGATAGGGAAGACTATTTCCCTGAGACTATTCAAGTTTCAGTGAGGTAGAATGGAACAGATCTATGTTGATCAATGGCAGTCATCATCAAGTAACATCCTCATCTTGAATTTCAACCCTTGGAGCAGGGGTGACAACCCTTCAAATTTGGAAGAGGGTAGATGGGTCGAGTGATCCCTCGAAAGAAAGGTATTATCTTTGTCTGCATCCCCGTGAACGAATTCCCATTTTTGATTGAAAACTGTAGAAGATACAGAGTGAGCTACTGAAAAATAGAGGAGACTATCTATCGCCCTGAGGTATCACTGGATCGAAATATTACCCTGCTCTAGGGATTGAAATTCAAGATGGAGGTGATTTCGGAAGATGACAGCTTTTGATCTAAAATGAATCTATTCTAGCTTTTCACACTGATACTCCAATAGTCTTGGGGCGATAGTCTTCTCTAATTTTCAGTGGCTCACTCTGTATCTTTTACAGTTTTCAATCAAAAATGAAAATTCTCTCACGGGAATTCAGACAAACATAATACCTTTCTTTCGAGTTATCACTCGACCCATCTACCCTCTTCCAAATTTTCAAGGGTTGTCACCCCTGCTCCAGGGGTTAAAATTCGAGATGGGTTTGGTACTTGATGATGACTGCCATTTATCAGCATGGATCTGTTCCATTTTACATCCCTTAAACTTGAATAGTCTCAGGGAAATAGTCTTCCCTATCTTTCAGTTGCTCACCCTGTATCTTTTACAGTTTTCAATTAAAAATGGAAATTCGTTCAAGGCAAAGTAGACAAAGATAACACCTTTCTTTTGAGTTATCACTCGACCCATCTTCCCCATTCAAAATGCTCAAGGATTGTAATCCCCGCTTAGGGGGTTGATATTTCAGGCAAGTTTTGTACCCCAAAAGATGTCCCCCTTGAAACAAAAATTGACCTGTTTTTGCGTTTTGATTAGGAATGAATATCTTGGTAGATATAGCCTCTGTTTAGTTTTCGTTGAAGCACCCTGTATATAGTCGTATAACTGAGCGACAATGAACTTCTCGAATAACTTAGACATGGCCAGCAAGATACTAATACTATACGACTTCGGATCTCTTATTTTTGCTAGTGGCTGGACCAAAGAAAGCTCCCATTTCTCTGGAAAATAGCTGCTTTCAAGTCAAGACAACAATTGATTATGTGCGTTAAGGAAGCCAAAATCACTAGGCAGCACATTTGCAGCATTTTAGAAGAAATCCCTTCTTCACCAACTGCGTTGGATTTGATTCCAAATAATTGTTTCGAAACTTCTTCTAGAGATCCAAGTTTAAAATGGAACCCAATGTCCCCTCTATGTCTATGGGATCTATAGAATGCTGCCGTAATTTCACAATTATTGGGGGGACGGTACACCGAAGAGAAATAAGAATTAATCTCATCCGCATTTCTGAGAGGAGAAGGAATTTCATAGATCTTTTTATTTCTGATCTGTAAATTATTGATAGCCTTCCAAACACTCTTTGGTTGTCGTTTTAATATTTAGACTTATTTGTTTGTTCTTTTATGTTATAACAATTTCGTCCATCCATCAGTGTCCGAAACTATCTAAATGTGTTTCTAAAATCATCTTCGAAGCATTTATTCGACGTGGCCAAAGCCACCTTGGCAATTAAGGTGACTTCGAACAGCTCCAAAATTTTGGGTGGAGATGAGACCGGAGCAAAAGTAAAGTCAAATGAATCAAGTACCAGCACCTCCGGTGATTTTTTCGAACTTTTCTATTTACGAATGAATCATTCATTAGAGAAAAATCTGAAAAATCGTGTGAAGTTTCCCCATTCTATGGTATTTTATTCTTGTTTTACAAAAATTGCCGAACAGTCCTCTGAATTCTTTTAAAAATTTTCTATGATAAGTAAAAATCTTATTCCTTTGTCAATGTTCAAATTCGGTCTTTACCAATCCGAAATAAGTAATCACCAACCGTGAAAACGTCTATTAAACTAACACTTTCATTATCGTGCTTATCTCTCTATATTTGAATGGAAGTCATTGACACGCATAGGCTTATAAGTTAGCGTGAAGTTATCTGATTTCCCAGAGTGCATATCTGGATGAATTTTATCAGCTAAAACGATAATTATCCTCATGGCCTCAGTCAAGTGATCAACATTTGAGAATGAGATGTGTAGTTTAGACAACATCTTGTCAATTTAAGTATTAAGTTTGTTCTAGTTTACGTATCTTATCTAATACAGCATCACGGCAGTAATACTAAATGGATGTTAATATATCATTCCAAATAAGAAAAGAATTTGATATCATACATTCTGTCGAAAAAGTATCGTAAATTGGTCAATGAAACAAAATATTTATTTTTCATACAAATTTATGGTATTGACTTCAAACTAGGCCCTTTCGAAATAAAACATTTACGACAACCAATAACACTGATAAACAGTAACATTTGAATTTGGGAAGCTTTTACTTGATAGAATCACTATTTCTACCCACAGTTTGAAATTTGCATACAGATAATAAATATTGGAAAATTGATCTTTGGGAAACTTTGGAAATTAACAAACACAAACACTCAGGTAGCCTCATTAATGAACAAGTCGATTTAAGCCCTTCACCTCTATTGAATCTCTTCAGGGACCAATCTATTCCTTAACTTTATTCGATATACCTGTCATCAATAACCACTCAAGAAGAAGCAACTCAATAAGCTTTCAATTACTCAAGAACATTTCTATTTATATTCTCAATTGTATCTATAAATAGTTGCAATAATTTCTGTACATTCATTCGTCTGAAGAAGCTACGGCGTAGTGAAACCCGTTACGAATCACAATTATTTAGTAGAATTCCTCAAAAAATACACTCCTCACAAAAATTGTCGCCACACTCTACTTTTACGACAATACTATATAAACTTTTAGATTGGTCATTCAAGAGTCGCTTGGTAAATTTCAGAAGTGTAAAATAAGAAGATATCATTCAAAACAGATGACTTTATGATGGAAAATATCAACAATTTTCGAGGTAATGAAAAATTAAAAAATTTTACCATCTTCAAACATTCGCGAAGAGACCAATCAACTAGCATCGAATGGTTACTAATCATTTTCAAAATCGAGTGTTTCCTCCCCGGACCCACAAACAAAATTAGGATGTACTCTTGTGTCAACGAGTTCCAAATTTCAGGAAGCAGATTTTCTAGTTGTTGGAGTGTTTGTCAACCCATGTTGTCCCAAACATGTTCAATGGGATTCAATTGGGACTTCTGGCTGGCCATCTTAAAATATCAATTTCGGCATTTTTCAGAAACTCTATAACTACTCTAGCTGCATGAGGTCGAACATTATCATGCATATAAATGAAGTTTTCGCCAATCAATGGACCAAAGGGTACAACATGGGGTTCAAGGATATCCGCGATGTATCTGGCCGCTGTCATTCTTTCATTATTCACTAGGACTAACTCAGTTCGACCATGGAAAGAAATGCCACCCCACATCATTACTGAGCCCCGTCCGACGTTTTCGGTTTGCCGGATATTGCATTGCTGATACCGTTCCCCAGGTCGTCTGTATGCAGGCATTCGTCTATCATTTGATGCTAGACAGAACCTGGACTCGTCGGAAAAGAGAACATTCGACCATTCTAGAATACCCCAATTTGCATGTTCCCTCGCAAACTGAAGTCTTGCAACTCGATGCTCTCTGGTGAGATGCGGGCCGGTAGAAGCCACTCTTGGTCTGATATCGTCTTCTCTGAGCCTGTTCCTAACAGTTTGCAATGAAATATGCACATTTCTGGAAATTGCTAGTTCATTTTGTAGCATTCTAGGCGTACAGTGCAGAACTCTTAGTGCAGTTAAACGATGCCAACGATCATTAACTTGTGTTGTTATCCGATTTCTTCCCTGTCCGGCCCTTCTTCCATATTCCCCTATTTCGTGGTACCGATTAATTGCTCTTGAAATATTGCTTAGGATAACATTCAACAAGTTAGCCACGTTACGTTGGCTTCGCGATCGGTCGTTCAATTTGTTAACAGTGCTCGATTTTGTCAGTTCTCACAAGTGTGTCTTGCGATTTTTACAATGGATTAAAAATGGAGTTTCGAGTGCTAAACCAATGAAAATGTTACAGTAACTGTGAATTGACTTTATCAGAAACACGTGCATATGAGTGGTACAGTGCATCCAACACATGAGGTGAAAGATTTTTATCGCTCTGGTCATCAACATCTTCAACTGAAGTTAATGGTGAAGGAATGGTGATTGAAAATCTTCATTTGAGTTTGAGAGAGAGATAGGCAATGAACTTTCTATGTCTTACGAATCAATTCGTACCATTTTAAACGATTAGTTGAGCATTAAACGCGTTACCGCTCGACTAGTTCTCATGAGGCTATCATTGTGAATGAATTTTCGTCCAACAACTCAACAAATCCCATCGAACAACCACCGTATTCACCTGATATGGCTCCGGTCGAATTTTTTCTTCTTCCAAAACTTAAATTATCACTTCGAAGTACCCGTTTGGAAACGATAGAAGACATAAAAGGAAATTCGGCAGGGGTCCTTTTTGCAGGCGATTTTGACAAAATATATATCCTATCATGAGTGAAACACTCTGTATAGAATGTATAAAATGTCAGTATTGTAAACCAACCTTCCTCTAAATTTTGAACAATTCCTCTAATTCTTCAATGTTGAATGTCTAATTTTCCGTGACCAAAAACATGATGATCAATTAATTCTATCCTAAAATAAACTTTTCGGTTTTCATACGAAAAGAACGCGTTTTTAAATTTCCGGCGAAATTAATTCGGGGGCAAAATAAAGGCTTGAGTTGTTGTTTAATGAGTAAACAAAAATTGATATTCAATATTCAAATGAAACCCTCTATAATCCTTTGATTAATGCGGAAAAGGGACGAGGGTGGTCAGATTTCGTTATCTGATTTGCGCCAACGCTCAGAAAAAAAGCGTGAATTTCATGTGCTTCGTTCCTAATGACCAGTTGAAAAATACTGGGATTGAAAAAAACTTCACGGTCTAATGACAGTCCATGATGAAAATGAAGCTTGGAAAAAGTGAAACTTTTCTGTATAGGGTAGGTTAAAAGTAGGATGTCCTGTAATAAAATGATTTGTGGAATCACTCCTTTAAATCTCCCGCACTTGTATATTTACCCCTTAGTATACAGTGATATCCACCGGGACCATCCGTTAAAAACTTTTTAAGTTCCAATAACAATATCAAGCTGAAATTTTATACGCGGCCATAACTAGTGATTTCCAATTGGAGTGAAATATTTTCGAAGTGATACCATTTCCGGTTGTAGCGGAAGTGGGTCATCACTTTGTTATTTCAAATGGAAATCTACCTTTTCTATTATACATCTAGAACCGACATTTGAGCAAGGCATGAAATACCCAAGTTGTTGGCACTTATCTGTCAAAACTTTTGACAGATTTAATTATTTTTGTTATAAACTCGATTTTTGAGGAACATTTAAAAAATTTTTAGCTCGTAGATCGTTTGCACTACAGATACAATTTTTGCTTGGGTGGATTGAAAAAGAATCAAGAAATTTTTTAAGCAATCTACACATGTCACATGTTTATTGCGTTGTTTTGTATGATTTTTTCAATTTGGCCTTTTTCAAACAGCAATAACTCAATTTTTTCGAATTGCACGTGCCAATTTTTATATCGCCATCAGATGAAGCGTCAAATTTCAGATGGAATTGTATCAGCATGTACTATAGCTATCTCTTATAGTTCCGAAATAATTTGGGAATATATTGAATTTTGATGATTTTGCAAGAACTAACAGAGAATGCTTTGAAATATTTGAATCAAGTAGCTGAACTGGCTACGCTCACCTGACAGGGGCCTAAAAGTAGTGTACTTGTCACTTCGTTCATTCGAATTTGTATTAAATTTCAGCTTGATATTGTAATTGGAACTCAAAAAGTTTTTAACGGACGGTCCCTGTATAGTATGATTGATTCTGCCGTTACTACGTTGTGGTTAATCATGATAATCATGATAAAGATAAAAAAAATTAAACTATGTATTAAAAAATCACAAGAGATTTCTTAAAAATCAGGATTGGAATTTTCATCTCCTTACCATCTTCAGCTAACAACCAGTACTGAACTAAACTTGAAATACATACATAGATAAACAGGTAGATACAAGATGAATAAGGGTGCAAACAGGAGGTGATAAACGAATTATGTTAAAATCATTTATTATTTAAAGATATCAAATATGGACGAATAAGCCGGGCCCTACAGGTCGTTCAGAAGATTATCCCTCTGAGGGGTTTGTTGGACTGAAAATTTCGATGAATTTTAAGATCTCTAACTTTCGTCCTTTAGGCATTCTGTGAATTATTTTGAGTTAATCTATGGGAGGAAAATGATGGCCATTTTCGATACAATGTGAAGCGAAGTAGATTCGATGCTTTTCTGGTTATTGTTATCTGGTTCATGCTCTTTGCATCTAGTTTTGAATGAATTACCAGACTGACCTATATAGATACCTTCACAATCCCTATAGGACAACTTGTGAACTCCAATAGTGTCAAATCTATAAGTTTTATCATTACTTTTGAAGAATTCTAGGTAGAGTTTCATGTTGGTTTTGAAAGCTACTTTTTTATGCTGCTTTGAAATGACATCTTTAGCTGATACTGCCAAAATATGTTAATGGAATGCATGTTCATGATTGAATTTCATTAGTGAAGATGAAACTGATAGATTTGACAATACTGGAGTTTTCAAGTTGTTCTGTATGGATTGTGAATGCGTTTATGTAGGTCAGACTGGTCATTCATTCAAAACTATATACAAAGAGCATCAATCAAATTACGATAACTCCAACAAATTCGTCATAGAGATAATCTTCTGAACGACGAGAATAGCCCGGCTTATTCGTCCATATATGATATCTTCGAATGATCTGATCTTTCGTTTGTAAAACTGCGTTTATGTTATATTCTAATGTTGAAATTTCTATGTGTTCTACCAATGTAGAAATTGTTACAGTCATTGCAAAGCATTATCTGATTTGGTTCTATTGTTTTTTATATATTTGCCTAAGCTATTATTAGTTTGGAAAGCTATGTTGAAATTATTTCTACTCAAGAATGATTTCAGTTTCTCACTAGTAGAACCAACGTCTAAAGTTGTTAGGAAGTACTTAGTTTCTAATCCTTTGCCTCAAATCCCTATAGAATATCAACCTTCATTTACCATATTTCAGCGTATTGTACAGATTCCGAGTATTCTTGAAAATTAGAATTATAAGGAGCAAACATAAGTACTTGTTATGAAGGTTCAGTTAGAAAAAAATAGGTAAAAAAACTTTTTAAGTTAAACGGTTTTATGTTAAACATACATTGCACTGTTTAAGATAAATGTACTAAAAACCAAAAAATAATAAAATAGATACAGTCGTGGGAATTATAAACATATGCATAGACTAGACTAAAATAAAACCGTGGGGCACGTCAATTGTCTACAAATTATCGACTTAATGTGCGATAGAAGAATCGTTTAATTCGTCGTTAGGCAGTTGGCCCGCAGACGGTGAGGAAATTATTTACTATTTTCTTGCTCATGGAAATTCTAATAGTTATACACTCCATGTAAATAAAAGAGATGTTTTAACTAGTTTATCGTTGGACATTCACACTGCTGGCTGGCGAGGAATCGTTTCACTGCTTGTTGTTTGTCTTTAATCGACAAAACATATGACAAAAGTACTACTCGCTCACCACTATGAAACCCTAAAACTCGCTTATAATCGAGCTTGCTAGCTTGTTTCCACATTCTAGCCCTACTTATCACACGTCCATCGTTGTCGGTTGCACAACTGCCTAATAATTATAGTGTAACATTACAAAACAAACATTTTAATCAACGATTGTACACAATTGACGTGCCCCACGGTTTTATTTTAGTCTAGTCTATGCATATGTTTATAACTCCCACGACTGTATCTATTTTATTATTTTTTGGTTTTAGTACATTTATCTTAAACAGTGCAATGTATGTTTAACATAAAACCGTTTAACTTAAAAAGTTTTTTTACCTATTTTTATTTTCTAGTTTTTAGTTTTTATTTCGCATTCTTTTTAATTCATTTAGTGCTTTATTATTGCAAGGTTTCTTGCCCGTTAGTTTATTGCAATCCAACTCCTCTATACGTAGTCCCTGCAAAGATCTTACTCTACTAAGAGCCACGTAGGCTTGACATGTATACAAATTGTGTTAATAGCATTCTCGAATGCCTGCAGATTATTAGCTCTGCATTGCTGGGTACGCTATCGTTGTTTATCTAACCTCGTATCGCGATGTTTAGGCGTTTCTGAACCCAACTGCTGTCTTTGTCTTTCACGGCTTTGTATTAATCTAACTTCATATTCTTCAGGCGTTTCTGACGCTATCATCTGTGTATATTGCTCCCGTTGTTTTGTTAACCTGGCTTCATATTCTTCAGGCGTTTCTGACGCCGTCATTTGTGTATATTGCTGACGTTGCTTTTTTAACCTGGCCTCATATTGCTCAGGAGTTTTTGACGCTAATTGTTCCCGTCGTTTCTGTAATCGACTTTTTCTATCACCTTCACTTTCTTTAGCTCGTTTTGCTTGATACTTTTCTTTCGCTTTTGAAGCCTTCGTTTACGTTGTGTTGCAGTTTCTGTTTTATTTATGTTTGTATTTTTATATTTTTTTTACCATTTTGTTCCCACGAGTAATGGACATTTAAACGGTCGACCCCCAGAGGTCCAATAAAGGGCAAGGCTATGTACAACAAGATGCGCCTGAGTCTTGAGGGAAAACGCTAACGACATATCATTTTATCCACCCTAATGCCATACAGTTCTCGGCGCGTTTTAACCTTTCACCTTAACTAGGGGTGGTGTACCGCTAACGACGTATCATTTTTAGCCACCCTAACGCCACACAGTCCTCAACACGATACAAAATCTTGACTTGGGTGGTGAATTCAGGCTGGATACATTGTATTCTACTGGTTGAGCACTTTCATTTGATACCCATATTGATAGGATTGATAAAACCTACGTTATCCGCCATTTTGTAGCGGCCGCCATCTTGAATTTCAATTTTTTATAGTATATTGTATTCTGATTGTTGAGCCCTTTCATTTGATACCCATATTGATGGGATTGATAAAAGCTATGTTATCCGCCATTTTGTAGCGGCGGCCATCTTGGATTTCAATTTTTATAGTATATTGTATTCTGCTTGTTGAGCCCTTTCATTTGATACCCATATTGATGGGATTAATAAAACATAAATTATCCGCCATTTTGTAGCGGCGGCCATCTTGTATTTATAATGATAATGAATAAATATAATTGTATTGTCACCAAAATCAAAAGTGTATACAAAATTTCAGATTAATCGGTTGACAGGAAGAGGGTGAAATTTGAATTACTAAATTTGACCCAAGAATAAATAAAACAAACGGGGTGAGCTAAATAAAACCGTTTAAAAACACCTGCCTCGAAAATTTTCTGTAGTCTAACTGGTGATGTTTCCGTGTCACAAAAACAATAACACGGAAATCCGGCACATTGGCAGATTCGGTTCTGGTGAGAAAAACTCTCGGGGAGAAATGCTCATCAATTTCTGCAAGACTGATGATCTCTATTGTATGAACTCTTTCTTTCAAAAACCGGAAACGCGAATGGACTGATCCTGATGGAAAAGTAAAAAATGAAATCGATTTCATCATAATAAACAAGAGAGAAATATGTTTCGGTCCTTAATAAATTCGACATAAATAGCGACCATCGACTCGTTAGAGCTACAATCCATCTCAATGCCAAATTTTAACGAACCAAAATGATACTGAAGAAACAGAAGTATCCCTTTAGAGGTTCTCACTAGAAATAGAGAAAAGTTCGAAAAAGCTGTCACGACGAAACTAGAACAATCAGACTATTTGGAAAATGGAGAAATTGATGATCTTACTCAGATGATAACAAGTTGTTTACAAGTGACAACAAAAAAAAACACAGGGAAAATCAGTCAAAACACCAGACATCTCATTGAAAAAAGGAGAAAAACAAGTCGGGAGGATGACAGCTATAAAACATTGAATAGGGAAATAAACAGAAGTATTCGGAAAGACCTGAGAGGTTGGAAGACACAGCTAGTTAAAGAAACTATTGAAAACAACAAAAAATGAAAGTCCTCAGATCGAAACTATCAAATGGAAGAACTAAAATGACGAAAATAAAAAAGAAGGTATTTTGGTCAGCAAGAGGGAAGAAATCGTAGTTGTCATTGGAGAATTTCACAAAAAACTTTATAGCTCTGAAAATCAAGCACAGAAATATATTAAAAGACATATTCTTAATACCGGTTCTGAAGACATTCCTGAAAGTGATACAAATGAACTGAAAATTGCGCTGAATCAGATGAAGAACCAAAAATGCCCCGGTGAAGATAAGATCACCATCGAGATGTTGAAGATGGGAGCATAATATCTGTTGGATAACGTACGGATTCTTCTCAACAAATGCCTAAATGAAGGAAGAATACCAATGGTATGGAATAATCCTCAATTTATTCTTCTGTATAAGAAGGGAGACAGAAATAACATAGAAAATTATCGCCCAATAAGCCTTTTATCGCACTTGTACAAATTACTGACGAAAATAATGACAAATAGATTAACCAACAAAATGGACGTTTATCAATTCGTCGAACAAGTCGGCTTAAGGAAAGGCTTCAGTACAGTAGACTATTTGCGAGTGATACGGACTCTCATCGAAAAAACATCAGTAGAATTTTATAATTTGAGCAACACTAAGAGTACTAGATAACGCAAGAGTGGACAGTAGATATTCAAATCTCATCAAATACATATACAAAAACGCCGCAATTCAAATAACGATAGACGAAGAAACAACATCAAAAGAAATCCCCGTGAAAAGAGGCATGCGATCTATCCAAAATTATTTACATTGGCTCTGGAGGACGTGTTCGGGTTAAAGTGGGAAACGAGAGGCATAAATATAGATGGTGTACGTCTGAACCATCTTCGATTTGCGGACGACATAGTTGTTTTGAGTGATGATGCCGAAGATCTTTGCACGATGCTGGAAGAACTATATGAGGCTGCCTTGACCTATGGACTCGAGATGAATCTGAATAAAACGAAAATTATGAGTCCTGAAAATTTAAGAATCAGTATCGGTAACCATGAGATCGAAAATGTTACAGAATACATTCATCTAGGGCATAAAATCGTACAAGGCAAGGTAAATCAAACCTCTCAAATATGGAGAAGAATTGGACTACGTTGGGATGCATTTGGAAGACTGGGTCATGTGTTGAAATCTCGAGAAATCCCAATAAATCTCAAAAAGAAAACGTTTGAGACATGTATTATGCCAGTCCTCACATACGGTCTTGAGACAATGACTCTCACTCGCGCATACGCCAACAAACTCCAGGTGACACAATGAGCAATGGTAATGCAATGGAGAGATCGATGCTTAGCGTTAGTATGCGAGATAAGATCAAAAATGAGGAAATAAGACGAAGAACACGCGTAACGGACATTTTGAGAAGAATAGCGGAACTCAAATGGTGCTGGCTGAACATGTAGTCCCCCAAGAACCAAACAGATGGACTCATAGAATAATGGTATGGCGCCCAAGACAAACCGAGAGGAGTGTTGCTAGATCTCCGAAACGATGGCGGGATGATATCCAGAAAACAGCAGGAAAAAATTGGGTTCAGATTGCCTTAAATAGACAGAGATGGAAATTCACAGGTTGAAGAGAGAGAGAGAGAGAGAGAGAGAAAGAGAGAACTGGTGATGAGTGTGTGACTAACTTCTTTGTAATAGAAATTGAAATGATCAAGTACCTTAAAATTTCATATGCCTGAGAGGGATAATTTTCTCAAAAAGACCTTACGCGACCCTGATAGCTATTTGATATTACATTGCAGAACGTATTATTCATCTTACTTCTTCCGCTTGCTATCTTTTTTGTTCTTCGTGCATCGTAGGAGAATCTCAACCGCACAGATATTCTTGAGATAAGCCATGATAATTTGCGATAAAGGTTTGCCGTTATTACTTTTCTGCTACTTCATTGTAAAGAAGCTTCGAAGAGCTTTCAAACGAGGTATCGCTCATCCTCTTTGCCCTATTCAATTTGAGGGTTAATGCACCCCCTTCTAGGAGATTATTCTTTAAAGCCTCTAATATACTTCATAAGTTATCCCTCAAACAAAATCATCCGACGCGCTTTGTCAAAATTTCCAATTTCTACAGTATAAGAAATAAACAGATGCAGGGTTAAAGATGGAACACCCTGTATAACTTCCGTTTCAAAACTTCGTCTCATATTTAAATTTATAACTAATCATGTGTTGCAATTGATGTTATGAGTTTTGTCTAGACATGGTCTATTTAAAATAAAAGGAGGGATTTTATCTTTTATTTGCGTGATTTCCGCATTCATTGTGAGTGAGCGTATTGAAAACCGATATTGTGTTCTTTTGGATTGAAACATTCAATAAATAAAATATTGTGTAACTTGTTATTAATTTGTATCAGTTCTTAAAGTTATTGCTGCTTTTGCGGAAGACTATGACATGGTTTTCAATTCGATATAGACAAATGTTTGATTTTTTAATGCAGGGGCGATTGAGGTGTTAAATCTGAGTCTACATCCACAGCTGTGATATTGCTGCTGCATATTGTTTAGCGCATGGAACAAAGAGAACATGTTGGGAAACAGGATAGTATGATTTGTTAGAGGCATGTGATTCTGTCTGCCATAGTATACTCCTTTTATTAAATTCGAATATTTGGCATTCAAATACACTAGTATTGCTTTATAAAACAATCTTAGTGGCAGAACCCAGCAAACATACATTCTGTCAGTAAAGTACCTGCTTAAAACGATTGTCAAAAATTTTTACGTCACGTGTCAAATTTCGTAGGGCAAATGAAATTTTGGGTGCCGAATGGCTGAAAATGTAAACAAAATCTTACGGTGAATCGACTTTATCAAAAACACGTGCATAATATATAATAATAATAATAATAATAATAATAATAATTGGAATAACGGAGGAAGAAATTACAACAGTATTTGGAGCGACCAACAATTGGAAGGCCACAGGTATAGATAATATCCACAACTACTGGTACAAGAAGTTTGATAAGCTCCATGGAGCCCTAGCGAAACAGCTCACGTATGTTCTTCAACATCCCAAGAAAACACCCACTTTCCTAACGCAAGGCTTAACATATATGCTACCTAAGAGCGATAGAACACAGGATCCGTCCCAATATAGGCCAATCACTTGACTGCCAACACTCTACAAAATACTCACTTCATGCATATCCAATCGAATATACCAACACCTTGACGACAACAATATATTAGCAGAGGAGCAGAAAGGATGCAGAAAGAAACACCACGGGTGCAAGGAACAACTCATCATCGATTCTGTGATAATGAAACAGGCACACGTAGGGCATCGCAATGTTCATTCAGCTTTTCTCGATTATCTGAAAGCATTCGATAGTACCGCCCATTCTTGGCTTGTTGAAGTATTGCAGATATACAAAATTCACCCAGCCCTGGTAGAGTTCTTGAAGACAACAATGACACACTGGCGCACGTCTCTGCACGTCAACATGAACAATAAATCAATTAAAACCGACGAGATACCCATACGTCGTGGAATTTTTCAAGGAGACTCTTTGAGTCCACTATGGTTCTGTTTGGCAATGAACCCATTGTCATCAATGCTCAATAGAACTGAATACGGATTTAGGATAAAAGCAGAAAGGAATTAATACAATCTCCCACCTGCTGTATATGGATGACATCGAATTATATGCTTCGAACAAGAAGCAATTGGATGATTTGCTGAAAACTGTCAGTGAGTTCTCGGCAGATGTTCATATGAAATTCGGGATTGAGAAATGTAAGACCCTGAACATTCAAAGAGGGAAAGTCATAGATGGTGAAACACAACTTCCAAACGGTGACATTATACAGTGCATGAGAGATGGCGAAACATACAAATATCTGGGATACCAACAAGCCAGATTGTTAGACCAAAAATAATCAAAGGAGAAGATTCGTTCAGAATACAGTCAGCGTCTGAAGTCTGTGCTGAAATCGATGTTGAACTCGGGGAATCTAGTCAAGGCAATTAACACCTACGCCATTCCAGTGTTGCTTTACTCATTTGGAATAATCAGATGGACTAAGACGGAGCTAGATGATATTCAAAGGCAGACCCGAACGATGCTGACAAAGTACAACAATCATCATCCAAAATCGTCTGTGATACGAACAACTTTGAAGCGGAAAGAAGGAGGACGCGGATTAATAGATGTTGTCAATTTACACACCGAACAGATAAGAAATCTCAGAGAATTCTTCTCAGCAAAAGCTCTCACTTCTGACCTACATAGAGTGGTATCGTTGGCTGATAAGGGATATACACCTCTAAATCTTGCTACCAGAGATGGCCTGCTGAATCTACCATTCCTATCAGATACTGAAAAACAAGAGCAATGGTCAAGAAAGGAATTGCATGGACGACATCACCATGAGATTAATCAACCACACATCGACAAAGAAGCCTCCAACAAATGGTTGATGAAAGGAGAATTATTCGCGGAAACAGAGGGATTCCTTATGGCCATCCAAGACCAAGTGATCGCTACAAACAACTACAAAAAATTTATTATGAAGGACGGAACATTACAAACAGATAGGTGCAGAAAATGCCATATAAGATCGGAGACGATACAGCATATTACGTCCGGATGCGAACAACTGGCCAATACAGACTATCTTCACAGGCATAATCAAGTGTGCAACATTATCCATCAGAAACTTGCACACAAGTACGGACTTCTGAATACATTCCAGCCATATTACAAGTATCAACCGGCGCCCGTATTGGAAAATGACTCTATCAGATTATACTATGATAGGCCTATTATCACTGACAGAATGGTGACGAATAATAGGCCGGACATAGTGGTGTATGATAAGAGAGCCAAAACAGCAATGCTAGTGGATGTCGCAATACCAAATAATAACAACGTGCTGAATAAGTTCCAGGAGAAAAGTCCAAATACACAGACCTTGCTATTGAGATCAAGCAGATGTGGCACCTCGACAAAATAGATATCGTTCCTGTCATCGTATCCTCGACTGGTTTAATACCCAAAACTTTGCATGATAGCCTTAAGAAATTAGAATTGCATAAGAATACCTATATAGAAATGCAAAAGCTGTAATTCTTAATACATGTAGGATAGTTAGGAAATTTATGTCAAGTATATTGTAATCGAGCCTATTCCTTTGATTGCTAAATCTGGGAAAGGTAAATTATATCCAGCTACTAGCTGAGATAGTGCATAAGTCCACGATAATAAATAATAATAATAATAATTCAGAAAACAAATATCTAGGATACCAACAAGCCAGATTGCTAGACGAAAAACAATTAAAGGAGAAGATTCGTTCAGAATACAGTCAGCGTCTGAAGACTGTGCTGAATTCAATGTTGAACTCGGATAATCTAGTCAAGGCAATTGACACCTACGCCATTCCAGTGTTGCTTCACTCATTTGGACACAAGTACGGACTTCTGAATACCTTCCAGCCATATAACAAGTATCAACCGGCGCCCGTATTGTAAAATGACTCTATCAGATTATACTACGATAGGCCTGTTATCACTGACAGAATGGTGACGAATAACAGGCCGGACATAGTGGTGTATGATAAGAGAGCCAAAACAGCGAAGCTAGTGGATGTCGCCATATCGAATAATAACAACGTGCTGAACAAGTTCCAGGAGAAAAGTCCAAATACACAGACCTTGCTATTGAGATCGAGTAGATTTGGCACCTCGATGAAAGATATATTGTTCTTGTCATCGTATCCTCGACTGGGTTAATACCCAAAACTTTGCATGATAGCCTTAAGAAATTAGAATTGCATAAGAATACCTATATAGAAATGCAAAAAGCTGTAATTCTTAATACATGTAGGATAGTTAGGAAATTTATGTCATCTGTATTATAATCGAGCTTATTTATTCCCTTTAATTGCTGAATCTGGGAAAGGTAAATAATATCCAGCTAATAGCTGAGATAAGTCCACGATAATGAATAATAATATAATATATATTTCATAAATTAGAACCATGCGAAAAAACAACATGATTTTAAAGATGAAATTTGTCAATAAAAGAAAATATACTGAGTACAATACACGTTAAAATTCATGACTTAAATATTCGGACAAGTTATAAGGTTCCACACTTATTAACAAGGACCAACATTGACGTTTGAGCAATTTAAAGTTGTTTGAAATTGAAATTTTTAGTTTTTGTGGGAGTTTGTTGAAAACAGATATACATAAATAAAAACATCCTTTCTCAAATTGAGTCAGACGGTGTAGTGGAGGTTTGTAATTGAAGTTTCTTTTACTATTCGGCTTATATTCTTCGAACAAAGATTTATTTTGAAATAAAAAGATAAGCAGCTCGTATATATACACGCCATTTAAAGTTAAAATGTTGTTGGCTCTGTGAAGTCAAGTGAACGCAAAAGTACCCGAAAGGGGAACAAGGAATCATCATCGATTCAATAAATGCTGCTCAAGTTCTCGAATACATGGTGGCAATAGTAAAATGCTGAATGCAACTAAAGTAGGGTGGATCTCTAAAAATTCAAATTCTAGAATTTGTATGTTCCTAGATTCAGAAGAGAGTGCAGATCTTATAATCGATGAAGGAATCACTGTTCAAGGCCAATCCCTCTTGATAAAACCATGGCTAACCAGAGAGTATTGTACAGTCGAACGCGTTTCCTATAGTACCTAACGAAGTCATTGAAGGAAGTTTAGACAAACTTGGTACCAGAAGAACCTCAACGATCACATTTATGAGAGCTGGACTCAGTGATCAGGAGATATACATGGGTCACGTTAAATGTTTTCGGCGTCACGTCTACATCCATCCTGAAGACGTGGAAAAGCTTCCTGAACATTTGATAGTGGAAATTGATGGCTTTGCCTACTTGATTTATATATCACCAGACAATAAAACCTGTTTTAAATGTAAGGAGGTAGGTCATATTGCCAAGAATTGCCCCTCTGCTTCCACCGTTTTCCCAGGGAGGCACTAGTAAACAACGACCAACAGAATCAAGAGAAGATAACGGAGGATTCAGAAATCGAAAATAATTCACTGAAGACCGCTTCATGTACGATTAACACATAATCACCGAGCCTAAATGAGTTGCCTCAGGCTGTATTGATTTCCAAAGTCTTCAAGCGGCCACTTTCGCCTTCCAGTTCAACAGATAGATCTGAGGTTATGCCTGTAGTTATAACTTCAATGAAGAACAGCTCAAAAACAAAAACATCATTAAAAAACCAAAGGCCAAACGGAAGAAAACCCAAGAAACTTCCCCAGAAGATGAAGTTCAAAAAAACACGAAACATAATTAAAGACCAAATAAACGACTCCACAAAAAAATATCCTCTAAACGACACTCAACTCAATTGTTTATTGGAAAATACGAAAGATGAGTCTAATGTGAAAGATACAGCCCTACAATCCTCAAACGACATTCAGGAATTGGACATAATGCTCACTGATCTCTATCCACACATGAAAGATAGAAGAATGAAATCTAAATTCACCAAAATAATTTTTCTTCACATAACCTTAGTTGACGGAACATCAACAATGCCTAAAGACGATAGGGTTCCTCGGATCCATAGGGTTGGATACACACATCTAAGAATAAGTTTCTTGAATACATATCAATTATGATTCAATTATTGTATGTTCATATCCTTGTAATATTAGCAGTTGCTAATGACTTCGATGTAGACACGACTTTAAACAAATTCAATAAAAAAAAGAAAAAAAAGGAGAATAAGGAGATTGTTCATTTCACCTTGAAGTTGAATGAATAAGAAACAACCCCGAATATTTGTTCTTCAAAACACAAAGAATTTCAATCATTTTGGTTGAACAGATTGCGTGATATCACAACATGAAAATACACCAAACTTTAGGTGATTCAATGTATTATTGATAACCATACGATTTTTCGATGTTTTAAGTTCTGGTAAACAAATACTCGACAGCCTATTTGAAAAAAAAATGACCTGTTAATATAATCTTGTAATGGACAACATAAGAACGAATCAATTTGTTCTTTTAAAAATTCAGGCGATTAATTAATATGCAGAAAAGTGTAGATTTAATTTTGTCACGATTGAAATCATTTTGTTCTTAAAAACTCCTCCAAAAACTTAAATATACACAATAGGAATCTATCAAAGTATTCATCAATTATAGAATTGCTAACATATTTAATTAATTTCATCGAGTTTTCTGATTTTGAAATTATAATTACGATTAGACTATGCTACTTATGTTGCTTAAATCAACAGACATAAATTTTTATCACCTTCTTTCGATTATAATTGAGACATGATATTAATTCAATTTCAGCATCGAAATGGCTGTCTAAATGCCAGGCTGATATCTTTAGAACAAATTAGAATTTTAGTTGAAATCAATCTGAATAATAAATTGTAGGGATTGACAGATTTGACGTCATTGATTTTAGAGAATAATTCGCCAAATATCAAATATAAATACAAAAAATATCAATCAATTCCGAGTTAAATATTCCAATTTGATAGAAACCTTGTAATCAGGTGATTTTCAGTATCCAGAAGGTCTAGCTCTGTTATTGATTGGCATATTAAAGAGTGAATTATGGATGTTAGTTTGGTCACCCATTTCAAGCCAATCGATGATATTCTTCATTTTGGAACAAGTTTTAGCTTTGAAAATTTCATTGAAGTCTCCCACACATGCTTAATGATATTCAGGCCTAGAGTCCAAGCGACGACATTTATATGGTTCTTTTCCAGTGCACTATCATTCGGTGATGAATCTATTTATTTGTGTTATCAGAACACTTGAGATAATTCACTTTTCGGTAACAAATATTCCTCGCTGATAATGACTATATATGGTCGATCAACAGAGCCAAGCAACGTCAAGAGCAGGAAACAGAAACTACAAATCAAAACTCAAGTCTCCCATCATGAATTCACATAATGAAGGAAGTATACTTGATATCTTCTAAAAATTTAAATGATATCTTTTACCATTGATCGGTTAGATCAATGAGAATTCAGTTTTGTCTAGTTTACAAGTTTAGATTTTTTAATTCTTCTCACGAACTTTAATTTTTAGGTTACTGAGACTCCAATGATGCAAATTCAAGAAAAGGAAATAACATTGGTATGTAAATGGAGGGAGCTGATACATGGTAAATTTCAAAATAATCAGGATATACTTTACATCCAATGTACAAAGAATCAATTGGAGTATATCAGCCTTGTACTGAAGAGTGTTTTGGATGTTCGGCAAAATATCTTGACAGTGAGTATGAAAATATAGGTTCGAAGAAAAATTGATGGTCGCCATCGTGGTGAAACCATATTTCTCTCATATTTATGTTCTCTAACAGATTTGGCAGAATATTGATCAAAACATCCAAATTCATTTTATCTTTTGATGCTTCTTCGAAGAAGTGAGGTCCAACCAGATGTTAGGTTAGATCTAACCTAACTTCCATTACACCACACCACATATTATCAGAAGTTCTTTGTAGCGATCATTTATACCTGACTGCATTAGGGTTTTCCAAACTGCAAATGGTATTGTAGATTCCATCCCTCTTGAATTGGACCTCGTCGCTAAATAACAGCTGAAGAATGCGTGAATGAGATCAGCAAAATTCGGTCGTGAAATCTCATAGCTGCGGGTTTATTCCTCTGAAACCTGCTGGCATCCATATCATATTAACTGTACGAACATCCGAAAATGAAATAAGATCGTCTGTAGCTTCAACTTCACAGTCAGCGAAAATTGTTCGTGATCCAGCAATAGAGAAAAGGAAGTAGAGTGCCACTGGGTGGTTCAATTATAAGGAGAAGGCAAAGCATCTTTCGTACGTTTTAAATAACCTGGTGGTTGTTGTAGTAGTTGAGGATTCCAATCATTGGACGGTTGTTTCATAATAATAATGTTTCTGCCCCCTGAGCAATTAACAGTCATTTGAATTTTGATTTGGAGTTCAAAAATAATAATAATATGTCGTTTCATATAAGAGGTTGGTTGAAAGGTTTTATCAAATTTTAATTAAATCATTTTCAATATATTTTGTTGGCTAATGACTCTGTCAAGGCCATCTGGTGCTCTTTCGTGCACCAACAAATTAAAAAAAAAAAAAAATGTTTCTGCCGCAGCAGAGATATCTAGAAGAATTTGCAACCAGATACTATCATTTGCAGAATTATCTGCAAATGTGCAACACATTTTTCGGACAAATCCATAATAATCACTGTATTGTATTGCATAGGTTTAAGATTCAAAAAATATACGAGTTGGTATAACAGAGAGAGATCGTTACGTATCTCGTGACTCACCCTGTATATTGATTATGTTGCTGAAATCAATAGATTATATTTATTTTGATCTTCCTCAAGCAAATATAATAGATACTTATCATTAATTTAATTTAGTGCATTTGAATCCTTCAAATCTAATAAAATTTTATTTTGAGATTAAAATTACCATTTTCATGAAAGTTATAATTAAGTATCACATTATTTGAGAGAATATCTTAAGTCATATGCGTACAAGAAAAGATTTTTAATGAATTTTTCTATGATATAATATTAATATCTAATTATCTACTTGTCGCATCACCCTACTTTTACGACAATACTATATAAACTTTTAGGTTGGTCATTCAATAGTAGCTTGGTAACATTCAGAAGTGTAAAATAAGAAGATATCATTCAAAAGATATGAGTTTATGATGGAAAATATCAACAATTTTCGAGTTAATGAACAATTAAAAATTTCGACTATCTTCAAACATTCGCGAAGAGACCAATCAACTAGCATCGAATGGTTACTAATCATTTTCAAAATAGAGTGTTTCCTCCCCGGGCCATAATTACTGCCAGTATACGTCTCGGAAGCCCCTAAAACAAATTTTGGATGTACTCTTGAGTCACAAATTCAGGAAGCAGATTTTCTAGTTGTTGGAGTGTTCTACAAGGCAACCTACGTTGTTGAATTTGCCACCCCATGTTGTCCCAAACATGTTCCATGGGATTGAAGTCGGGACTTCTGGCTGGCTATCTCAAAATATCAATTTTGGCATTTTGAAGAAATTCTGTAACTACTCTAGCTGCATGAGACCAAGCATTATCATGCATTTAAATGAAGTTTTCGCCAATCAATGAGCCAAAGGGTACAGCATGGGGTTCAAGGATATCTGCGATGTATCTAGCCTCTGTCATTCTTTCATTATTCACTATGTCTAACTCAGTTCGATCATGAAAAGAAATGCCTCCCCACACCATTACTGAGTCCCCTCTGAACTGAAGTCTTGGAACTCGATGCTCTCTGGTGAGACGCGAGCCGGTAATAGCCATACTTGGTCTGATATCGTCTTCTCTGAGCCTGTTCCTATCAGTTTGCAATGAAATATGCACATTTCTGGAAAGTGCAAGTTCATTTTGTAGCATTCTAGCCGTACAGTGCAGAACTCTTAGTGCAGTTATACGAATCATCAACTGGTGTTGTTATCCGATTTCTTCCCTGTCCGGCCCTTCTTCCATATTCCCCTGTTTCGTGGTACCGATTAATTGCTCTTTAAATAGTGCTTTGGTTAACATTCAACAAGTTAGCCACTTAACGTTGGCTTCGCCCCTCCTCTAGATGTGTCACAATTCTTACCACTTCATGATCACTCAAATAGCACCATTACAATAAATTCAAAGATTCGAAAATCAACAAGAAACACAGAAAACTTGCATTAATTTAGCGTGAAAACTGAAGAGAAATTGAATGAATACTGATAGTCAAATAAACTCATTCTTGTTTCAGACATGTTTGAGATCATATGGAAACAAATGTCACTACATAGATAAGATTTTTTTCTCCTCATATGTCCAAAAATATATGTTGACAAAGAAACTGCGATCGAGCTGCTTAATCGATTGTGGAACTCAGAATACCAGGTGATGCATCAATTTTTGTGGTGTGTTCTTTAAGGAATTTCCAATAAATTTTTAATGAGCTTTTTAAGTCTTAAGAGGCAATTTTGAAATTGTATTTACAGTTTGAAATTGTATTTACAGAAGGAGTATAAATAATATCATCATTCAATTTATCTGGTAACACAGAATTAAGCAATCGAATTTCTACTACAGAATGATTTAATTTAGATTTTGTATCAATGCCTTCTAATATTTGACACTCGATTTGAATTCCATGTGTCCGAACGGCCATTTAACTGTCAGGATGATAACTGAGACCAATTTGGAAATTGAAATTTATGTCATGAAAAGTTTGGTACTCCTAAAAATGGAAATAACGTTCAATAAAAATGATGTGAATGCTGTGAAACTGAAAATATTCAGCATGTGCAATGAAACTTTTGAGTGAAGCACTCATAGAATGATATAAGTTTCATTGAAATTTTTTTCTAATCTCATAACTATATTATGAAACTAATCAAACCGTAATTAAATTTTCTCACCAAGAGTTTTGAAGAAATTCATTAACAATTTTTTCACTTCTCTAGAAATCATTATAAAAAGGAAAGAACTTTTAATTCTAAAGTTTTAACAACAAATTTCAACTACGACAAATCTTTTTCTTAAACCAAAAAAGTGTTTATAATTGCATGTCCATAATAAATTTTACCTGAGCACAAAAGAATCTTCTTTTAGTAACTAAAAGACGTCTTCTCTCTCGACTTCAAATATATTTAGAGAAAGTATGAAAATTTTAAATAGAAATTTTTCACAAAATGAGTTTCACAAGAAATAATGAAGAAGAAGTATATTGAATGAAAACAACAAAATTAATTTTCTTACCATTTCCTCTTTTAATACAAAAATATATTTCACGTATTCTACGTAAATACAATCTTTTAGCCAAATTAGTACTAATTTAAAATTCAAATATTTCTCTAGAATATGTATATCAAAATACATTACTAAAACACATTATTGTTATTCTATTATTACGTTATACAGGGTGTTACATAATAGTATGTCACAATTTGAGGGGGTAAATCTACGTGATATTTTAAGAAAAAGAGTTTATATACACATAGGTCCGCAAAAGCTTCGTTACGGAGCTACAGGGTGTTGAAATTTCGGAAAAATTTGTTTTTTTCTTCAAAACTCCTGCAGTTTTTGAGATATTCAGTACGAATTTGGAATGCAAGCTATTTTTCACAGCCTCCATTATTACACGTCCTATATTTTAACTGAAATTCACAAGGTTTTTTCTTTTCCGAGGCCATGTCTCCATTTGCACTCTCTAACTTTTTTGCAGTACGCCACTGATCAGCTTATAATCAATTTTCGTCATCTTCGTTCAATTTAGAAACTTTTTTGACACTTGTAATTTTTTCGTATCTCCAACCGTTTTCGAGTGAAAATTATTGAATTTGAATTATTTGAATTGTATGTTATTCGCTAAATAAAAAAAATAATAGAAATACTCGATAGGTATGCCCAAAAATTTGCTTTTATTTTGAAAGCTCGTCTTCTGAGACTCAATTTATACTTATTCAATATCAAACTAAAAGAAATAACAATTAAAAACTGAATAAATTGCTGTGTCCTCCACCTACAAGAATACAGGCCTCTGTCCTTCTTCGCATATTATCTCGTACTCTTTGAAGTATTCCTGGGGTATTTCTTATCGTGTCACAAGAGGTTATTAGTCGAATTCTCAATTCTTTCACAGTGTTCACTGGAGTGGTATAAACTTAACTTTTGAGACATCCCCATAAGAAAAACTCTAAATTATTTAAGTCTGGGAACCTAGGAGGCGATGGTTCTGGCCCAATCCGACCTATCCATCGGTTGTTGAATGTATCATTCTAGAATCCATAATGATTATTGTGAAAATTTGTGATAGCAGTTCTCGAAAAGTTAGTTTCGTCAATTAGCATTTTCTCTCATTTTATCTAAGAACCATCGGCAGAAGTTCAGTCTTGAAGGAAAATCTCGAGGAAGTAGAGTTTATACGCGTTGAATATGAAACGGGTACAATAAAAAGTCGTGGAGAATCCTCCAAACTAGATCATCGAAAATATTCCACTGATTTCCGATTCTTCTTATAGTCGCATGAGGTTTCAAATCAATATAATTCAAAACTACTTCCTCAATATCTGGAGTTCTCAAATTTGAGTTTCACCTTTTAAATGATTATTTGCAGTAAAAGTACCAGTTTCTCTCAACCTTCTGTGGATATTTGAAAATGTTAGCCTGTCTGGTGTTACTCGATTTGGAAAGCGCACCTAGCTTCTGTTGTATTTCCGTCAGCCAGACCGTACATATAATGGATATCAGCCAATTCGGCGTTAGTAAAATTAGTCATTTTTGCTTACATAAATAACTTCAAAAGTCTTAAAACTAATCGTTAATTTAATGAAAAATTCGAGCAGAGACTGGTTCAACTTCAGCAACTGTCAAAATAAATAAATAAATGAAAAAAATCAAAGTCTATTAGCCATTTTTTCAATTAGCGAACGCATACAATCATTTAATAATTTTTTGTTCGAGAACGGTTTTAGATACGAAGAAATTACAAGTGTCGAAAAAGTTTTTAAATTGAACGTGGAAGACGAAAATTGATTGTACGCTGATCAGTGGCGTACTGCAAAAAAGTTTGAAAGGGAAAAATAAGACATGGCTCCTGAAAAGAACACACCTTGTACATTCCAGTTGAAATTTAGGACGTGTAATCATGGAGGCTGTGAAATATAGCTTGTTTTCAAATTGAGGCTGAATATTTCAAAAACTGCAGGAGATTTGAAGGAAAAACCAATTATTTCCGGAAATTTCAACACACTGTAGCTCTGTAACGAAGCTTTTGCGGACCTATGTTTATATGATTTTTTTTCTTAAAATTGCACGTAGATTTATTCCCTCAAGTTGTGACATAAAATTATGTAACAGGTATAGGTAATAAATTCTTCTTCATCGTTAAGTGGAAATGGTAGAAACAAATCTACATGTAATATAACTATAAAGTCAAAAACAGAAAAATATCATACAAATATCATGCATTTTGCCATAATCTTCAAAACATATTTAAATAATTTCTTATTGTGCTTATACAAGGTGGACGTATTGCACGAAGATGGAAGATTGTGCTTCGACTGTAATATATTTCCAATCTTTTATTGCTATTTCAACATTTATATTCAATTGACGGAAATTTAACAAAGATACTTCATTTTTTTGAAGTTCATATATAAACTGATTCAAATGAAATTATTTCTTTGAATGGAGACTCCTATATACTTTTACAGATTCAAATTCATTATAAAATTTTACAGTGTGGAATATATTTCTGTAACAATTGAAATTGAGGATATCTTGAGAGACTGGAAAATTGATATTTTTCAGAACTGATGTTAATAAATAGTAGTATTTATGTACCCATGCGATTATGTATTTATGAAAACTATTTAACTAATACAAAGATTTTTGCCACTTACATTTGGAAGGTTTCACAAAAATTGAAACATCGTAATTCTATCCTTCATATTTCTTCGCTGAATGCTACATTAATGAGGTTTGAGATTCTTTCCCAGAATGGGTTGAAATGCTTTCAGACTTTATATCAATACCTTATTCTATTTGATACTCGATTTCAATTTTGGATATCCAAATGGCCATTCAGCTGTCGAAGCTATAATTCAGAATAATTTTGAATTTGAAATTTATATCCTGAATAGCTAGCTGTTCAGAAAAGCAGAAATTATATTGAGTATAAGTAATGTGATTACTGTAAACTGATAATACCGAGTGCATGCAATGAGACTTTTCGATTGAAGCCCTCACACAATCACAAAGATTCCATAGGAATGTTCTAGCCTAATCTAATAAGAATTAGTAGCCAGTAACTGTTAAGTAAACAATTTGAAGTCTTTCTGATTGAAAATACAAAATTGCGGAAAAAATTGATCAATAATGGTCTTCTATGAAAATTTTGATAAAAAAATTAGGCAAACGTAACAGTTTTGAATTGTTAGAATACTTCAAAACACTCAATTTTTCTGTCAACTATTTGCGTTTAAGATTAAGACACAAATTTAATTTTTTCGCCATTCTTCGTATGGCTTTTACTCTCAAATGATTGACTTTCGACCCTACGATTAACAAGAAACTACTCTTTATTTACCAAGGAATTACCCTTAAAGTTGTTCGTATTGAAACATCCTGTAAATATATATTTTTGAAAAAATGTATGAGAAGTATATTAATGATTTGGCTAATAATAGTCTTAGTTTTTCGAAATATGCTTCAATTATTTCCTTTTGTTTTTCTTCTAATATAGTTTTTTCGCAATTTGTATTATTTTCATTACGACAATAATATAAATATATAAAATGATTCCTACAAAAGTTTTGATTTTCGCTTGGCACACTATATTAATTTTTACTCATTCAGATTCATAATAAAATTTCAAAGCAACCTCATGCATAATACGTGATATCTAAAATGCATGGTTCATAATTTTCTAAAAATTTGGATATTGTAGAAATTGAGACTGAAAATTTAAAATTTTCAGAATTGACTGTAACTCATCGATTGATTTGTGTGCTAACTTAAAATGTGATGGAGCTCTAGTTTCACCGTAAACGTGAATTGAATGTCGTATAAGTTTAGTCAACGCTAACATCATTTTTCCAAATTGCAATTCTTTTTCATTCTTGAAAACGGACTTCCATCGTATAAAATAATAATTCGAAAAACTTTGCTAGTTTGATTTAAAACATTTAAAAAAATATGAGATATTATCATTATTCTGTTCTATATATTCCCTTGCCGAATTCAATGCAAATATCTGTGAGATTCAATTTAGACTTTAGACTCTTCATATTCGACATTCGATTACCATTTCGTCTAACCAAACGGCCATTTAACTGTCATGACAATCACTTGAAATTTATGTCATAAATCGCTAGTCATTCAGAAAAGTGGAAATTGAATGGTAAACGTGATGTGATTGGTGAGAAACTGAAAATAGTGGACGAAATGAGACTTTTCGAAAGAAGCACTCATAGATATGTTTCACATGAACTTTCTGGCCTCAATCTAGTAAGAATTATTAACCAGTAACTGTTATCTTTGATAATACAATATATAAATGAAATAATTAATGTTTTCTTCATTTCAAAGTTAAAATCGTGAGAAACAACGAATCAAAAATTGTGTTTCATGATAACCTTCATAAAAAATTAGAGAAACATTGTTATTACAAATTTGAATTAATAGAATACTTCAAGGTATTTAATTTTTTTCCAAATATTTTTACACCTTAAATTTGTCAAAAATTTCTAAACTAGAAAGCGTAAAATAAACAAATGATCACTTACGGTCGTAACAAACAAAAACGAAAACAAAATCAAAAGCACATCTTCGAAAGAAAAACGAAAATCCTGCGGACTAGCGACGGAACACCAAAAATCGGACCGGAGTCACTAGCGTCTAAACCGTCAGATAGTCTAGTAATACTCTAACATTACAATGATGGGTTCAACTCCCAAAACCCTAAGTTGCAGGACCACTTTTTATTTGGTTCGCAAATTCATAGCTCTACCTGCAATATACGGGGACAATTTGCGAAGTTCGCGGGTCGGCCTTGCATCGAGTGCATCCGGACGTAGCTGGTGTACCAGCGCGAATTTATTGTTTGTTGGAGCGGGAACGAGATATCAAACTATTGCTATATTTTTCATATATTAGGATTCGTTCTCTGTGTGAGAAAATTTTGAAATTGAAATGCGTTCTTCAAGGGTCTATTTCGGCATCTCCTATATTCTTATTAGAAACTTTCATGAAGCTACTAAAAATATTGCATAGGGTGTTTGATTTCGAGGAGAGAAATACTCAATATTACTTGAATTCCTAACATAACACTTATTGTTTCAACTTTATCACTTTTACCACTTATTTCTGATATTTTAATTTTATTTCATATTTCATAATATGAGATCTTAATTTACAGCTTAATATTTTTGGAATTTTTAATTTGTACACAGGGTGGTCCTCAAGTACTAAGGATATCATTTTTGATATATCTTTTCGAGAAGATTTTGTGTATACATGATATATCTGAAATAATTCGTTTTAATAATACAGGGTGTTACATAATAGTATGTCACAACTTGAAGGGGTGAATCTACGTGCAATTTTAAGAAAAAAAGTTTATATTAATATAGGTCCGCAAAAGCTTCGTTATGGAGCTACAGGGTGTTGAAATTACCGAAAAAATTGTCTTTTTCTTCAAAACTCCTGCAAATTTTGAGATATTCAGCCCAAATTTGGAATGCAAACTATTTCTCACAGCCTCCATCATTAAACGCCGTAAATTTTAACAAGAATCTACAAGGTGTTCTCTTTTACGGAGCCATGTCTTCGTTAGCTCTTTCAAACTTCTTCGCAGTACGCCACTGATCAGCGTATAATCAATTTTCGTCATCTTCGTTCAATTTAGAAACTTTTTCAACAACTGTAATTTTTTCTTATCTCCGATCGATTCGCGTGCAAAAAATTATTAAACGATTGTATGCATTCGCGGAATTCAAAGCACTTCTAATTAAAAAAATGGCTAGTAGGCTTTGATTTTTTCATTTATTTATTTATTTTGACAGTTGCTTAAGTTGAACCAGTGTCTGCTCGAATTTTTTATTAAACTAACTATTAGTTTTAAGACTTTTGAAGTTATAGCTGTAAGAAAAAATGCCTAATTTTACTAACGCCGAATTGGCTGATATCCATTACATTTACGGTCTGGCTGACGGAAACACAACAGAAGCTAGGCGATTATATCAGGTGCGCTCTCCAAATCGAGTAACACCAGACAGATGAACATTTTTAAATACCCACAGAAGGTTGAGGGAAACTGGTACTTTTACTGCAATAATATTTTAAAAGGTGCAACTCAAACTATGAGAACTCCAGATATTGAGGAAGCAGTTCTGAATCCTCATGTGAGTGAAAGAAAAATTGGAAATCAGTTGAATATATCACATGTTCTAGTTTGGAGGATTGTTCACGACTTTTTATTGTACCTGTTTCATATTCAACGCGTCCAAACTCTACTTCCTCGAGATTTTCCTTCAAGACTGAATTTCTGCCGATGGTTCTTAGATAAAATTAAAGAAAATGCTCATTTTGATAGGGAAATAATATTCACAGATGAAGCTAACTTTCCGAGAACTGCTATCACAAATTTTCACAATAATCATTATTGGGCATTTGCTTGAAGAATCTCATCATCAAGAACAATTCTCAATGAATTTATATATATATATATATATATATATATATATATATATATATATATATATATATATATATATATATATATATATATATATATGTGTGTGTGTTTTTTCGACTCACAAGAAGGAGATGTAGAGAATATTGAAAATTATCGTCCTATATCCCTGGTTCCAGTTTTTTCTCAGTTGATTGAGAGGCTTATGTGTGATCAATTGTGATCATATTTTGAGAATAAAAATCTCTTCTCAATGAGGCAGTTTGGCTTCAGGCGGAATAGCAGTACGATGGGGGCCTTGGTTGATTTGGTGAGTGGTATTCTTGGCTATTTTGAGCAGTGTTTTCATTATGTAGCGCTGTTTCTGGATTTAACCAGAGCTTTTGATTATGTCCATCATGATAAGCTGATGTGGAAGTTGGAAAGGTAGGGATTGGGTAGAAGAGCTGTGATCTCATTGAATCATTTTTAACTAATAGATATCAGGTTGTTTTCAAATGGTAAGTACTCTGATAGAGTGAAGGTCATAACTGGAGTTCCGCAAGGTTCTATCATGGGTCCTATTTTATTTTTAATTTTTATTAATGACTTCCTGATTTTATTGATGATGCGGCAAGTACTCTCTTTGCTGATGATACAACTATTTCTATGGGATCTAAAGATATATGGAGTCCGAAGCACTCGTCGGATAGTTCACATGAAAAGGCGTTGGTCTGGTTTTCTGTGAACGGGTTGGCAATGAGTGGTGCTAAAACTCAGAAACTGTTGCTGAGTTTGAGGGATACTTCTGGTCTTGCCACGGATTTTGCTGGAGAGAGTAAGGTCTGTTTTTTGGAGGTTAGTGTTGATCCGGTTTTGTGGTGGAATGCTCATGTTGAGTGTTTGTTCTTAGACGTCTGGCTTCATCTGTTTCTCCAATGATTTTGAGGATGGTTTATTTTGCGTTGATCGAGTCTTCCCTTAGATATTGTGTGGTAGTGTTTGGGTGGTTGTTCTGGGCGTGAATTACTGTTTCGCGTCCAGAGGAGAGCTGTCAGGGTGTTGGGGGGTCTGGGCTACAGGGATTGCTGTAGGAGCACCTTCAGGCGGCTTGGCATACTTACCTTACCTTTTCTTTATGTACTTGAGTGTTTAATGTATGTCCACAGCAACTAATCATCTTTTAAAATAAACTCTGATGTTCATTCTCACAACACAAGAAATAAATTTTATACGAAAAGATCTCTTTCGATTCAGTAAATCACAGATTGGTTTAAATTTTCATGCTGTTGATTTCTTCAATAGGCTGCCCGATTCCATAGTATGTCTCAAATCGGACGGTTTCAGAAAAAGCTCAGGCAGATTCTTGCTCGGGAGGTTATATACTCAGTTGATGAGTTTTATAAAGTCAACTTTTTGTGAATTTTTTATTGTCTACTATTTGAAGGTTTCTATTTTACTTGTATTCAAGTATTTTTATCGTGTATGTGTATTTCAATGTACTTTTATTCTATTTTTATTCAAGTCATTTTTAAATTGATTACATTCATCCTATCCCTTTTTTATTTTATCTGAGGTTTCATACATACAAATTAACTTGTTCTTTTTGTCCTTTGATATGTATTGTAATCAACCCACTGACCTGTGCAAATAATTTTATATTATGAGTAAGGCATTGATAAATTAATACTGAATACTGAATACTGAATGCTTTCTGGGCAAACTTGTCTGCTTCTTCAAGGAGTTGGGATGGCTGAAAATTTAGCCGTCTGCAGGAAGGAGAGAAGGCACAAAGTGCAGCGGTTAGGTCGCCTTATCATGCTTATATAATCTGCCAAGATGTACCGGGTCTGTCATTCAGTTTGTTTACAGTGATAGATTTTGTTAGTTCGCACAAGTTTGTTTTGCAATTTTTACAATGGATGAAAATAGCGAACACAGAAATTGTCTCAAATTTTTTATTGCAACTGAAATTTCGTGTGCCGCTGAAAATGTTGAAGGCTTGCGGTTAATTGACTTAAACATATGTGCACATGAGTAGTACAGTGCATTCAACAGCGGCCGAGGTATGATGGAAGATTTGCCACGATCTGGTCGGCCATTACCACCTTCAACTATTAACATTGATAAAGTGAAAGAAATGGTAACTAAAAATCGTCATTTAAGTTTGAGAGAAGTAGACAATGAACTTTCCGTGTCTCATCAATTAATTCATACCATTTCAAACGATTGTTTGGGCATGAACGCTTTGCCGCTGCACTAGTTCCAAGATACCTGAATGTTCTACAGACATTGAATTGCGTAAAGGTCGCTGGAGACATTCTAGAAGGAGTCAATTCCGATCCCACATTCTTAAACCGCATTGTAACTGGTGACGAGACATGAAATTATAAGCTAGACATGTTAACCAGTCAACAAGCTTCGGAATGGCACTTCCCAACTGAACTGAATCAGAAAAAACCACTTCAACGTCGATCGAAAGTGAAGGCAATCTTGACCGTTGTCTTTGATTATCGTGGGGTTGTGCACTCAGAATTCTTGCCAGAAGGTCAGACGGTAAATAAAGAATACGAGGCTGGATTGATAAGTCTATGGCCTGACCAAGAGGTGGCGCCACTAGGCCTACTTTGGAGGTGGCTTTCTACAGTACCATCCTTAGATAGCTTGTAGGTATGGCGCGATCGCCATGTTAGTTTGCGTTTGAGAGCACGCTGAACAAAACGCCTCTGTGTTGTTTGTGAAAATGGAAATATTGGAAAAGCGTGCTGTTATCAATACTTTCGCGGTTAATGCCGAAGGAAATTGAAGAAAAGATTGATTCAACACTGGGTACGTCCTCCCCACCATATTCAACCGTTACTCAGTGGGTTTCCGCGTTTAAAATCGGTCGTGTAAGCACCTCTGATGAGCCACGCTCAGGACGCCCCATTGAGATCACAACTCCAGATATGATCAAAAAATTGATAAAATAGTGCTGGAAGACCGCAGATCAAAAGTGCGTGAGATAGCTGAGACCTGTAAGATGTCATATGAACGTGTGCAAAATATTTTGCACCAACATTTGCATAGGGAAAAGCTCTGTGCAAGATGGGTGCCGCGTTTAGTGAAAATCGATTGGTACCGCCAATTTGGCGCTGTATAAGCATAATCCAAGCGAATTTTTGCGTCGATTTGTTACTGTTGACGAAACTTGGGTCCACCACTACACTCCTGAAACCAAACAACAGTCTGAACAGTGGATTGGAACAGGGGAACAAACTCCAAAGAAGGCAAAAACAATTTTATCGACAAACAAGGTTATGGCTACTGTTTTTTGGGATGCAAGAGGTATTATATACATTGATTACCTTGAGAAGGGTAAAACTATCGCTTGTAAATACTACGCAGACTTATTGCAACATTTTAGCCACGAGGTGCAAACTAAACGACCTCATTTGGTGAAGAAAAAAAATTTATTTCATCACCAGTGCATTCTTCGCGCGTTGCAATGGCTAAAATCTATGATCTGAATTTCGAATTGATGCCGTAACCTCCCTACTCTCCAGACCTAGCCCCGAGTGACTATTTTCTGTTTCCTAACCTCAAAACATTGCTTGGTGGTAAGAGATTTGCAGGCAATGAAGAAGTAATCGAAGTTGTAAATGGGTATTCTTAGAAACTTGACGAATAAGCCTATGAGATGGCATTACTACACTAGAACACCGCTATGAGAAATGTATCAGCCTTAAAGGAGATTATGTTGAGAAATAAAAAAAAAAATTTTAAATCGTTGTTTTTCTTGGTCGGTCTGAAATTTATCAATCCATCATCGCATCTCCTGAACGTTATGCGGAATTGGAGACAGCAAATTTGTCGAAAAAAGCCAGGAAACTCATGGATTCTTCATCACGATAATGCACCATAAATTTTTATGAAAGATATATATTTTTGACAGAATATAAATACGTTCAAGAAACATAAAGACATTTTGGACTGCAATAAAACGATAATATACTCATTATTCCTAATAACCCTTATTTTTTGTATACAGGTATAAAAATATAGACAAAATGGAAGCGCTGTTTGTACTAACCATCATATTATAAATTACGATCTAACAATTAATTCATAAGTTATGATGTTTACAGAGACATTACTTTTCTATTCAAGAGAACAATGAAAACTTTGAATTTTATTCGTTCAGAAAGTTATTTTAATAAAAAATTATCAAACAAAGCATTGTGTTGACGAGTAATATTTAGATTTGCTTCATTAATAATAATAATAGAAAAGGGGTATATTTTATTCATTGATTACTAAAGGGTAGGAAGAATCAACAATGATCTTATTGGTGCAAAGGAAATCGGAGTAAGGCACCCCAGACAAATAGGAAAATAGCATTCTTTCTTCAAGTTGAAAAACGATCTCATTAAGTGTAACATGAATTACAATTTTTACTGGTTTGGTCTGCTACCCAATGACTCTTAGCTGCTTGTAGTCCAAAATATTCGGATCTAATGGAAGAATTTAAACTAAAACCCAGGCGAATTCTTTTGTATGATTTATTTCATTTAGTCGTATGAAGTATGAGATTACATTCTGCTTGATAACGTCAAATTTTGTTGTGAGTAGGAACACGAAAGGAGTAACGCTTATGCAGCTATAGAATATACCAGTGTAAAATCAGCAGTCCGAGGAGTTTATGCAGAATACTATTCCTATTCCTATTAATTTTTTGATTCAGTTTATGGATGTGGGATTAATGAATCAATGAAAATGATCCAAAATGTTTGGAAAATAATTTTTGATCCATTAAAATACAAATCACCCAAGCTCTATGACAAACTTTGAAATCTAAAAGTTAAATTGAAAACGCATTCATTCGTTAATGAAGAATATGCAAATATACTGGGTGATTCACCAGTGGCGCGATGCTCTGAAGCTCGTACACTCTTGGAAATTTCATTTTTGTTCGAAACGTATTGTATTCAGAACGTAAAATTCTACTGCATCAATTCATTTTGAAGTAAACAGGGTGTCCCAATTTTCTATAAAAAAATCTTGAGAGGTTTTTTCAGATTGGAAGACCACTTTTTTGTTGAAGATTCAAGAGCGTCCTAAACTCTGCTATAATATCTTTGAGTAATAAGTTTTTTGGTGAGTATTGTCGTCACAATATTTTTTTTCCGTGAAAATTCATGAAGATAGGCTCTCACATCATCGCATGCTCCTTCGGCCAGAGAGAATGAATACTTTTTTCCTTTCGTTTTCATATTGCTCAAGGATAGCTTTATTGATGAATTGAAATGATTATTCTCATTTTATACAGGAGTGATTCAAAAAAATTATTGAATATTGTAATTTTAGAAATATCATATCTTGATTTTTTCAAATGGAACATCCTGTATTTTAATATTCAGGTCAACGCATAAAATATTGTGCCATATTTTTGCGAAAGTAACCTTATCTTTATCTTCGACCATTTTCGAAATAAAAAAATTAAACTAAAATAATAAAATCAGAGGTTGCGAAAGAAGAGTTTATTAGTACATATCATTATACTTGATCAGAAAAATGGGGATATTTTAAGGTACTCGTGTATGAAATACGTAATAGATTGGTTTCTGGTGAGATGATCTACAAGGTGTTGAACTATTTCAATAAGTGTTCGAAATGTTGCCCGTTTCTTTGTATACACAACTCAATCCTTCTGAGGAAGACCGTTGTACTCTCGACAACATTTGCGGATTAACTGACTGAAAGGTGTCGACTCTTGTCTGTCTCATATCCAACTGGGTTGTAGAAGGAATCTAGTAAACAATGCCCTCAATATAACCACACAAGAAAAAATCTAGATTTGTCCGGAGACCTAACAGGACCACCACGACCTATCCATTTGTTTGGAAATACATTATTCAAATGCTCCCTAACCTGATGTGAGTAATGTGCCGATGCTCCATCCTGCTGAAACCACAAATCTTGTCTTATATGCTCTGGTACATCGGCAAGTAACATTGGTAGATAATTTTGCAGAAAATCTAAATACATTTCACTATTGAGGTGCCCATCGAAAAAGTGCGGCCCAATTAGATATCCATCTCTTATAGCGGCCCATACTTTCAAGGTTGGTCCTTGATGCTGGTGATCTATTTGTCTCATGAGGTGTGGATTTTCCGTGGCGTAATAATGAAAGTTGTGCCTGTTAACAAGCCCATTCTTGTGGAAAGTCCGAGAAAAGAACTCTGCTAAACATATTGGGATTTTCCACTACTTTGTCACTTGCCCAATTGCAAAAATTGATTTTGATCGATTTTCATAGTCTTGATTGTTCAGTTCCTGGTGCAGCTGTACATGATATGCATGAAATTTATTCACTTTCAAGATTATCTGGAAGGAAGTTCGACTTATATTTGTTAACTGAGAATTCTCTCTTTGGCTTTTATATGGGTCCTCTGTCACTTTCAACAAAACTGATAACTGGTTGTCTTCAGCTGTAGCAGTTTTTGGTTTTTCATGTTTTTCGAAAGCGATATTACCAGTTTCGATAAATCTAATTAGAAGTTTTTCGAAGCATCTTGAATCAGGATGCCTCTTATTAGGAAACCTTTGTGCATAAACTCTACTTGCCAACGAAGAATTTCTATCACACTGACCCAAAATAAAAATCATATCAACCATTTCTTCTTTGGAGAACTTTATGGCAGTCAATCGAGAAAATTGGGTTCAAACCTCACTTTAACAATGTTCAATAACGAAACACTGATAAATTCACCATGGAAAATGCAGAATATGATATATGATGAATAACTAATTTAGGCAAGAGATATACAGGGTGTTCCATACTAGTACGTGCAATTTTTAGAAGTAAAGTAAAGCTTCGTTACGGAGCTACAGGGTGTGGACATTTCCAGAGAAAATTTTTTCTTCTTCAAAACTCCTGCAGTTTTCGAGATATTCAGCTTACATTTGGAATCCAAGCTACTTTTTACAACCTCCATCTTTACACTTCCTAGGTTTTAACTGAAATCCACAAGGTGTTTTCTATTGCGAGGCCATGTCTCCTTTTGCTCTTTCAAACTTTGTTGCAGTACGCCACTGATCAACATACGATTAATTTGACAATTTTCTCTAATTTTAACTAGAACCATCAGCAGAAATTCAGTCTTGAAGGAAAATCTCGTGGAAGTAGAGTTTGGACCCGTTGAATTTGAAACTGGCACAATAAAAAGTCGTGGAGAATCCTCCAAACTAGAACATGTGAAATATTCAACTGATTTCCAATTTTTCTTGTACTCACATGAGGATTTAAGTCAATACAATTCAAAAATGCTTCCTCAATATCTAGAGTTCTCATAGTTGGTTTTTTGCAATCAAAGTACCAGTTTCCCTCAACCTTCTGTGGATATTTGAAAATGTTCGCCTGTCTGGTGTTACTCGATTTGAAAAGCGCACCTGATATAATCGCTCAGCTTCTGTTGTGTTTCCGTCAGCCAGACCGTACATGTAATGGATATCAGCCGATTCGGCGTTAGTAATTAGCCATTTTTTCTTACAGCAATATCTTCAAAACTCTTAAAACTAATCGTTAATTTAATAAACAATTCGAGCAGACACTGGTTCAACTTAAGCAACTGTCAAAATAAATAAATAAATGATAAAAATCAAAGCCTACTTGTCATTTTTTCAATTGGAAGTGCTTTCAATTCAGCGAAAGCATACAATCATCGTTTAATAATTTTTTGCTCGAGAACGGTCGGAGATACGAAGAGATGACAGGTGTGAAAAAAGTTTCAAAATTGAACGAAGATGACGAGAATTGATTGTACGCTGATCAGTGGCGTACTGCAAAAAAGTTTGAAAGGGCAAAAGAAGACATGGCTCCATGAAAAAACACCTTGTAGATTCTAGTTAAAATTTAGGATGTGTAATAAAGAAGGCTGTTAAAAAATAGCTTGCATTCCAAATTTGGGCTGAATATCTCAAAAACTGCAGGAGTTTCGAAGAAAAAACCAATTTTATCCGGAAATTTCAACAACCTGTAGCTCTTTAACGAAGCTTTTGCGGACCTATGTTTATATGACTTTTTTTCTTAAAATTGCACGTAGATTTACCGCCTTGAGTTGTGACATACTATTATGTAGCACCCTTTAAAGTGCGAGTCTATGACCCGAAAACGAAATACCAAAAACTGCAGGAGTTTTGAAGAAAAAAACAATTTTATCTGGAAATTTCAACACCCTGTTGCTCTGTAATGAAGCGGACCTATGTTTATATGACTTTCTTTCTTAAAATTGCACGTAGATTCACTCAAGTTGTGACATACTATTATGTAACATCATTTATAAGTCATAGAAGACTGTATGATACTAAACATTAATAAATGTAAAATTTTTAATAGAAAATTAAATGATCTTTCCAAAGACATACCATTCAATCCATTTTCCCAAAAATTAATTTCAACTTAGGAACACCGAAAACGAAATACCTACAAAAAATTGTGATCCACTGGGTAAAAGCGACTTAAATTTGATGAAGAACAGCCTGCAACTCATTGAGAACAGCTTTGTTGCCCTGTACCAGGGTGAACAGAAATCTCAAATTTTGAAATACGAAGGAATTGACATTAAACGAGGGTCGTTTTTCATTTATGACTTTTTAATTCGTTCCATAGAGTCTCAATAAATAAGGGACCACGCACGGTTAGTACAGTCTTTAGTGTACCGGTTAAATTTTCTGATTTTGAGATATATTGTACTTCGAACAATTCTAACCAATTTTCGTTTTGGGTCTTAGTCAAAAATGTGACTCCTTTCGAGTTTAAGTGTTCTGTACTTAGTATTACGGACTGGTTAGTTTTTCATTTTATATATCGAAAATTAAAACAGATACGTAAGAAACACAGGTAACTAAAAAGTTTTGTTTTGAGTGGATCAATTTAAGAAAATATGAAAATTGGAAAGAAATCAATGGCGTGCTGTTTTCATAGAAAAGTTTGGTTGACCCGTCTGCTGGGACGCCACTGAAGTCGATAAGTTGAAACAAACAAAAGTCAAATTAGTCTCGCATTCCATTGAATATCACTACCGATTTTCAACTGAATCGAACGGAAGATCATCGAGATATCAACAAAAAACCAATTTTTCACGAAACTTTGACATCCTGCATCACAGTAAGCAGACACATTTTACCAACGTGAGTTGGGTTAGATCTTAATATTTTGGAATCTTGGATTCCAGATTTAAAATATTTCCAATTTCTAAAGAAACACTCTGTACATATATTGAAATTTCAGTTCCACTAGTTAGAACGATTGCAGAGTATAAATTCTGGTTACACCTCGTATTTCTGTTCAAGTTCGCGAGACGACTCGAGAAGGGGGTCGCATGATCGTGAGTACCTTGTACCCCCCTTCGTAGTCGGAGCTTTGAAGTAGTTTCGGAGTACAGTTACACGAAATCGAGATTTTCAACCTGGTACCGTGTCTACCGGCGTCCTGAAATTTGGCGTTTGGCTTCCCCCACATAATGACTACGCCCGAATGTGGGAAACCGAAGGTGGGGAGGTGTTCTAGGAAGGAAATAAATGAGAGAAGGAGAAAGACAATTTTGATTGATACAGCTACATAATCGGAATAAGTACTATGATTTCTTTTAAAATTAACGAAAACATTGGAGAGTGAGTTTGATGTGGACCATCAATTCTATTTTCGATAATTTTTTTGTGAAATCGCTTTTTTATGGACAGTTTTTTTAGATATGAACCACAAATTTTTCGATCTGACCTATATACAGGGATATCCACCGGGACCGTCCGTTAAAAACTTTTTGGGTTCCAATTACAATATCAAGCTGAAATTTTATACGCTGCCATAACTAGCGATTTCCAATTGAAGTGAAATATTTTCGAAGTGATACCATTTCCGGTTATACCGGAAGTGGGTCATCACTTTGTTATTTCAAAAGGCAATCTAACTTTTTATTATACATCTAGAACCGACGTTTGAGCAAGGCATAAAATACCCAAGTTGTTGGCACTTATCTGTCAAATTTGACAGATTTAGTTATTTTTGTTATAAACTCGATTTTTGAGGAACATTTAAGAAAATTGTAGCTCGTAGATCTTCTGCACTACGGACACACACATGTCAAATGTTTATAGCGTTGTTTTGTATGAATTTTTCAATTTGGCCTTTTTCAAACAGCAATAACTCAATTTTTTCCAATGGCACGTGCCAATTTTTATATCGCCATCAGATGAAGCGTCAAATTTCAGATGGAATTGTATAAGCATGTACTATACCCATCTCTTATTGTTTCGAAATAATTTGGGAATATATTGAATTTTGATGATTTTGCAAGAACTAACAGAGAATGCTTTGAAATATTTGAATCAAGTAGCTGAACTGGCTACGCTCACCTGGCAGGTGCCTAAAATTAAGGTACTTGTCACTTCGTTCATTCGAATTTGATAATTCAACAAGAATTGTTTGTAATTTGAAGTGAAAATTTTTGAAAAACACCAGATTGATAATAAAATGGCTGATTATTCAAACGAGGATATGTTCAATCTCTTTTTAATTCATGGCGAATGTCAAAAAGTGGTGGATAGAACTTGCAGGTAATTCAATAACCAATTTCCAAATTTACCGTCTATGATTAAAACAAAATTTCGAAGGATTAGAAGCAAGTTTCTGCAATTTGGAGGAACAAAATACAGAGAAACTAGAAGAAAACCAATTCTCGAGGAGGACGACAATCAAATTAATACGC
This sequence comes from Cryptolaemus montrouzieri, assembly GCA_013387265.2. Classification (NCBI taxonomy): domain Eukaryota; kingdom Metazoa; phylum Arthropoda; class Insecta; order Coleoptera; family Coccinellidae; genus Cryptolaemus; species Cryptolaemus montrouzieri. The sequence continues at coordinate 71,000,978 of JABFTP020000062.1, forward strand.
TACGTATTTTCGTGCCAATCCACATGCGTCCATTAAGTCAGCATCAATGGATATTGGATTGAGTTATACTTCCATTCAAAGGATCCTTAAGAAACATAACATGCACCCGTATTCTTTTATCAGACTACAAAAATTGAAACCAACTGACCTACCCAAGCGGCTAAATTTCTGTGAAAATTTATTAATTCGGCTTCAAGAAGATGAGACATTCTGCAAAAAGTTATATGGTCTGATGAAGCCAAGTTCAATGAAAGTGGAATAACCAACAGGAGAAATCGACATTTTTGGGCCACAGAAAATCCACATTACATTGAGGTTATTGATTTCCAAAATAAATTCAGCGTGAACGTTTTTGCAATTTTAATGAATGATTTGTTGGCTTATTACATTTATGAGGAAAATCTTAATGGGCAAAGATACGTGGAAATTTTGAGAGGAACATTAGAAAATTCTTTAGATGGATTACCCTTAACATTCTGAAGGATTGCTATTACCAAATGGATGGTGCACCAGCACATAAAACACGAGTTGTAGATCGGCAGCTAACAGAAATGTTCGAGGATCGATAGTGGGTTAATCAGGGACCAAATTTATGGCCTCCGCGTTCTCCGGACCTGACGCCCCTTGATTTTTATATATGGGGCAAAATCAAGAGTGAAGTGTATGTTATTCCTGTAAGAAGTAAAGAAGAGTTACTAGAGTGCATTCATAATACTTCTCGTAATATTGATCCTGAGGAAACTAGGAGGGCAACTCATCATGTTCGTATACGAGCTGTCAAGTGTATCGAGAAAAATGGGGCCCATATTGAACATTTATGCAGATCGTAAATTAGTTTTCGCCCATGATGTTTGCTATCATTTATTCTTATTAATGTAATTAACTTCGATGATTGGTTTTCGCTTAGTTCCTACAATTTTTATTCATCCGAATTGTAGAAAATTGCTTCTAATGCTTCGAAATTTTATTTTACTCATACACGGTAAATTTGGAAATTAGTTATTGGTTTGCCTACAATTTCTATCCACCACTTTTTACTTTCTAAAATGAATTGAAAAAAGATTAAGTATATTTTCGTTTGAATAACCAGTGGTTTTATTCCAAATGTGTTGTATTTTTTGGATATTTTCAATCTGAAATAACGACAATTCTTGTTGAAATATCAAATTCGAATGAACGAAGTGACAAGTACATTAATTTTAGGCACCTGTCAGGTGAGCGTAGCCAGTTCAGCTACGTGATTCAAATATTTCAAAGCATTCTCTGTTAGTCTGCAAAATCATCAAAATTCAATATATTCCCAAATTATTTCGGAACTATAAGAGATGGGCATATTACATGCTGATACAATTCCATCTGAAATTTGACGCTTCATCTGATGGCGATATAAAAATTGGCTCGTGCCATTTGAAAAAATTGAGTTATTGCTGTTTGAAAAAGCCAAATTGAAAAAATCATACAAAACAACACAATAAACATTTGACATGTGTAGATTGCTTTAAAAATTCCTTGATCCTCCTTCTATCCACCCAAGCAAAAATTGTGTCTGTAGTGCAAAAGATCTATGAGCTAGAATTTTTCTAAATGTACCTCAAAAATCGAGTTTATAACAAAAATAATTAAATCTGTCAAAAGTTTTGACAGATAAGTGCCAACAACTTGGGTATTTTATGCCTTGCTCAAATGTCGGCTCTAGATGTAATAAGGAAGATAGATTGTCATTTGAAATAACAAAGTGATGACCCACTTCCGGTTTAACCGGAAATGGTATCACTTCGAAATTATTTCACTCCAGTTGGAAATCGCTAGTTATGGCCGCGTATAAAATTTCAGCTTGATATTGTAATTGTAACTTAAAAAGTTTTGAACGGACAGTCCCGGTGGATATCCCTGTATAATTTGATTGAGCAGGTTGTTTCTCCATGAAAATTGAAATAAATTTTTGATTAAATAAAATAATGATACATATTTTTTCTCTGGTAGATGCTTTGCATAGAGAGAATATGAATTTTGTTTATCTCCGATATCCTGATATTGAAATTCGTAAAGGTTCTACCGATATATATTTCCTCACAACTTCCACAAGAGAATTTATAAACTTTGTTAACTTTATAAAGTTTAGGTTAACAGTACATATATCTGCCTAGAGGATTTGGTCTGGGTTCACCAATATAAGTTAATATATTATGTTTTTGACTAGTTTTTTAACAATAGAAAAACCTCATAGATTACATGATTGTAATTGTTTATGAGATAGCGTACTGTCAATCTTACTAGAATTATATTTATTATTGACCGCTATGTGTTTTATAATACTATTTTATGTTGATATGAATGGGAGAAAGAATTACGAATGGTTCTGTCTGTATGGGATGGTAAGATGAAAAATAGAAAATAATGCCTTCGGTATTTTTGGTTTCAATTAAATTTAAAAGGTCAATGGAACTCCCAGTTTCTATTTCAAAAGAGAACTTTGTGTTAAGGCGAATCGAATTTATGAAGGTACTAAACGAATCTTATTGTTGAGTTGTATCTATAAATCAACACAATATGTCAACCAAATATCTAAACCAATAAGTGCAGTATGCCGACAGCAGATTATTTATTTTTTCAATGTTATTCATGAAAATTTCTGCTACTAAAGGACTGAGCGGATTACTATTACGAAGCCGTTGTTGCTCATGTAAATTTCATCATTGAAGTTTGAATAATTTTGTGAAGAATATACTTCTGAAAGACGCTAAGTCCTTATTATTTTATATAATGGGATTCACATCATCCTTCTGTAGAGCTTGGTTGATCAATTTCAATGAATCATAAGATGGAACACTACATTCCAGGACATAAGTTTAGCATTATGTTAGTACAGAAGGTAATAAAAATGTTAGCAGTGAAGGCTATTTTCTTATGTATTTTTTTCGAAAATGTGAAAACTGTTCTAATTGTCTGTTTAAGCCTTGGAAACCCACAAGAATATCATTAAGGTATCTGTACCAAAAATTAATAAGTTGGTGTTAACTTATTGTTCATTATAGATTTTTCAAGATTGTTCATGGAAATATCTGCTAATAAGGGATTGAGTGGGGATCCCATGGGTAGTAATAAATCTTCAAATCACATAAATACATTATGCGATTTAAAAATTCTCCACAAATACAATGAAGGGAAGACAATAAATCTGTTGGAAAGTTTGGAAATTAACAAAATTTGTAAAAACCAAAAATGCACCACTCTCAATAGCCAACAAGAAATAATTCACTTCCCACTACTCACCATTTGATATAGGTATAGTTAGCATATGTTTTTTCTTAAGTGTCAGCTCTAGTCAATTGAAAATGATGAAACTGTCGAAACCGATCCTGTATCAAAAATAAACACTGTGGAAATCAGTCAAAAGTATTTCATTTACTTATATTAAAATGAATTTTTATATAATAAATCCATAAACAATATCATCATTAATTGGAAAAAGTAACGATAGAAAAAAGGAACAATTACAAGAGGCAATCAAGGACCTAAAAAAAAGGATCACCGTGGAAATAGAAAAATCAGCAAAGGAAACAACGATAAAAAGAGATAGTACAATTACAACAGTGAATAAGCAACTACTAAAATAGAGGATAAAAGTTTGAAAGCTTATGAGAACCTAACATCCTGGCGATGGGAGAACACAAACAAACTCACAAACGAGACCAAGGAAGCACTCAGAAAAATGTTCAACGAACAATGGCAAAAGAATCTTGTAGATGATATCTGTGATTACGAAAAAGCGAGCAAGATGTAGTATGGACCTCCGAAAACAAAGAAAAGGCAAAGCTATTCGCAGCAACATTGGAAACCCAGTATCAAAACAATGTCAACAATAGGGAATAAGAATTCAAATAAGAGATGTAAAACTTAGTAAACGTAAGAAAGAAAATGCAGAAGATCAAGTAGAAGACACGTCAAAGAAAGAGACCGAAGAGATACTAGAAGAAGGAATACTATAAACTGATACCACCCGGAACGATGAAACAATAATTATCATGAAGCCAGAAAAACCAAGCAGCTGTGTACAAATCAGTCTGGAGAAGAAAAAGCGCTCTATAAAAGGCTCAACTGTCAACGGTCGAGTTGACAACTGACCTAACCTCAAAAATTTGGCAGTTTACCGTGGCACATCCTCTCAACGTAGTTCAAGTTGTTCAATAGTTTCATTGTCAACACGTTTCGATGAATAAAGAGAAACATTCTTGTACCTAAATTGAATCGCTAATCTTTCTTCATCAGAGTTTACTTTTCTATGAGCTTCACTCTATTATTGGGTAGAGTTTGAGAGCCCTATTTGGACCAATCTTCTTCCATAGTCTCTTGAAATGGGTCACGAATTAACTCATAAAATCCTTGGTAATAATGATAATGGTAACTCTGTATTTGGTAAAATATGAAGTTGTCACTCTGACAAACAGGATAACCTCATTTGATAAGAAGTTATTGGATGGGCTCTTGTTCAATATGCCGAAAATCCGTCGTTAATCGACGATTTCTCTTCACCGATCGAAGCAGGAGAAATGTAAGAATCACGTGACATGCCACTGATTCACCATGCAAATTCTGGGTAATTAGAACGAACGAAAGAAAAACTCCGAAGTTGACAGTTCAAGTTTCGTTTTTCTCTCGCCGAGAAAGAGTCATAAAAGGAGTGGTGGGATAATTCTGAAACCTCTCCGATTTCTAGAGAGAATGATTTCGAACGTTTGTAAGTCAGTGAAACTTCGTCCCTTTTCGCAGCGATAGAGTACTCGAAATAAATTCAAAATTTACCAGATAGCGCTAAAAAAATTCTTAGCATGAGAGTGGGAAAAAGGTTCCAATTTCTTGTGAATATTTTTCATGAAATAGTGTTAACTCAGGAAAAACACTAATAAAGATAAAGACTGAAGACAAAACTTGATCTATATACGAAATTTCATACAAACCGTTCGAGGTGTTTCCGAAATATGTGAAATAAATTCATACAGATTTTCTAAGTGTTGACATAAAAGCCGCTGTTACCCTGTTCAGGTTGATTACTTTTACGTATGCGCAAAATATCAAAAATTACATGTTATATCTCTACTTTGAATATACATACAGGGTGTCCGTGAATTGCGTGTACAACGTTAATCCGCAGATTCTTCAGCTCGAAATAAGTCGATTTAGGCTAACTGACCTTTATGAAAAGTTTCTTCGTTTGGCCGCTAGAGGTCGCCAAATCAAAAGATTTCTTTTCTTATTTGTCAAATAATTCGAGAACGTCTCGATCGATAGAAACCATATTTTTTAGTGATCCACTCAATGACCTTGACGTTTCACAAGTGTCCCTAAAAACTCAAACGTGTTTTTAATCAACCATAATTTTTTAACTGTCTGCGTTTGAGCGAAACTGTTTCAGACATTAAGTAGCTAGACTAATTATCAAACTTTTTTGTCTCATGAGAAATTTCGATATGATGAACGGTTCAATCACAAAAACAGTTTTTCAATTTCATGATTTATTCCTTCAACTACCTAGCAAGTCGGAAATATCACATATTGACCATGTTGGCTTTGTATTTATTTCAGTGGTCTGGCAGATTGTTATTTTATTAGGCTTGACAACCAATTGTTGACACAACAGCGTTCCTTAAGTTCTTAACTAGGTATTTTGGTGATTTTTTTATCAATATTAGGCACGGAGATGTACAGTAACTCTGAAATGGTTATGGTGTACGGATTTGGTCAAGGTAATGAACGTGAAAGCGCGAGTATATGTTGAAAGATCACCAGATCGCATAGTGCCGAATCACCAAACGTTTGTAAATGGTTGCTTCAAGCCCAGGAATTTGGATCGAGGACGAGAACGAACAGTAGGGTCGGTAGAACGCGAAGAACAGCATAATAAAATGACAATCTGCCAGGCTACACCAACAAATCCAAAGCCAACATGGTCAATATGAAGTATTTTTGACTTGATAGGTGGTTGAAGATATTAAATCATGAAATTGAAGAACTGTTTTCGTTATCGAACCGCTCATCATATCGAAGTTCCTCAAGAGACAAAAAAGTTTGATAATTAGTCTAGCTACTCAATGTCTAGAAAATTTATAGTTGATTAAAACGTCAAGGTCATTTAGTACTTAAAGACGTGAATAACGCACCCGATTACGCATACCAAATATGGATTCTATCGATCGAGTCGTTCTCGAATAATTTGAAAAATTAGAAAAAAAAATCTTTGGATTTGGCGACCTCTAGCAGCCAAACGAAGTAACTTTTCATATAGGTAAGTAGGCCCAAATCGACTTATTTTGAGCTGAAGAATCTGTGGTATAGCGTTGTACACGCAATTCACGGACACCCTGTATATTGCCTCGAGGGTTCGAAAGAAAAATTATTAGCAATGCATTTTAGCATTTTAGTATTTTAGCATTTTAGATGGGGAATCTCCCTCTGCTGTAGATCAGCCTATACCCTGTATAATCTAAATCTAAAAGATCTCATCATATTTTCATATTTCTTTTAATCCACTAACATTTAGAACACAGTGGCAACAGCGTCGACTTCCGATGTGCACCGTACTGTAAGTAGAAGGTATAAACCAATATTGCGAATTTTTCAAGTTGGAACACCCCGCATATTCAGATAAAATAGAGTGCGAATTCAACCCCTTCTAATGCACAGTAGAACCGGCTTTGGAATTCAAATGATAGAACTTGTTATTCGCAAAGAAAAGATATATGGTAGTTTTAACCCCTTTCGATTGAAATAATGTCTTCGAACACTTTATAAAGAAAAAAAACGGGATACGACAACGGACTGGAAGAGAATTTTAATCATTGAATGTTCTGGTGAATTCAGGGGAGATTACGAGAGGATAGGTGTATAACTTTTATAATAAGTATCAATTGTTGAGCTTCGAACGCACATATCCAGATTTAATTTTATCTATTTGATTCTTCTTCCAGTTCCTATAAGCTCTGTTTTAAACTGCTTTTTACAGTTTTTAATGAACCAAGGCTTTCAGAATGTAGAGATCCATGCATGCAGAATAACTTTGGTGACGGACATTATTATCGGAATCTGAAAAACAGACACCATTAAAAGAAAAAAACCGGGAAAAATTGCTCAGCTCCTTCAGCTAGCTGCTTTGTAATGCGATATTTCTTGCAAGGCGATCGGAATAACCAGTGGCAGAAACAAGGCTGTGATCGGAGTTCCCTAAGCGTGATGCGACCTGAAAACCCAAATCATCTAGATCTGAACCAAGAAAGAGATCGAGAGCAAAGAAAAAATCGGTTATACTGTCAGAAATTCTTATTGGCTCATCGACAAGTTGCGTCAAGCTGCGGCGGGTATTTGAGTGTTAGAGCTAGTTGATGTTGTGGATGTTGGAGTCCACAAGTATAATAATAATAATAATAATATTGAACAATAAGTCAATCAAAATCGACGAGATACCCATACGTCGTGGAATTTTTCAAGGAGACTCTTTGAGTCCACTATGGTTCTGTTTAGCTATGAACCCATTGTCCTCAATGATCAATAGAACAAGATACGGATTTAGGATTAAAATAGATAGGAACTATCATACCATCTCCAACCTGCTGTATATGGATGACACCAAATTATATGCTTCGAACAAGAAACGATTGGATGATTTGCTGAAAACTGTCAGTAAGTTCTCGGCAGATGTTCATATGAAATTCGGGATTGAAAAACGTAAGACCCTGAACATTCAAAGAGGGAAAGTCATAGATGGTGAAACACAACTTCCAAACGGTGATATTATATGCATGAGGGATGGCGAAACATACAAATATCTAGGATACCAACAAGCCAGATTGCTAGACCAAAAATGGTCAAAGGAGAAGATTCGTTCAGAATACAGTCAGCGTCTGAAGACTGTACTGAAATCTATGTTGAACTCGGGGAATCTAGTCAAGGCAATTAATACCTACGCCATTCCAGTGTTGCTTTACTCATTTGGAATAATCAGATGGACTAAGACAGATCTGGATGATATTCAAAGGCAGACCCGAACGATGCTAACAAAGTACAACAACCATCATCCAAAATCGTCTGTGATACGAACAATTTTGAAGCGGAAAGAAGGAGGACGTGGATTAATAGATTTTGTCAATTTACATACCGAACAGATAAAAAATCTCAGAGAATTCATCTCAGCAGAAGCTCTCACTTGTGACCTCCATAGAGTGGTATTGTTGGCTGATAAGGGATATACACCTCTGAATCTTGCTACCAGAGATGACCTGCTGAATCTACCGTTCCTATCAGATACTGAAAAACAAGAGCAGTGGTCAAGAAAAGAATTGCATGGACGACATCACCATGAGATTAATCAACCACACATCGACAAGTAAGCCTCTAACAAATGGTCGATGAAAGGAGAATTATTCGCGGAAACAAAGGGATTCCTTGTGGCCATCCAAGACCAAGTGATCGCTACAAACAACTAGAAAAAATTAATTATGAAGGACGGAACATTACGAATAGATAGGTGCAGAAAATGCCATATGAGATCGGAGACTATACAGCATATTACGTCGGGATGCGAACAACTGGCCAATACGGGCTTTCTTCACAGGCATAATCAAGTGTGCAACATTATCCATCAGAAATTTGCACACAAGTACGGACTTCTGAACACCTTCCAGCCATATTATAAGTATCAACCGGCGCCCGTATTGGAAAATGACTCTATCAGATTATACTACGATAGGCCTGTTATCACTGACAGAGTGGTGACGAATAATAGGCCGGACATAGAGAGCCAGAACAGCAAATACACACACCTTGCTATTGAGATCAAGCATATGTGGCACCTCGAGAAAATAGATATTGTTCCTGTCATCGTATCCTCGACTGGGCTAATACCCAATACTTGCATGATAGCCTTAAGAAATTAGAATTACATAAGAATACCTATAAAGAAATGCAAAAAGCTGTAATTCTTAATACATGTAGGATAGTTAGGAAATTTATGTTATTATAATCGAGCCTATTCCCTTTGATTGCTGAATCTGGGAAAGGTAAAGTATATCCAGCTAACAGCTGAGATAGTTCATAAGTCCACAATAATAAATAATAATAATATCATCTATTAAACGCACTCAATCTACATATCACAGATAAAAAGCTTTAAACTTCAAACATATTTAATATAATATACCTTATCCCTATACATCAAAAACTCTTCCAAGGTATATGGTTCACATTGAATGATGTAGGAAAATTGTAGCTGTCTGGCGTTATTATTATTCTTAAAATGTTCAAATAAGTGTTGGTTGCTCTTAATGAACATGATGAATCGATATATATATATATATATATATATATATATATATATATATATATATATATATACCAGAGTTACCCCAGAAGACTATTCCATATTGAACAAGTGATTGAAAGTTTGAATAGTAAACAATTTTGAGAGTATCAAAGTCTACCTGATGTTTAAGGATATTTAGACAGTATAATACCGATTTTAATTTAGTGACAGTCCCATTTTGAATACTTGTCTATGTGAACTCCCAAGAATTTAGCATTTTCATTGATTAAAATACTTTCATCTCCACATTGAATTCTATTAGACAGATTTAATTTGGATCTAGTTGTTTAAAATAATAGGCATTCGGTCTTCTTTCTATTCAGCACTAATTGGTTTCCATTGCAACAGTCATGTACAGCAATGAGAGCCTGCTCTGCACTTGTCTCTGCCAGTTCCGTGGTATTAGATACTGTGAGGATACCAACAATGTATGCAATAATACTGAATTCACATTTTAATAAATAAGTTAGTAAACTATACCTAAACTACAAGATGAAATTTCTTTTGAACTTGATGGTTCTTTAACTATAGTACTTTCTTCAAATTGCTTTTCACACTCTTCAAGTATCATCATCCTTCGTTTTTTAACTATATAGGGTCGCTCTGTTGTGTTTTCCTGTCTGGTTGGCTAGTAAATTGTGTGGGCATACATCCTGGTTACATATGTACTTGTGATACCGATCCCATCACATGGTATTCCATATAATTTTCCATATCATTTGGCAACTGAAAACGCAAAGGTAACAATCAAAATTGATAATAAGAATGATAACCAAGACTAACACAAACATAACCTTAATAAATGACTAGTTATTCCATAGCCTCTACATTTCAACTAATTCACGTCAAACAAACATTAGGTTAAAAATCTATCAATACATGATGACATAGTCACATCAAAGGATTTTCACAGAAATAAAGTGGCGAATTTGTCTTTACATCGTTCGTGTTTCGCCGTGCAAGCTTTAACCATTCATCTCTCATCATTTTCTTGTATGGGACAGACTGAGGTACTGCACACCACTTATAAACTTTAGAATAAATTTTTAACACAAGAAATACGCAATATTTGTTTAGTTTGCTGTCTAGCTGCGCGTAAACAAATTTGACGTTTACGTAAGTATGACGTCACACACGACGCCATGACAAGGCGCAATATTTAAAAATGATTCTAAAAATGGCTTCAAACTTCCAAAAACTTTAGTTTATTACCGAAATAAAGGTTTTGTTGTAAACAGTAGATGTGTATCCGCATTACGGAAGAGGATTTCAAAATCTTTCGTCATGCCTATTCGCAGCGAGAACTGAAGTCTTCTTCTTCTTCTTCTTCTTCCAACTTTATTTTAGGCGAAACCGCCTGTTTATTTTTCGGTCGTTTGTCTGTTACGGAACGTTCAAGTTGTCACTCCACCTTTTTTCGTGGTCGTCTATCACGGGCGATTTTCACTATTCTTCTGTCATCCATTCGGTCATTCCACTCCTGTTTTCTATTCAATACCCAGTTGTTAATGTTGTCCACCTTGCACATGTTTCTAATATTCTCACTCCTCTCTCTGTTGAGCAGTGTTTTCCCGGCTATCCTGCGAAGTACCTTCATTTCGGTTGTCTCCAGTAGTCGCCTGGTTTTCGTTGATTCTGGTCTAGTTTCTGCAGTGTATGTCATAATGGGCCTTACAGTTGCTTTGTAGATTCGTGCCTTGGCTTCAATTCCGATATGCTTATTGCGCCATATTGTGTCATTCAGACATCCTGCTACTCTTGTTGCTTTTGTTGCTTGCTCCCTTACCTCCGCCTCGACATCTCCGTAGCCCGAAATCTCTATGCCGAGATATTTAAATTTCATTTCCTGCTGGATAGATTTACCATCAACCTCAAGCTTGCATCTCAATGGTGTTTTCGATGTAGTCATGCATTTTGTTTTAGAGGCAGAAATTATCATATTAAACGATTTGGCTGTACGGTTGAACTGGTGTAGGAGGCGCTGTGAATCGTCTTCATTTTCTGCAATCAACACAGCGTCATCGGCGTAACACAGGATAGTTATCTCTTTGTCCCCCATTTTGTAGCCCCTCATTCCTCTTACTTTTTTGATTATCTCGTCCATGATGATGTTGAACAGAAGGGGGCTTAACGAATCTCCTTGACGAATACCACTTCTCACTGGTATCTGTGTGGTAAGCTCCCCGTCTAATCTTGCCTGGATCTTGTTCGCAGTATATATATGTTCGATAGTCTTTATTATATTACGTGGGATTTGCCTGTTGTAGAGCAGATGTATGATGTCTGATAATTGGACCCTGTCGAAAGCTTTAAGCAAGTCAACAAAAGACATAAATGCTGGCTTATTATATTCTATCGACTTTTCTGTTACTTGTCTTATGACAAATACGGCGTCGGTGCAAGATCTTCCAGATCTGAATCCTTGTTGTTCATCAGCGAAAGAGGTGAGGCTATTTAATTTGTTTGTTATACACTTCGTAGTAAGTTTCAGCGTGGTGCTCAACAGATTTATTCCTCTATAATTCGAAGGTACTTTCTTGTCTCCTTTCTTAAACATAAGAATAGTAGTGCTTGTACGCCATTCATCTGGGATCCTGTGATGGTAAAGGATTTTTTGAATTAAAATTGTCAACTCTTGAGTAAGACGTTGTCCGCCATACTTGAGTAGTTCGTTGCTAATTCCGTCCTGTCCGGCACTTTTCCTATTCTTTAATTTTGTAGGGCTAACTGTACGTCATCCACATTCACCTCAGCATCTTCGCTCACTATTATTTCCGGTGTACTTAGGTCTTCTTCTGTATCCTCTGTCGAATATAGATCAGTTAGGTTCTCGATCCAGGTCTCGCTGATTATATGCTTTGTTTCAACCAACTCATTTATTTCTTTCCGTTGTGATCGGATTAGTCTCCATATTTGTTTTTGTAGCCCGTAGAAGTCATTCTCCATGCTTTTGGAATAAGTTTCCCAGTACTGGTTTTTAATTGAACGTACTAACGTTGTGGTCTCGTTTCGGATTTTTTGATATTCATTGTACGATTCTGGAGTTCTTAATGTTCGATATGTGAGGTGAGCATGTTTCTTTTCCCTGCACTTTTCTGCAACTTCCATACGGAACCACGGAGTTCTGTTTTTCTGAAGTCGATTCTGGAAAATGCGTTCGAAAAATGTGAAGGCGATACAATGAATTTGGATGAAAAATAAATAGTTTGTGTTTCATTGTAAACCAATTCGCGGTAGTTTTTGACAGAATGTGTATTACAGTACTTACTAATGAATGTATTTTAGTTAAAAAAGTTTTGCTACGCAGTTATAAATTGAAAAAAAAAGTCTTTGATCTTAATCTTCTTGCAAATTTATATATTGCTGAATTTTTTAGAGTCATACAATTTCAAGAATTTTTAAAAGGCACTGGCCTGATTATTGATGATTCCCAATTCAGAAGTATTACGACATCATTTTTCTTTATCAAGAATTCACAACCAGAATATATTAAAATGAATTTTCCGATATTTCTACATCTTGTTCATTCCCCGATGCCACGACTAGCTTGGTGTCGGGTTCATAGCAACAAGGGTTGCCAGATAAATCCGCAATGTTTCCAGCCCCCTTCTAACGAACTTTTAGTGCCAGGTCTAGATCGCGAATAATAGAACATATTCGCAATAAAAAGAGAAAGAATATAGTAGTTTTAATCCCCGCTGGACACGTTCATTCAACCTGACGCACGTTGTAAACGTGTATTGTAAAGCTTGGGTCCCTAATCGCAATGTTGCCGGATGAACCAATTTCTAATTCTAATGAAACATCTTATGAATGAATATGAAAGTAAACTGCCAATTTCATGCTGCAGACTGTAAATTAAATGAAATTAAAACATTTTCGAAGTTTGATTGTAAATTGTAAGTTTTGCTTGAAGATTCTTTCAAAAAATCTCTCTCTCTCTCTCTCTCTCTCTCTCTCTCTATATATATATATATATATATATATATATATATATATATATATATATATTTATATATATATAGGGGTTTTACCCCGACGAGTTGCCCATATATCTGTTCATGCAATCAAACTGATTTCATGAAAAAATATAAATCCACCACCCGGTAATTAATACCATTGCCAGGCAATGATTATAATCAAAACATATCCTGGAGTAATTATATATTAGGATAACGTTAAATGTTATGAGAATATATCAATCTACCAGAATATATACATACTATAGCATCATCAGACAATGATATCAATGTACCAACGAGTAGTGTCAGAGGCTTTCTCCCCGGAAAAATCCAATGTACGGACCTTAGTCAAGTAACACTGAATGTTACTCATTAATAGTTTCCTTTGTGTGAAGTGGTGAACGATCGAATAGAATACTGCTCTGAATATAAATATGACAAAATTGTCAGTTAATTATATTACATTTATATAAACAAATAAATAAAATATGAAATGAGATTCTGAGCAGTATAAACTAAAGAGAAAACCTATGACTCTACCTCATTATTATTTTCGGAAAGAAACCTACGAAGAATATTACAAGATTTGATGACTGTTATCTTTTGTAACTGTTCAAACAAATTTCTCTTCAGACCCAAAATCTCAATACTTTTGTGAAGATTTCTAGGAATAACGCCTGTTGTAGAAATAATAATCGGTAGAATAAATATTTTCTTCATTTTCCACATTTTTAATCTCGTCGCCAAGCATCATATATTCAGAAATTTTTCATTGTATTTATTTTGTATATTATGTGTGTCGGGTATAGCAATATCAATTATATATGTTATTTGATTCTGTTTATCATTAAGAACGATATCTGGTCTATTGTGTTTTACAGCTCTGTTGCACAGAATTGTTTTATCAAAATAAAGTTTATATTTGTCATTTTCACAAATAATCTCAGGTTCATATTTTTGAAATTTTTTTCTTTTGGGAATTAGGTCATGTTTAATTCCTAGATTGAAGTGAATAATATTAGCGACGGCATTATGTCTTTCTAAATAATCTGTTGAAGCAAGGACTGAGCAAGATGATAATATATGAAAAACTGTTTCTGAAGAACAGAAACATCTACGGCAAGAATCATCTATATTTTGTTTGATGAGTAAAACAAAATTTCGAAGGATTAGAAGCAATTTTCTGCAATTTGTAGGAACAAAATACATATAAACTAGAAGAAAACCAATTCTCGAGGACGACGACAATCAAATTAATACACTAGCGTATTTTCGTGCCAATCCACATGCGTCCACTAAGTCAGCATCAATGGATATTGGATTGAGTTATACTTTCACTCAAAGGATCTTCAAGAAACATAATATGCACCCGTATTCTTTCATCAGACTACAAAAATTGAAACCAACTGACCTTCCCAAGCGGCTAAATTTCTGTGAAAATTTATTAATTCGGCTTCAAGAAGATGAGACAATTCTGCAAAAAATTATATGGTCTGATGAAGCCAAGTTCAATGAAAGTGGAATAACCAACAGGAGAAATCGACATTTTTGGCCACAGAAAATCCACATTTCATTGAGGTTATTGATTTCCAAAATAAATTCTGCGTGAACGTTTTTGCAATTTTAATGAATGATTTGTTGGCATATCACATTTATGAGGAAAATCATCACATGCTGATACAATTCCATCTGAAATTTGAAGCTTCATCTGATGGCGATATAAAAATTGCCACGTACAATTTGAAAAAATTGAGTTATTACTGTTTGAAAATGGCCAAATTGAAAAAAATCATACAAAACAACGCGATAAACATTTGACATGTGAAGATTGCTTAAAAAATTCCTTGATTCTTCTTCTATCCACCCAAGCAAAAATTGTGTCTAGAGTGCAAAAGATCTACGAGCTACAATTTTCTTAAATGATCCTCAAAAAATCGAGTTTATAACAAAAATAATTAAATGTGTTAAAAGTTTTGACAGATAAGTGGCAACAACTTGGGTATTTTATGCCTTGCTCAAATGTCGGTTCTAGATGTATAATAAAAAAGGTAGATTGCCATTTGAAATAAAAAAGTGATGACCCACTTCCGGTATAAGCGGAAATGATATCACTTCGAAAATATTTCACTTCAATTGGAAATCGCTAGTTATGGCCGCGTATAAAATTTCAGCTTGATATTGTAATTGAAACTCACAAAGTTATTAACGAACGGTCCCAGTGGATATCCTCCTATATATATATATATATATATATATATATATATATATATATATATATATATGCTCCATTCTGGCACCAAGAGAGTACCCCCAGCGGCACAATGCTATGGCAAAAATTTATCACCAAGCGATTGCCATAAAAGTAGGACTTATACTTACCTCTCGTCGAAGGGTGCACGAATACTTTCCCAAGCCTATATTAGAAAATAGTGAGTTTAAACTTGACTGGGACAACACTATAAAAACAGACAGAACGGTGCTGCACAACAGACCTGACATCATTATCTTCGATAAGGAAAACCGCCGAGCTACCATCATTGATATAACCGTCCCGGCGGATGATAACATCAGCACTGCCATGCTCCTAGCGACTTCTTCCTTTTTCCAAAACTCAAATTACTACTTCGAGGTCCAAGTTTTGAATCGATAGAAGACCTAGAATTCTTGGCGAGAACTGAAGTCGCTTCCGGAAAAGGAGTTTGAAAAATGTTTTGATGATTGGCGTAAATGCAGTATTTCGGAAGGGCCTACTTCTAAGGCGATACAATAAATTAGAGTGAAAAATAAATACACACACCAAAAAAATTGTCGCATCACCTGGTATTCTGAATTCCACAATCTCCTCAGTTTTCACGCTAAATTAATGCAAGTTTTCTGTGTTTCTTGTTGATTTTCGAATCTTTGAATTTGTTGTAATGGTTGCTGAACGTCCTGGACGCTTTTTGAGTTATCATGAAGTGGTAAGAATTGTAACACTTTTAGAGGAGGGGCGAAGCCAACATGGCTAACTTGTTGAATGTTAACCAAAGCACTATTCAAGAGCAATTAATCGGTACCACGAAACAGGGTAATATGGAAGAAGGGCCGAACAGGGAACAAATCGGATAACAACACCAGTTGATGATCGTTGGCTTCGTTTAACTGCACTAAGAGTTTGGCACTATACGGCTAGAATGCTACAAAATTACCAAGGGTGGCTTGTACCGGCCCGCGTCTCACCAGAGAGCATGGAGTCGCAAGACGTCAGTTTGCTAGAGAACATGCAAATTGGGGCATTCGAGAATGGTTGAATGTTCTCTTTCCCGACGAGTCCAGGTTCTGTCTAGTATCAAATAATAGACGCATGCCTGTTTACAGCTAGAGTAGTTACAGAATTTCTGCAAAATGCCGAAATTGATATTTTAAGATGGCCATCCAGAAGTCCCGAATTGAATCCCATTGAACATGTTTGGGACAACATGGGGTGGCAAATTCAGCAACGTAGGATGCCTTGTAAAACACTCCAACAACTATAAAATCTGCTTCCTGAAATTTGGAACTCAGTGAATCAAGAGTACATCCAAAATTTGTTTGAGGGGCTTCCGAGACGTATACTGGCAGTAATTAGGCCCGGGGAGGAAACACTCGATTTTGAAAATGATTTGTAATCATTCGATGGTAGTTGATTGGTCTCTTGGTGAATGTTTGAAGATGGTAGAATTTTTAAATTTTTCATTAACAAGAAAATTGTTGATATTTTCCATCATAAACTCATCTCTTTGGAATGATATCTTGTTATTTTACACTTCTGAAAGTTACCAAGCGACTCTTGAATGACAAACCTAAAAGTGTAGATATAATATTGTCGTAAAATGCGACAATTTTTGTTGGGAGTGTATTTTGTGTTTCATTGACTAATTTCCGGTTTCCTCTTTTTCGAAAGAATGTAAGTCATGCATCAGATTAAAAGTGGAAATACATAAGATAACTTTCATGAAATTGTTCTCTGAAAACATTTGCATAAATTTTACTAGACGTCATTCCTTGTGAAGAAAAATTCGCTCTGCAATTCAATATGCCAATTTTCGAATCTGTTTTTTCGCATCAACCAACTATTCATAATTTAACGCAATACCATATTAGTATATAAAAACTAAAATGACTATTGTTAACCCTCGTGAAATAGTGGATGATCACCCCCGGCGGTTCCAAAGCTTTCACGTGCATATAACATCGAACAGGGGCTAGCGGAAGACCCTAGTTGCATGTAGGATAACCCATCTAATCACCATAGCCTAGTCTGGGGTCACAATGTCATTCAATTTGGGGAATATTCAGCAGACCTAAACCGAGAATCACCTGATTCGAACGGGGTATTTATACAACAGGTATTATTGTCGTGTGTAATTATAAAAGCTTTATTATAGCTTCCTAATTTGAACAATCGTTTCAGGGAATTCTATTTCATTGGGGTGGATTTTTTTGGTGAAAGTTAACTGGTTTGAATGACCCTTTTTTAACTTCCGTTTATACTTATCTTGCAAACTCTGATTATGGTTAAAATGGTTTGTATAGTGCAAAAAATAATGTTGGTAACACGCAACTTGAAGGCTCTGAAAGCTATTGAGAAAATACTTCTACCTTTGTTATTTCTCTTCGAGACAATAGAGTTGGCGAATCAAAATTATAAATTTCAAGGATTTCCTTAACAATTGGTGGAACGTGAAACAATTATTAATATCCAAATTTTCCCAGAGAAATCTTTTTCAATATATATATATATATATATATATATATATATATATATATATATATATATATATATACAGGGTGCTTCAACGAAAACTAAACAGAGGCTATATCTTCCATGATATTCATTTCTGATCAAAAAACAAAAACTGCTCAATTTTTGTTTCAAGGGACATCTTTTGGGGTACAAAACTTGCCTGAAATATCAACCCCCTAAGCGGGGGTTGCAATCCTTGAACATTTTGAATAGAAAAGATGGATCGAGTGATGACTCAAAGAATAAGTGGTATCTTTGTCTACATTGCCTTAAACGAATTTTCATTTTTAATTGAAAACTGTAAAAGATACAGGGTGAGCAACTGAAATATAGGGAAGACTATTTCCCTGAGACTATTTAAGCTTCAGTGAGGTAAAATGGAACAGATCCATGCTGATCAATGGCAGTCATCATCAAGTACCATCCTCATCTCGAATCTCAACCCCTAGAGCAGGGGTGACAACCCTTGAAAATTTGAAAGTGGGTAGATGGGTCGAGTGATATCTCGACAGAAAGGTATTATCTTCGACTGCATTCCTGTGAAAGAATTTTTATGTTTGATTGAAAACTGTAGAAGATACAGAGTGAGCTGAAAAATAGAGAAGACTATCGCCCCAAGACTATTGGAGTATTAGTGCGAAAAACTGGAATAGATTCATTTTAGATCAAAAGCTGTCATCTTCCGAAATCATCCTTATCTCGAATTTCAATCCCTAGAGCAGGAGTAATATTTCGATCCAGTGATACCTTTCAAGTAAAGGATTTTTCAGTAGCTCACTCTGTTTCTTCTACAGTTTTCAATCAAAAATGAAAATTCTTTCAAGGGAATGCAGACAAAGATAATACCTTTCTTTCGAGTTATCACTCGACCCATCAACCCTCTTTCAAATTTTCAAGAGTTGTCAACCCTACTCCAGGGGTTGAGATTCGAGATGAGGATGGTACTTGATGATGACTGTCATTGATCAGCATGGACCTGTTCCATTTTACCTCACTGAAGCTTGAATAGTCTCAGGGAAATAGTCTTCCCTATCTTTCAGTTGCTTACCCTGTATCTTTTACATTTTTCAATTAAAAATGGAAATTCGTTCAAGGCAATGTAGACAAAGATACCACCTTTTTTTTGAGTCATCACTCGACCTATCTTCCCGATTCAAAATGTTAAACTTTGTACCCCAAAAGATGTCCCCCTTGAAACAAAAATCGATCTGTTTTTGCGTTTTGATCAGAAATGAATATCTTGGAAGATATAGCCTCTGTTTAGTTTTCGTTGAAGCACCTTGTATATATTCTTTTGAAAAAGAGAGGATTTACAAAAAATTCGAATAATTGTATTTACATTGAATGCTTTTATCTGTAACTTCAGTGTGTGTCAGAAAAAACACAAGTGTGAGCTCTGGAAATGTAACAGGGGAACCATACTATCTTACGTATGATTCAATAAACGAGTGAAAAAACCTGAGGGAAAAACTCGTTTCCCTGTCGCTATTCCACAAGCAATTGCTTGGCTGTTTATGTTGTGTTAGTGTCGTGTGTACAAAAAGAGTACCAAAAATTTTTCTAACATTCTCATCTTACACTCCATGATTTCCAGAAGACAAGGGTGAAAAGGAAGGGTTTGGAACAGGAAAAACAATGGAAAAAGAAAACCAGCAGAAAAATATTCCATAAAATATACCTACCTAACTCTTATATTTCTAAACTCACTTGAATCTATGAAAATGATGAAGATTTTACATAGCAAGCAAGGCCATAAGTTGGACTAAGGAGATAAAAAAAAAGTACATAACCTGCGATATTTCCTCTTTCGCGGAGATGTTCTTCCGTCACAGTGTGAGTTTCCTCAAACATAATCACTTCTACCTTGTTCTTGCTTGCCAATTTTGAAGTATAATCGCATTTATCCTTGGAAAAATAAAATTCAACAAAACAATTCCCTTTCTGTTTGACCGAGAGAGCCCCGATGGCAGTCGTTTTAAAAATATGACGAATGTCATACTACACTGACGCGGAGTTTGAACGCGATTTGTGAATCAGTTTTTCACAGTGCTCGATTTTGTCATTTCTCACAAGTGTTTCTGGCGATTTTCACAATGGATGAAAATATCGACCAGAGAATTTGTCTCAAATTTCGTATTGCAAATGGAATTTCGTCTCTCTCTCTAAAAATACTATTTGCGAGATTATCGCAATGTGTAGACACAGTAAAGAACTTTTATACAAGGAATGGATCCACACAGTGGATCGGAACACCAGCTCCTTCAAAGAAGGATATTTAACATTCTACGGAAAGTTGAATATTGTTCCTCGAATAAAAATTCTGTGAATTTCGTATGTTGAATCGCTGAAAATGTTACAGAAAGCTTACGGTGAATCGACTTCATCAAAAACACGTGTATATGAGTGGTTCAGTGTTTTCAACAGTGGCCGAAATGTGGTGAAAGATTTTCCTCGCTCTGGTCGGCCATCAACATCTTCAACTGAAGTTAACATCGATAAGGTAAAGAAAATGAAAATTGAAAATCATCATTTGAGTTTGAGAGAGATAGGCAATGAACTTTCTGTGTCTCACAAATCAATTCGTACCATTTTAAATGATTGTTTCGGCATGAAACAATATGTCAATACTATCATTACATCAGATATTCTTTCATTATTACAAATTTGTTTAGATCAAAATTACTTCCATTTCAATAACAAATATTATACTATTGAAGATTATGGGCAATCCGTTAAGTCCTTTATTAGCAGAAATATTCATGAATAATTTGGAGAAATTAATTCATGATCATCCACTCAGTAAATATTGTTTATACTGGTATCGCTTTGTAGACGATATCATTATTTTCTTCACAGGAACAGATAGACGAATGAAAATTCTCGAAAATCATATAAATTCATTACATCCAAAAATTGGATTCACAACCGAAATAGAAAGCAATAATTCGATAAATTTCTTAGACGTTACAATTTCGAATGAAAAGGAAAACATGTTTTCGCAATTTACCATAAGCCGTCACATACAGATATTATAATACATAACTCGTCGTGTCATCCGTATCAACATAAAATGTCAGCATTCAATAGTTTTATTCATATAATGATTAACATCCCGTTGTCACCAGAAAATTTCAACAAAGAATTAAATTTGATTAAACAAATAACCAAAAATAATGGTTACAATCCCAAACTAATAAATGATATTTTAATAAAGAACAAAGTAGAATCGCATTGAATGAAGTTTACCCTGTCGATAAATTGAAACAAAATTCAACACATTAACCTACGTTGGCATTACAAGTGAGAAACTGAAAACATTCTTGAGTAGCAATAATTTCAACATAGCTTTTCAAACTAATAACAATTTAGGCAAATATATAAAAATAATAAAACCATATCAGGTAAAAACAATAAATCAGGTGTTCATGGATTGAATTGCAATGACTGTGATAATTTCTACATTGGTAAAACACATAAAAATTTTAATATTAGAATATCGGAACATAAACGCAGTTTTTCAAATAAGAAATCAGATTCAAATTACGCGAATCATCTCTTAGAAAATAATCACTCTTTCGACCCACAGTTTGAAATTTTGCATACAGATAATAAGTATTGGAAGGTAGATCTTTCGGAAACTTTAGAAATCAATAAATACAAACACTCAGGTGGACTCATTAATGAACAAGTCAATTTAAGCCCTTCACCTCTATTGAATCTCTTCGGGGGCAATCTATTCCTTAGTTTTATTGGATATACCTGTTATAAATAACCACCTAAGAAGAATCAACCCAATAAGCTTCTAATTACTCAAGAACATTTGTATTTATATTCTCATTCTTATTTTCTCTACATTCATTCGTCTGAAGAAGCTACGGTGTAGTGAAACGCGTTACGAATCATAATTATTAAGTAAAATTCCAAAAACACATTACTTGTTTTTATTATTGATAATGGAATTTTATCAAGTAAAAGCCTCCCAAATTCAAATTCATTGAAATCTATCAGTTTCCAAGTTATTGTGTTTCTTAAATTTTTTGTGGCGTTTATTTGTACCTCATGCAACCTTGAGTAAATACAATTCATCAGCAGATTTCTCATTCCCACTAAATATGTATTATTATTAAAATAATTGATCCAAATAGGCCCAAATAATTTTCTCTTATGAAACTCATTCAACTAATACATTCCCAATATCGTTCTCTTCCCCCCATTACAACCCCCATCGCGAAAAATCGAATTCATTCTATCCAAAACACGAGCCACGAACGGAAAATTCGACGTTATAAATAGACGCGCAGAAATAAAGGAGAGTGAAAACTCATCCCAGTTAAAATATTTGTACTAATGAAAGTGAAAAACGTTACCCTGGCCACCCCACCACTTTTCCCCTTTTCATCTCCCCGCAGCTCCGTTTCTTTGCATTTCCCGGGCTCGCTCAGGGCTAGGAGGAAAGGAAACGAGGCCTGCTTAGTTTTAAAACTTAAATTTCGTAGGGAAGAATGTCTTAGTTACATAAAATCAATAAAGCTAGAGAGAGCTTTTCAGGAACTACATTTTAAAATACTCTTCGTGCCAGAGAAAGAAGGATCTTTATGAGCTTTTACAGAGTAGGAGATTGGGTAACCAGGGACGGCGTATGATGATTGAATTATCTTTTTTAGAGGAATTATTTATTATTCTCTTATCTCCTTATTAGATTTATATTGCATAGATAAATTGATAGAACCAAGTTCGAAACTCCTATGTATGTACAAATTCATTATTCCTTCTTCTTATGGTGGTTAGTGAAATTTCTATCAAATTTAATGATTGGGGTATCACTTCACAGGTCAACATTTTATATACGACAGAACATGGAAAACAGGCAATGGATACTCGTGTTTTCGGGGTAGCTGATTTGTAGCTGGTTTTTTTTGTGCCATTCAAGGCTTATTCTGCTCCTGTGATAACACTCATCTCTGAATCTCCAGGGTTATCTCTTTAACGAGGTTAAGAATCCCATTTATCAGGTCTCTCGTTTAGTCATTTTAAGGTTTTTGTGTCCTATCAAATTTTCTGTCTTTTCCAGCTTCAAGATTCGCATTTGTTCACAATGTAAATCGCTGTTTCTTTCTCTTCTTTGCATAGTTTACATATTGGTTCTTCACGATAATTGTCAACTGTGTGTAGATGTTTTCTTAGACTGCCATATGTAATTATATTACGGTGCTCAGTTTTTCTCTTCTCAGTTCAAGGGTTTCTCAATTGACCTGCTTGCTAGGTTTTTCCAGCTAAAGTTTGGTTTATCTTCGCCCTGGGGTAAGGACTCCCCTACCAGCGTGTGTTGATCTTGTCCTGTACCTTAGAGTTAGTAATAACAGAAAGCTGGTTCTGGACCAATATTTTTTTTGTCTCGGTTGCTTTCCTGGTAAGAGAATCCGCCTACTAAGCATACAGACAAAGTTACCTTGATCCGTTTCAGCATATAGTTAGTAACTGCAGATATAACTATATGAGCTTTGATCAGGTTTCCCTCTCTTCATTGTCACCTGACAATATATGGTGGACAAACTCCCATTCTTAAAGCGTATCTTGAGTTTTCCACAAACACAGGTTGATATGGCATGTAATTCTGCTTGATAGATGGTATACCAATTTATTCTTTTAGGGTTGTCAGGGACGAACCATTTGCTCCAGTCCATTATCGTTTGTTCCTCCTTGGTTTCTGTGAATTTTTTAGTCATCGTATCTTAACATATGGAAAGGGAAGAGAAGATGACACGATGGGTGTGTTTGGCCTCGGTATAAGAAATGACAGGGGAGACAGATTAATACAATTTTGTAAAGAAAATCAATATATTATAATGAACAGTTTTTTCAAGTTACCACCACGAAGACTATTTACATGGAAGTCACCAGCAGATGGAGTAGGCGGACGCATCACCAAGAAACCAAATTGATTACATAATTGTTAACAGAAGGTACAAAAATGTAGTAAAATCATGCAAGACATACCCCGGAGCTGACATTCCCACCGATCACAATCTTCTTCTAGCAAGGATAACGGTAGAATTTAAAAGAACCAAAGGAAATAAGAAAGCAACTATTATTAACACCGATAAATTGAAAGTGGAATCCACGTACAATAAAATAAAGAAAGAAATACATAGATATATAAACGAAAAACCATTAAAGCCGACGCAAACTTCTGAAGAAGACTGGCAAAAGATTAAAACAACACTAAAAAATGTTACAGAGAAGCACCTTAAGTAGGAGACCAGGAAAAAGAATCAATCTTGGATGACAGAAGAAATCTTGGACATGATGGAAGAGAGAAGAAAATTCAGAAATAAAAACGAAACAAGATATAAACAAATACATAAAAATATCAAAATAAAAATCAAAGAAGCTAAGGTTACCTGGCTAAACGAAAGATGTGAAGAAATTGAGAAACTAGAACAAAAACATGATACTTTCAACTTACACAAAAAAATAAAAGAAGGAGCTGGAATGTGGAAGCAATCCTCTTCATCTTTCGTCGAAGATAAACATGGGAAACCCCTACTGAATATAAAAGATCAAATAAATAGGTGGAAAGAATACATAGAAGACATGTTTCAAGACCAGGAGAGACAAAGCATAGATGTACATAAAGTAGCGTCTGGACCCTACATCACAAAGGAGGAAATTTTTAAACAACAAAACAACTAAAAAACAAAAAAGCTGTTGGAGAAGATAATATCCCAATTGAAATTATAAGGATAATTTCAGACGAACACATCGATGTTATGGAGAACTTATTTAATTAAATATACGAAACTGGAATAATACCAAAAGACTGGCTGACATCGGTGTTTATACCACTACCAAAGAAGAAGAACTCCAGGAAATGTGAAGAATATAAGATCATTAGTCTAATGAATCATATACTGAAATTGTTCCTCCGAATAATACATAATAGAATTTATAACAGATTGGCTTTGGAACAGGAGAGGCACTTTTTTCAATAAGTGTGCTTGTTGAAAGATGTAGGGATGTAGACTCTGATGTATATCTGTGTTTCATAGACTTTCAAAAGGCTTTCGACCTGGTCAAACATGATAAACTAATAGAAATTCTCAAGTCTTGTAACATAGACGACAAGGACTTGAGAATCATATCAAACTTTTACCAAGACCAAAAGGCTAAAATTAGAATCAATGGAGAGACATCTGAAGACATTAACATCGAGAAAGGAGTAAAGCAAGAATGTGTTCTTTCCTCGTTGTTGTTTAACGTTTTTTCGGAAGAGTTATTTAGGAAGGCACTACAGGATACCTCGGATGGCATAATAATAAATGGACAATGCATTAACAACTTGCGATACGCAGATGACACGGTTATTCTAGCAGATAGCGCTGAAGCACTACAACGCCTAATGAACCGAGTGATGATAACATGTAAAAAATTTGGAATGAAACTAAATACAAAGAAAACAAAAACGATGGCTATCAGCAAACACCAACACAGAAAGGTCGGAATTAGGGTCAACGTAATAGAGTTAGAACAAGTAACAAAAATAACATACTAGGAAGTAGCCTTGATGAAACTTGGGATCACTCACTAGAGATAAAAACACGCCTGAAAAAAGCACGAGCTATATTTTATAAAATGCAAAAAATACTATGCAACTGCCAACTAAATATCTCATTAAGAGTTCGAATACTGAAATGCTACGTTTTGTCCACCATGCTATATTGCGTTGAAGCATGCACAATGATGGAAACAACACATAAAAGAATAGAATCGTTTGAACTTTGGTGCTACCGTAAAATGCTCAGAATATCTTACATGAGTCATACGACAAACGTAGAAGTTATGCAGAGGATGAGAAAGGATCGAGAACTTGTGCAGATAATAAAAGAAAGAAAGACGCAATATTTCGGTCACATTATGAGAAACCAAAAGTACGAACTGCTTCAACTTATCATCGAAGGAAAAATCAATGGCAAAAATGGACCGGGAAGAAGACGCAACTCCTGGCTTAAGAACTTACGTCAATGGACTAATATGAGCTCTATAGAATTGTTCAGAGCTGCAACAAATAGAATAAGATGGGAAAATGTAATCGCCAACGTCCTTAAGGAGAAGGCACCGTAAGAAGAAGAAGATCTTAACCTATACTAAGTATTGGGTTTGAAATAGATTCCTCAATTCTGGTGAGCCCCAAGTGTCAGGTTTTTCTGTTTCCATTTATATCTAGCCCGAATGTCGCTTTTCTGCTGTCCAACCTAATATGAATATCAATAGGAGGTAAATTTAAGGTAGCATCAAGGCTTGCGGTTGGTGTAGATCTTAAGGTACCTGTGATGCAGACTCCGGTTAGTCTTTGAAGTTTGTCCAGCTTCTCTCTTAGCTACATCTGCATCACTTTTGTTCTCCATATAAGTGCACTGTGTACAATCATAGGTCTCACCACCGAAGTATTCAGCCAGTATACACTTTTGGATTTAGTCTCCATTTATTGCCGTTGGCCCATTTACTGGCCATAAGGAAGTATTTATGACTTGATGAAGCTGGTTATTGCACGTAAGTCTCTCATCCACAATAACTCCAAGATATTTGGTCGTATCATTTTTTTTTTCTGAAGAAGAGTTTGTGTTGTTTAGAGTATTCTGGAGGCTATACATTACCAGGTTCCATAGTGCTAGAGGGAAGACCTCTTCCTGCGGACATCCTCTGTTCATGTGGAATCTCGCGGTTACACCAAAAAGTTTAGCTGTAGTTTTTCTGTTTATGCCTATACACCTGAAAAGGGGTCGTTAAAATCATGCCTGATTACAACGATTACAGTTAAGACATATGAGGTCAGGTTTAAGATTATTTAAAGGTCACATCGGGAGATCGCGAACAAAAATCAGAAAAAATTCAGAGCTGAGTACGAACTTATTTTTAGTTCATTCGTGAGTCTTTCTTCTTAATGTCTTTCAAGGTTAATTCAGTATTATTCCAAACAATGGATTTTTAGATCCCAAAGAACTTCAGAATGACCTAGAAATAGACTTGAATGACAACTAGGAAACGTTGCACAAATAAACTGACTCTCGATTCGAACTAAGCGGTCTCCAAAATATTATCAGAAAATTTTTCAGATTTTTCGGTGATTATTCTCTCGATTTGACCTTCAAATGACCTTGAACCGGACGTATATATATTCTTCTGAAAAAGGGAGGATTTACAAAAATTCGAATAATTGTATTTACAATAAATGCTTGTATCCATAATTTTGGTGTGTGTCCGAGGAAACACAAGTGTGAGCTCAAGAAAATGTAACAGGGGAACCATACTATCTTGCGTATGATTCAATAAACGAGTGAAAAAAAAACCTGAGGAAAAAACTCCCTGTCGCTATTGCACTAGCAATAACTTGTCTGTTTATGTTGTGTTAGTGACGTGTGTATATAAAGAGTACCAAAGATTTTTCTTCTTAGCAGCTTCAATTTTTTATCTTGCACTCCATGATTTCCAGACGAAGACAAGGGTGAAAGGAAGAGGGTTTGGGACAGAAATCTGTAACAATGTAAAAAGAAAACCAGCAGAAAAATATTTTAACAATCAAACCTGACTCTTATATGTCTAAAAACACTTGAATTCAAGAAAATATTTTACATAGCAACTAAAGCCATAAAAAGGACTAAGGAGATAATCGAAAGGTACATAACTTGCAATATTTCCTTTTTCGCGGAGATGTTCTTCTGTCACAGTGTCTCCTGAAAAATGATCACTTCCTTGTTCTTGCTTGCCAAATTTGAAGTATTATCACAAAATCTCTTCAATATTCAAACTCAACAAAACAATTCCCTCTCTGTTTGACCGAGAGAGCCCCGATGGCTAGGTTCGGTCTTCTAAGTGATGCCAATTATGATCTAAAATAATGATTCTGGAATCATAAAGGACCCATAATGATTCTTCCCATATATTATTTCTTCGTGGTACTTGTTTAATTTGAAGAAAAATTTGCGAAAAAATTTTGACAATCGTTTCAAAAATATGACAAATGTCATATGAATGACGTGATGAAAGTCAACGGAATTGTATTCGGATTCTATGACCTCAACAACTAACATTTTTTTTAATTTTCCAACTGCTCCAAAAATTTTTTTTTCGTGAAATTTCAAAATGATCTTTAAATTACTTCGAGTGATCTTTAGGAAACTATTGCGGTCCCAAAACATAAATATGCATTTCTCCAGAATTTTTGGTAGATTTTTTTATTTGACCTTCAAACGACCTTGAACGACATGAAGGTCAAGAGAGTTGTATTGGAATTTAGTGCCGTCAAAATCGTGCAAGTACACTCTCTCAGATTTTTTCAACAGTAGTAAAAATTCTTCAATCAAAAAATTTTAAAAATAGCTGTGAAATAATTCTGAAATAACCTTAAATGACCTCAAGGAAAGCACAAACAAATTTAACACGGATTTGTACTCAGTAAGTGTGATTTCTTGTTGCAATCTCTCGGCTTGACCTTCAAATGACCTTGAAGCTGACCTGTTGGGTGTTAACTAATCCCTAGAATCCATTGACAAGTGACCTGTATGTTACTGCGGAAATCAGAAAGATTAGGCATTATTTAAAAGTACCTGTAACATGATCGCCCAAGAAATTGCAGGCCATTTGAATTTCCAATAAATTAAATGAACACTTGAACTCAAGATGACATGAAAACTAGTTCAAAATGAAATTCATATCCCTCGTTCGTATTATGGATTATCGCCCTCATTTCAGTTAATTCAAAAAACGCTTTCCTTCTCATGTAAATAATTTTTTACTCAAAAACGGTTCCGAATTTGAAAAACTTTCAGCAGACAGAAAAAAATATAATTTGGAAGATCTTTCCTATAGATATATCTAAAATAAACAGTGACGCACTACACACTGATCTTGATGATATGAAAAATATTATATCACCCTTTATATTTTCGCAAAATACATTTATTGAATTGGTGAGTCGTGATTTCTTTTCTGCAAACTGTAGCTTTCTCCCTGAAAACTCAAAGAGTTACCATTAAAAATGTGAAAAAAAAATTTGAACACCCTGCATCTCGAGAACAAAAACTTAGACATATATTCTGCCATTTATTTAAAAAATCTGCTCGAAACGATTTTCAAAATATTTGAATTTGAGTCTACACTCAGGTAGACTCATCTGAGTAGATTTATTGGATATACCTGTCATCATCAGTTAAGAATGAGCTACCGAATAAGCTTTTAATTACTTAAGAACATTTGTATTTATATTCTCAGTTGTATCTATACATAGTTGTCATAATTTCTATACATTCATTCGTCTGAAGAAACTATGGTGTAGTGAAACGCGTTACGAATCACAATTATTAAAAATTCCTAAAAACACATTACTTGTTTTTATTAATGTCAAAATATTTTTCATTGCCAAGTTGGCACATTTATTTTCTATTCTAACGCAGACTTTGAACGCGATCCATTATTTAGTTTGCTTACAGTGCTCGATTTCGTCAGTTCGCACAAATGTGTTTTGCGATTTTTACAATGGATAAAAATATCAAACAAAGCAATTGTCTCAAATTTTGTTATGCAAATGGAATTTCGTGTGCTGGATCGCGGAAAATTTTACAGAAGGCTTATGGCGAATCGAATTTATCAAAAACACGTGCATATGAGTGGTTCAGTGCATTCAACAGCGGCTGAGATGTGGTGGACGCTCTGATCTATCTCAAACTGAAGTTAACATCGATGAAGTGAAGTAAATGGTGAGTGGAAATCCTCATTTAAGTTTCAGAGAGATAAGCAATGAACTTTCTGTGTCTAACGTATCAATTCATACCATTTAAACGATTGCTTGGGAATGAAATGTATTGCCGCTCGACTAGTTCAAAAGACCAGAATTTACTTCAAAAACTTTATAGAACGCATTGTAACTGGTGATGAGACATGGGTTTATGAGTTTGACATGTAAACTAGTCAAGAAGTTCGGAATGGCCTACTCCAGCTGAACCAAAACCGAAAAAAACCATTTTGAATTTGATTAAAAGTCAAGGTAATGTTTCCTTTGATTATCGCGGTGTTGAGCACTCGGAATTCTTACCCGGAGATTAGATTGTAATTAAAGGCTATTACCTGAGCGTTGTGCGGCGTTTGAGTGAGCGAATTCGTCGAAAAAGCCAGATTTCTGGAAAGAAAACTCATGGATTTGCATCTCGATAATATATCATATCACAAGGCTATTATTGTGAATGACTTTTTGACCAAAAGTGAACAAACAGCATTGAAACTACGCTTTTAATGTATACCGTGATAGCTACAAGAGTTACCTACAAAAACATGATAAAAATTCAACACCCTGTATCTGGATCTTCTCGGCATATGCTTGTATGCATTTTTTTTTGGTTTTTGATGAGGAATCTCCTGTAGAAATTAATAACTGTAAACCTGAAACACATGAAGAAGTCATATTATAACAATTTAAGATTATCATTAACGTGTGGATTTCTTTAATTATATCATTTTATACAATTTACTTGCAATCAAAAACACAAAACAACAAAATTTTAATAATTTTCGTATTTTTTACTAGGTTAGATTAGAGGTCTACCGGAGTTATTCTAATCATATTCTTCAATTGAATGATGTTTTATTTCGTTCTGCAATGTCATTTATCCCACTAATGTTTTATCTTTCTAGTTCTACATAAACAACGAGATCGGAGGCGAAATTTGCATTGATAAAAATTATTTTCGATCAGAATAAATTGCCATCATAAAAATCAATAGTTCATCTAGAAAAATATAGCAATAATTTTTATCCACTTTCTGATGATAGCACTTGAACTTTGGTCAAATGATTATTTTCTGCACTAAATGAGATTAGATGATTTTAATTACCATACTGAATTGCACGATGTTTCACGATGAGAGATCAAATTCTTTTATTGATGAATCGTCTATTTTATGATAGATATCTGAATTGGAACAGATTTGAATTACAACAAGAAAGTAGGGTGTTTAACACCCTTCAATAAAGTTATTTTTTACTATATTCATCTTTATTAAAAAAGCTTATACTGTATTTTTCTGAGGAGAGTGCTATGAAAAATGACACTCCATGAAAAACAACTTTTATGTCATTTCGACTTTTAGCTACTTGACTTCACAAAGTTATACCACTTAATAAATTGGTGTTTCGAGAAGCAGCGTATAGAGGGCAAGGGAGCGTCTGAAGGAGACTAGTGAATTTACAAGGCGAAAAGGACCGGTAAGAAGAAGAAAAACGTCTTCTCGTGATGATCGTGTCTTAAGGCTTGTAGTTTCGAGAGCAATTGGCCTTTGTTCCAGAAGACCAGCATCGACTCCAGCATTGGGGCAATCAAGAATGGGAACACGTTGTGTTCTATAAAACTCCAGGTTTTGGCTTGAATCTCTAGATGGGCGTCTCAGAATTTATCGGCGAACTAGTGAGCTTCTCAGTCAAACCAATTCTGCTACAAAAATCGATTATGGAGAGGAGTCTGTATTGGTTTGGGGTGCCATAAGTTTGGAGCAAAATAATTAATTACAGTTGATAGGGGATCTGTGACTACTGTTAGGTTCATGAGGTAAGATTTGGGTTCTCAAGTGGTTCTCTTCACTCATTATATGGACGAAAACTAAAGTAGGTCAGGTTCTGCAAGAAGAGTGGAGAAGAATAGACGAAAAGTATATCCGACATCTTATCGAAGGTATGCCAAGACGCATTCAAGTCGTGATGAGAGTTCGTGGTGAGGATAGTTTCTGCCTAACAGCTTTGAATTAAAACAATTCGGAACAACTCAAATACGGTACAGGTATAGGGAATTACAGCTGCAGCCTTTTTTTTATTCAAGATCCTTCGGGATACTGACGGGTTGCCCCATAATTAGTATCCACATTACAATATTATTAAGTGATAATGAAAATATATAACAATTATAATCACTCAAAACATACAAAAAAACAAACTGTATCAGCAGAAGAAACGGTAACT
Source organism: Cryptolaemus montrouzieri (assembly GCA_013387265.2). NCBI lineage: Eukaryota > Metazoa > Arthropoda > Insecta > Coleoptera > Coccinellidae > Cryptolaemus > Cryptolaemus montrouzieri. The sequence continues at coordinate 71,033,058 of JABFTP020000062.1, forward strand.
TAAAAATATTAATCATTAATACGTATTAAAGAACGAAGAACAGAATCTATGTCTGTTCGAGAAAATTCAAATTCAATCCGCCCTTGACTTGGGCTTTCAACATAAAAAAGACATCCACGATGGTAGAAAACTCATTTGCATTTCTGTTTATTCTTGTTAAAGGGCAATTCTGCGAGCACGACGTTCTCTTGAAAGGAATACTATACAGTTCAGACTCTCCCAGTCTCCTAGATGGAACGCCAATCGCGGCGAGCAATTCCTCACTCTGAACAGAATAGAAATACTACGTCTGCTACTTTGCTTCTATTTTCAAGGCTTATGAAGTTGAAGTGTCTTCTAGCTAGTGAGTGGTTACCCGCAAAATGCAAACCAAACCTAGAACAAAGTTGGTGAAGAAATCTATTCAGAAAAGATTCAATTCGAGACCTATAAATCCCATACTGGGGGCACCAAACCACACCAGCGAAACTCAGCCTACTAGACTCAAATGCATAGTACAAAAAAACAACTCTCTGCGCATTTGTGAAGTATTTAGTTCTCCTCATTATGAATCCAAACATTCTTGATGCTGCTGTTGAAGTATAATCAATATGGACATCAAGTATTAATTTGGAATCGAAAACATTCCCAAATCCTTTGCGCTCTCCACGAGCTGAAGATTAACGCCACCAAGGGAGTAGGTGAATTCGATATTTGATTTCTTTCGAGTGAACGTGATAGAGAAGCACTTAGTTGTATTTAAAAATAGACAGAACTGGAAAAAACGATCCAGATCAGATTGAAGGTTTTCACCTTGAAAAATTAAAACATTTCTTGATCGGCGTTATATATATTAAGAACAGCAGGGGTTCCAAGTGGGACCCCTAGGTACTTCAGACAAATAAATATAACTCTCAGATTCGAATCCCTCGACTAATACGAATTGGGATCGATTCCTCAGGTAGGAATCGAACCACTGCAGAAGGCTGCTCTTCACTCGGACCTCAGCAAGACGCTGTACGTGAATATTATGGTTTCTTTTATCAAACGCTTTGTATAGATCAGAGTAAACGGCATCCGTCTGATTGTCCAAACCGTCGTGTAGGTACTCACTATAGATAGACATGCTCGTTTCAACAGACTTCCCTTTCAAGAAACCATGTTGTTCAGTAATGATGAGATGTTTTACAAATGGAAATAAATAATTGTGTATCAATTTTTCAAACAATTTGGGAATCAATGATAATTTGGATATTGGTCGGTAATTTTTGGCGTCTGACTTCGAACCATCTTCAAGGATCGGAATAACAGTTGCCTTCATGGACATTTAGTGCATTTAATATGGTCGCCACCAGTTCGCCATGTGTGCGAGCTTGAGAAGTACCAAATAGTATTGCGGTTTGGATAAGCAACATGCTAAATTGTTATTTCTCTGAAAGGGGATGTGGTCAGTTTTGTGGCTGGTCCTATCAGCTTTGCTGGTGATCGGCACACTCGTCGTTCAAGTCCAAGTTTATGCTGGTGATATAGTCATTCTGGCTGCATCGTCTCCGACGGTCTGCAGGAGGTTATATCAGATATCCGAGAGTAGTGGAAAGGCGAAAAACTTTGCAAAAACCCCAATAAAATTCGTGTTATGCCGTTCATTGAAAAAATGAGGATATTCGTATCACATTTACAGAGGAAGCTAAAAATTTAGGGGTGACTGCAACCAGGAAGAGGTCACATACACGTTGAAAACGTTTATGATTCACACAAACGCTCGTTGTGATAAACGTGAATGTACAATTAAGGAAAAAATACGTGGTTCGTTTTCAGACAATGGACGATCTATTGACACGATGTGACCTCGACGAAATCTAAGGAATGCCCGGATATTCAAACCATCGGGTCTGCTAGAAATAGAGCACGTTCTATGCTCATCTTCGTCAGAGGGGCCTAGAGCGATCTATGGTTTTGAAGCATAGTAAACACGGTTACACGACCCTCGTCTAAAAATCGAGGTTAGAAACCTGCATATTGCCATACCGGGTAATAAAACCATGTCGTTTCTTTATTTAAGACAAATGCTGCTTCAGGGGAGTTTTTGGCGCCACTTGGTGTTGTCTTCTGTCCAAGAACCGGATGATTCCTTCACGGCTGCTGCGGTGATGGATTCTGCGGTCGCTGAATTAGCCAGATGTTATCTACTTGGAGTTTGGAAGCGTTACCTTTCACATCAACCAGTTAACTTCAGCGATCACGGCTATTTTGTAGGAGCCTCATGGCTGTATATATAGAACTCCGGATAATCGGTGGGTGTCGAAACATTAACCAACTGTAGAAAAAAATTATGGAAATTCTCCATATTGAGCCCTTCATCCACGTGCGTCGGCTTTACCTCGTTTGCGGAAGTATTGGAATTCTTAGCACCAGTTATTGACTTTTCCTATCAGTGATGGGTTCTTCTTCTTAACGAAGTCAAAACGACACCCTAAAGCGCACATTGGGCTTCACTTGAAACTGGAATGGGGTCACACACACAAAGAAGTCATCAATGATTCACACGAACGCCCTTTGAGGTAAACACAAATGTAGAATTAAATAAAGTACGTGGGTAGCTGTTTGACAATGGCAGTTTGGCAATATGACGGACGGTGTGGGCTGTATGTAGAGTCGATTCGTGGAACGGGTGCTGCAGACGATCTACGGAGACGATGAGACCTTGATGTCTGTGAAGGAAAAGAATGCGAGTTTAAATAAAAACCGGATATTCAAACCATCGGATTAGATAGAAATAGAGCACGTTCTATGCTCAGCTTTGTTGGAGGGGTCTAGAGCGATTTATGATTAGAAAGCATAGTGAACACGGTAATATTACTTTTGATGCTCATGTGCAATCTACATCTGGAAAAAGATAATACTCAAGGGTAGACATTCTTTATGGGTAAGTTAAATGAACTGTGAACATTCACGGTTGCATTGATAGGAGTGCTGTTTTGAAAACCCATCTTAATTGGTGAGAACGGCCCGCATGATGATATCTGGAGCGTTTCGCTATACAAGCAGCCATGGAATTGATACTGGGCCTTGCTCCTCTTCCCTTGATGATTAGAAGAACGGCAAGAATGGCTACGAGCCTACTTCTTCTCCTTTACCGGAATGGGACAAATATGGCGAGTTTTGTACGTTCTACAGGCTCAAATTGAGGACAACAAGATGCTCCGTTCGAGATCTGACAGCAATATCCGAAATCAACATGTAGATGTAATTCTAGATTATAATTCCTTGCAGACAGGAATCTTGGTCAGCTCTTGGGACCTTATTTTTGAGTTCACAGTCGGCCCAAAACTGCCCAAGGTGTTGGAGCTGCTGTATATGATCGATAAGTGGCCAAGGAAAAATCTGGCAGGATGTTTGCTACTGTTTTCAAAGTATATATATTTGCCATTGATTACGATGCTTACCTTCTGCTTACGAGGCGTTTGACAAGTGGGCAACCAAAAATCATTTCGGATAGCATATCTGCAATGAAGGCATTGGAACTACTCGTCGCGTATGGTGCAGAACTGCCATTTAACTCTTGTCAGACTGGAAGAAAGAAACAGACTTGACCAGGTGTGGATTCTGGGCTACTTGAGCATTGAGGGCAATGGGAAGGCGGACTCATTAGCTGCTAGAGGGGCAAATTTGGATTCACTGGACTCGAGAGTCGTTTCGGAATTCCCCTAGAGACCACAAGGATGGAAATAACCAGAAGGTTCGACGGTACTGATTGAGCTCTGCGTGACACAGTCACTCTCAGCATACCGTCCGTGGATTTTCTATTGCGAAAGCCAAGGTTTACCTTGAACAGTCCAGGCCTAAGAGTTCTAACGACCATATTAACAGGGCACTTTTGCCCGTAGATCTTGTTTAATTTTTGGAGCGCAAATACGAATCATGCCAACATGTTATTCTGCAGTAAACCTTCTTACAAAATATAAAATATAATAGAAATCTGACTCAGGATACCTTATATAGCTCAGTTTTTCAAGTGTTAAAATGTTTTTTTTGCTTTTGAGTGACGGCTAACTGGATAAAAGCATAAAATGTTAGTTTTTCATATACTTATTAACCAACTTTCAGCCGAAACAAGTATTAAATAGATGGGTGAGAATCTGCAATAGAAATAATGGGTGTCAAAATTAAGGTTTAGGGTTAGTTGCTGACACAGATTGGTCTATCTAGGTTTTGTTCCACCTGAATACCTCCAAGCGTTCATAAACAAGAGCCTGCCCGAATCACCCTGTAAATATTATGAACTTCTGAGTGTTTTTTATTTAAAAATAATTATTACAGAAACAACAATCATTCAAGCGATATCTACAAAAAAATTCAACTGTAAGGTGGTGTAATGAAGTATACTTTTCAATTGTATGAATATCAGCATGGTTGCCTTATTTCCAGAATGAAATTTCCAACAAAACTCCCCCTATTCTCACTTGGTGAACTTTCTAGCTGCCTTATGGAAAAATACGCCTCCTCTTTCTCATCCTCCATGTTTAATTAACAAAGGATGAAATTAGAAGTACACAATGGGGTAATATAAACTTCATATGAATCCTGCGTTCATATTTTACTTTGAATTTAATGAAAATGATTCGGTTTGAAAATATGCCCGTATAATGAATAAATGTGGTTACGAGAGGCTTTACAGCGTGTTGAAGTCACGGGGAAAATTGTTTTCAACGGAAATTTCTTCATATTTAACTGGGGTCGTTATAGAAAGTCAATGAAAATCGTTTTAGCAAGTATTGAAAGTTCCTAAACTGAAATTTTGGGGAAAGGAAACGGAGGGATGTTATTCATAAAAACTGATATTTCTTCCTTTTTATTTAACTGTTATAGAATGGCAATCAAATCAAAATTTCTTTTTTCACTTAATTAACCCCAGGCGTAAAATGTGAAACACATTCTTTTGAGAAATTCGATTTTAAGCATGAATAAAACACAAATGAAATTTTTTACTGTTATTACCACCAACAAATAAATTAAATAGATGACTGTTACCACAATATAGGCGATACGTTCCTAGGTGAAATAAAAGACAAATATATATATATATATATATATATATATATATATATATATATATATATATATATATATATATATATATATATATATATATATATATATATTTGACCTTTCAGTTTGAGTTGTTTACTTTTCTTTTCCAAATTCCAATATTTTATATTTTCATGCCTTACAGTCAAATTGCACTTGAAGAATTAAAGGAATCTTTTAAGGCAGATATAAATTCGAATAGAGCATATTTCAAAGTACAAACTTTCAAGGACTTGATGAAGATATTGGAGAAAAGAGATGTCTTGAATATGGAATGTTTAAATCCTTTACAGAAAATTGAAAGTGTTCTTAGGTTCTACTTCAGTGGTGATTCTCAGGATTTGCAATTAAAGTCTCCAGCATCTGATTTCCAGGATTTGGTATTAAATTCTCCAGTATCTCCTTTAAATAGGAATCCGCTGAGTGATGATAATGATGATGATGACTCTAGAATTTTATGTAATCCTAAAGTGAAAAAAAGAGTTTACGAACTTATTGGAACAGAAATTGGTAGAAAATGGAGGGATTTTGGAAGAGAATTGAATCTTCGTGAAAGTGCTCTAGAAGAGTTGGAAGAAAAGTATAAAACAATTAAAGATAGGACATATGCTATTCTTCTTTTCCATGAAAAAAACTGCGATGAAAGGTACTAGAAGTCAGAATTATTAGATGGGCTAGATCATGCTAGGAGACAAGATCTTAGAATAAAAGCTCAAAAATTTTTGATATGCATAATACATGATAAAAATAAAAATAATTTATTAGAGTATAGGGAGCACCAGTGCTGGTACGCTGTATATATATATATATATATATATATATATATATATATATATATATATATATATATATATATATATATATATATATATATATATATATATATATATATATATATATATATATATATATATATATATATATATATATATATATATATATAGGAGTTTTACGTGTCAGAGGATTTCTACCCGGAAAAATCCAGTGTACGGACCTTAGTCAAGTAACACTGAATGTTACTCATTAATAGTTTCCTTTGTGTGAAGTGGTGAACGATCGAATAGAATACTGCTCTGAATATAAATATGACAAAATTGTCAGTTAATTATATTACATTTATAAACAAATAAATAAAATATGAAATGAGATTCTGAGCAGTATAAACTAAAGAGAAAACCTATGACTCTACCTCATTATTTTTTTCGGAAAGAAACCTACGAAGAATATTACAAGATTTGATGACTGTTATCTTTTGTAACTGTTCAAACAAATTTTCTTCAGACCCAAAATCTCAATACTTTTGTGAAGATTTCTAGGAATAACACCTGTTGTGGAAATAATAATCGGTAGAATAAATATTTTTTCATTTTCCACATTTTTTAATCTCGTCGCCAAGCATCACGTATTTAGAAATTTTTTCATTGTATTTATTTTGTATATTATGTGTGTCGGGTATAACAATATCAATTATATATGTTATTTCTATTTATATATATATATATATATATATATATATATATATATATATATATATATATATATATATATATATATATATATATATATACATTGAAGTTTTAGACCATATTGATTGATTATTATTTCAAGCTTACGCATTGGTTTGAAGAACTTTATAATTTCTTCTTCCTTAGCAGTTTTTAAAAGATCTTGCATTTCAGATTGATATTCAGCAGTGGAACTTTGTTTCATAGACGGACCATTTTTCAGAAAGGAATCACAAAGCTCATTTTCCATTCTTAAACGTAAGATTTTCCAAATTAAATGTCACGTTTTCAGTGCTTGTTGAAGCCTCGTTTGAATTTAATTCCTGAATGTCACTTGATTCAATCTGTTCAAACCCATCTCATTCTTTTTTGATTGACGAGGTCGTTACTTGATGAAAATCGATATACATATTTTCTGATGAAGCCACAGTGTGGTGAAACCTGTCATAGTTTTGTTAATATAGTGAAAATCTAAATACTGTAGTTTTCACAATTCGGCAATGTTTGCATTGAAGTTTATTCGTCATTTTCCACAGTCATAACAGGCTATAGTTTCTCCAGCATGATCACAATGTCTATGGGTTCAATTTTACATACAATTTGCTATGTCAAATTCTCTTTCAGCATTCCAAAACATTCATATTAGGATCACATTCCATATTATCAAATATGATTTTGATCTTTCGGCTACTGTAATGGAGCTCAAAGGCCTGAATTACTCCTTGGTTCATAGAATGAAGTGAAGACGTTGTGTTGGGAGGTGAAAATGTCACTTTTATATTTGGCGGCATAGTTTAAAGTCGCCGGCAGGAACTGGTGCATTGTCCAAAACTAAAACAGCTTTAAAGTCTTAATTATTTTTTCTTTTTCAAAACGTTTCAAATTCTGAAACGAAATAATTCCGGAACCAGTTATGAAAAATAGCGTTTGTAACCCACGCTTTATTATTAGCACGTCAAAAGATTGGCAGGTCGTCTTGTTTTGGTTTTTGAGAGTAAGAAGAGGGGAGAAATACGTTCCAACGCCTTCGCAACAATTTATCTTGAAAGATTATCAAACGAACTTGAGGCAATAAGTATTTGTGGCTCGGTTTTAACGTGGTTTAGATCGAAAACAGGTTACAAAAATGAATTACTATCTCTTTGCAGTCATAAGTACTGAGTTTGGAGTTTCTCAGGGTAGCGTGTTAGGCCCAATGCTTTTTTTCTATTCTACCATATCATGACTGTGAGTTTATGAATCCATTTACCGATGATATTGTTTTGTCTTCTCATGATTCACATTTTGAAGGGGCTGTGGATGAAATGAATTAATCACTTGTCAAAATAAGGAAATATTCAAATATAAATTAGCTATTTCAGAATGTTAGCAAAACAAAGACAACGATCACGTCAACTCGCAAGTATAAGCTTGCGAGGATTGGGAAGGTTAGTTTAATGTAAAAAGGATTGAACTTCACGAGTTTTAATATTTGGTTCCATTTTGGGTCAATGCTCGTCGCCAGGTACTTAATGTAATAATAATAAAAGAAAATTTCGAAAAAACAATATCTTCTCAGTAGAATCATCCTACACGTCTTTATATTTTAGGTTAACAAGTTTTAATTCAACTATATTACCACAATTTGATTACTGTTCCAGTTTATAGTTTTCTTTAGAAATGGTCAAGAAACTTGGGTTGTAAAGTAGATTATACTTAGACTTATTCTGTTTATATTCAAGACAATCGTTGTCATATATAAAAAGTGCAAACGAGGAGAAGGTTAATGCAGGAGTATCCCAGAGTTCCATGATCTCACCAACTCGTTTTCTGTTACGAATTAATGATCTGTTCCACTCCATCCAAAACAGAACAATTGGGTTTGTGGACGATTGTACTCTGTTGTTCTCATATCACTGGAGAAGAAAACAAGAAAAGCTTATATACAAGAAGTGCAAACGAAGAGAAATATTTAAGATAGATCCATAAAAGTAGGTACTATTGCACATTGACCTAAAACGCGTTATTCTTCAATAGTTTGAGTGATTTTAACGCTGTATATCTACTGGAGTTTTTCGGAAAAGGTTGGGTATTTCTTTGCAGGGGAATGCTCTTAACTAACCGATCTATTGTCGATATTTCAGCTCTTGTTGAAGCAATCTCATGCAGGAAGATAGAAGAACAGGCGGGGGTACTCGGAGCCAATATGCACAGAATTTGAAAAAAATTATCAGCTTCACCCTGGTGTAGCTATGCACTGATTGTTTCATCAATATGAAAGAACAAGATGTTGATTTCGAGAAAAATTGATCGAATGAGACACATTCTATAAGGTCGAGAGAAATAATTGGACTTGCTCACGAATTTGAATATTTGGGTTTAATTAGGGGTAAAGGATCGTCGTCAGGTACACACTTCAATTATAATAAGAGAAAATTTTGTAAAAACTATATGTATTCAGTAGAATCATCTTACTTGTCTATATACTTCAGATTCACGGGATTAAATACAGTTATACAACCACATTTTGATTTTCGTTCCAGCTTTTTGTTTTCTCTCTAAATGGTCAAGAAAGTTACGTTGTGAAGACTTAAGAACCAAGGAAAGTGGAGTATACTTAGACGTGGTAGCTACATGAGAATGCTTTGCATTCTCAATTGCTTTCAGTGGTATCCTGTAGCATCAAGGATTTTTTCAATGACAATACTGTTTATATTCAATACAATCGTTATTATATACCAGAATTGCAAACGAGGAGAAGGTAAAGGCAGGAGTACTCCAGCGCTCCATACTCTCGCCAAGTCGTTTTCTGTTTCAGATTAATGATTTGTTCCACTCCATCCAGAACAGAATATTAGGGTTTGTGGACGAGTGCACTCTGGTGTTCTCATTTTTTACTCAGCGACCCAGAAATTTTTCGAATGGCAATATTGTTTATTTTATAGACAATCACTGGAGAAGAAAACAAGAAAAGCTTATATACAAGAGGTGCAAACGAAGAGAAGTATTTAGGATAGTTTCCATAAAAGTAGGTACTATTGCACATTGACCTAAGAGGCGTTATTCTTCAATAGTTTGAGAGATTTTAACGCTCCATATCTACTGGAGTTTTTCGGAAAAGGTTGGGTATTTCTTTGCAGGGGAATGCTCTTAACTAACCGATCTATTGTCGATATTTCAGCTCTTGTTGAAGCAATCCCATGCAGGAAGATAGAAGAACAGGCGGGGGTACTCGGAGCCAATATGCACAGAATTTGAAAAAAAAATTATCAGCTTCACCCTGGTGTAGCTATGCACTGATTGTTTCATCAATATGAAAGAACAAGATGTTGATTTCGAGAAAAATTGATCGAATGAGACACATTCTATAAGGTCGAGAGAAATAATTGGACTTGCTCACGAATTTGAATATTTGGGTTTAATTAGGGGCAAAGGATCGTCGTCAGGTACACTTCAATTATAATAAGAGAAATAAAAAATTCAAATAAAATAAGAGAAAATTCTGTAAAAACTATATGTACTCTGCAGAATCATCTTACTTGTCTATATATTTCAGATTCACGGGATTAAATTCAGTTATACAACCACATTTTGATTTTCGTTCCAGTTTATTGTTTTCTCTCTAATTGGTCAAGAAAGTTGCGTTGTGAAAACTTAAGAACCAAGGAAAGTGGAGTATACTTAGACGTGGTAGCTACATGAGAATGCTTTTCATTCTCAATTGCTTTCAGTGGTATCCTGTAGCATCAAAGATTTTTTTAATGACAATACTGTTTATATTCAATGCAATCGTTATTATATATCAGAATTGCAAACGAGGAGAAGGTAAAGGCAGGAGTACCCCAGCGCTCCATACTCTCGCCAAGTCGTTTTCTGTTACAGATTAATAATTTGTTCCACTCCATCCAGAACAGAATATTAGGGTTTCTGGACGACTGCACTCTTGTGTTCTCATTTTTTAATCAGCGTCCCAGAGATTTTTCGAATGGCAATATTGTTTATATTATAGATAATCTTTGGAGAAGAAAACAAGAAAAGCTTATATAGAAGAACTGCAAACGAAGAGAAGTATTTAAGATAGTTTTCATAAAGGAAGGTACTATTGCACATTGACTTGAAAGGCGTTATTCTTCATTGGTTTGAGTGATTTTAACGCTCTTTATCTACTGGAGTTTTCCGGGGAGAAGGATGGGCATTTCTATGGCGGGAAATGCTCTTTATTAACCGATCTGTTGTCACTATTTCAGCTCATGTCTAAGCAATCTCATGCAGAAAGATAGAAGAACAGTTGCACCCTGGTGTAGCTATGCATTAATTGCTTCATCAATATGAAAGAACAAGATGTTAATTTCGAAAAAAATGGCAAATGAGATACATTCTATGAGTTCGAGAGGAAAGAATTGGACTTGCTCACGAATTTGAATATTTGGGTTTCATTTTGGGTGAATGATTGTCGCCAGGTACACACTGCAATAAAAATAATAGAAAATTTCGTAAAAACTGTATGTATTCAGTAGAATCATCTTACTTGTCTATATACCCCAGATTCACGGGATTCAATTCAATTATACATTCCAGTTTATTCTTGAAATGGGAAAGAAGGTTACGTTTCGAAGGCACATTTTATAAGGTCGAGCATTTTGAATTGATGCAACTCAAGTTTTTTTCTTCCTCGAGAACGACAGGAAATGTTTATGTTTAATGCTTCCAGCTTTATTCTTAACAGAAAAATAGTTTTTCAAATGTATGAAGGAGATCATAACTCACAAATTTTTGAAGCGAATTCCTATAAACAGTTTGAAAGATATTCCTCAGGCCAAACTCAACGATATATTGCTTCAGTAAGATGAAGCTTTTGCCGTATAGCTGAAATAATAGTAAACTGGCTCTACAAACATTTTTCTAGAAAATAAAACAAGCCTTTTTCCGATCTCCATAACTTTTTGGATTTTGTTTGTTTATTTATTATTTGAAGAATAAAATTTATGCAAGGCGACATGAAACAGTCGATTAGTTATATTTGAATATTGTTTTGTTCAATGTCACTGAATGGTATATGGGACTAATTAGCCTAATGGACGTAATTCCCTGCGAGATATCACTATTAGTGTTGCTCTTCCGTTTGCAGTCTCAAAAATCTCCCTTGGGATATTACTTGATAATTTACGATTTCTCGATTAATTCTCTTTGACGAACTTTGTATTTACAAATTCCTTGCAAAACATTGAAACTTCGAGAACTTTCTACGTTACATAGGCTCCTTTAGCTGAATTTCTTCAAAACGAATCAAAAATTTATTTATTCCTACATTTAAAAGAGATTAAATTTTCTTTTTATTAGGACTCAGTAAGTGATATTTCAAGAGACGAACAATTGATCAATAAAAATTGTATTCTTTTCAGTTGGAAAAAATGGTTCAAATATTTTGGAACTCATAATTTTCAATTTGGGTTATACAAATGTAATGATATTGTTTTGAAAGATTCTGAATAATTCACGGTATTTGGGGAATATCAGAGAAGACAGTGAGGTTAAAAAATCTAGTCCTTCTTTCTTCCATTTGGGATTAATTAGAAAGTGGATCGAATTGATTAGAAACTCTTATACGGTCAAATCTAAAGTAGTTGAAGAGAAGTTTGACAAAAATATTTAGGATTATTCTTGTGAAATAGAGTGATATAAAAATCCAGGAAATTTTTCCCTATGTTTAACTGTTGGTGTTATAGAAACGCAATGAATTTCTCTTGCAATGTCAACATTTCTAAAATAAGTACTCAAAGACTCAGGACTCATCTCCTCTTTTCTTTCAACTGTGAAATTCAATGAAATTTTTTCGAGAAGGTTTGGAGATTCGGAAACTTCTATAGTGTCTGATTTAAAAACAGGTATTTCGGAGATTCTAGGGAGGAGGAATCTTCTAGCAAGGGAAGTAATGCTAAGAACATAAGACTTGTTTTCTTTTATTCGACTGGATTAGTTATAGCAAACCGATGAAGTTGTTTTGTAATGTATTAATGTTTCATAAAGTAGTGCTCGAAGAAAATTTGAACCAAAAAATTGTTTAAGAATCTAGTACTTTTCACCTCATTTTAAATTAGGTATGATTCAGCATGTGACTGAAACTGTTGAAATGTTCAAGAAGATCAAATACTCTAGTATTTGAAGAAATTTCAACAAACTACGAAAATGGATAAATGCAGGACTCATTTTTTCAAGTGGGATTGTTAAGGAAATATATTAAAATTGTTTCAAAAAGTTCTGGAGGTTCGTATACTAGTGTGAGGTCAAATTCGACAAAAAGAAGTGATTTGGGACTATAAAAATTGGTTGGTTTATAAAAGGTTTAATAAAATTCTTTTAAGAAGTTTTGAGGAGGTCTCGAGAACAGATATTCATAAATATTGTAGCAGAAGAAAGTGATCTAAAAAACAAAGAACTTGTTTTTTTTATTCTACTGAGTTAGTTATAGAAAAGTGATGAAATTGTTTTGCATTATTTCGACGTTTCGAAAACTGGTGCTCTAAGAAAATTTAAACAAAATAGATTGTCTAAGAATCTATTACTTTTCCTATAATTTTAAATTGCATGTGTTTTAGAAAGTGACTGCAATTGTTTTGCGATGTTCAATATAATCAAATACTTTGGCATTTGGATAAATCTCAAACAAACCACGAAGGTGGATAAATGCCGGATTCAAATTCGTCGGGTGGGATTGTTATAGAAACTCATTGAAACTGTTTCGAGAAATTTTGGAGGTTGGTATACTTGTGTAAGGTCAAATTCAAACAAAAATAAGTGATTTAGAAATTCAAGAATTTTTCCCTTTTATCAATTGCTTGGTTTATAAAATTTTATATAATTTGACGTTTCGAAAACTAATGCTTAAAGAAAACTTGATCAAAATAGATTGTCTAAGAATCTAGCACACTTGAGGACTGTGAGAATTTTTCCCTTTCATCAATTGGCTGTTTCATAAAAAGTTCATAAAATTTTGAGCGTTCGAGAAAGATTTTCAGGAATACTCTAGCGAAAGATAGTGATGTTAAAAATATAGGGCTTGTTTTTCCCTTATATCAAGTGGTTGGTTTATAAAAATTCAGTATAATCTTCTGGAAAGTTTGACAGTTCGGAACAGATATTCAGAAATACTCTTGCAGAAGAAAGTGAACCGAAAGATATAGGACTTGTTTCCTTCATTTAACTGAGTTCGTTTCGAAACGAAAATATATTGTCTAAGAATCTAGCACTCTTCCTATAATTTTCAATTGAATATGTTTTAGAAAGTGACTGAAACTATTTTGAAATGTCTAAGTGAATCAAATAGTTCAGCATTTGGATAAATTTACAACAAACCAGGAAGGTGGATAAATGACAGATTTATATACGTCAAGTGGGATTGTTATAGAAAGTTATTAACATTGTTATGAAAACTTTTAGAGGATTTTATACTACTGTATGGTCAAATTTAAACAAAAAGAAGTGATTTGTAACTGTAAGAATTCTTGGCTGGTTTATAAAGAGTTCTGAATATTTGTTTAAAAAGCTTTGAGGACTCGAGACAAGATATTCAGGAAAACTCTAGCAGAAGAAAGTGAACTGAAAAACTGGGACTTGTTTTCTTTGTTCTATTGAAGTACTTATAGAAGACAGATGGTTGTTTAAGAATATAGTACCTCTTTACTCATTCTAAATAGAGTATATTATGGCAAGTCACCGAAACTCTTTTGAAATATTCAAAAGGATCAAATTCTTCGGCATTTAGAGGAATTGTAAATAAACCAAGAAGGTAAAAGAAAGCACGACCCATTTTCTTCAACTAGGATTGTTGTAGAAAGCTTTGGACGCTCGTTTACTACTATATGGTCAAATTCAATCGAAAATAAGCAAGACTTTGTCCTTTTCATAAATTATCTGACTTATAGAATGTTCATGAAATTCTCTCGGAAAGAACTTAGGGTTCGGGAACAGAAATAACAAAATTTCTTACTAAAGAAAATGACTGCAATTATTTTGAAATGTTCAAGAGAATCAAATACTTTGGCATTTTGATAATTTTCAAACTACGAAGATGGATAAATACCGGATTCATATTCGTCAAGTGGGATTGTTATAGAAAGTTATTGAAATTTTTTCGAGAAATTTTGGAGGTTGTTATACTTGTGTAAAGTCAGATTCAAACAAAAATAAATGATTTAGAACTCCGAAAATTTTAAGAATCTAAACCTCTTTTCTCATTTTAAATGGGGTTTGTTATGGCAAATCACCGAAACTGTTTTGAAATATTCAAAAGGATCGAATACTTCGTTATTTAGACGAATTTTAAATGAACCACGAAGGTAAATGAAAGCACGACCCATTTTCTTCAACTAGGATTGTTGTAGAAAGTTTTGGACGTTCGTGTACTACTATATGGTCAAATTCAAACAAAAATAATTAATTTGTGACTGCAAGACTTTCTACTTTTCATAAATTGGCAGGCTTAAAAGAAGTTCATGAAGTTGTTTCAGAAAGAACTTAGTCTTCGGGAACAGATATAACAAAGTTTCTTACTAAAGAAAATGATTTAACAAAATCCAGGACTTTTTTCTATGTCTGAGAGATTATAATGATAGCCAAATATTATTCTACAAATTTAAAGAAGGTTTATTCATGTTAGTTTTAGGGCCCTATTTAAGATACAAAAATATAAAACGTAGAGATAAGACTGAAGGCGCAAAAAAGATTAAATGAATCCTCATTTATTAACCAATTTTCGTAATTTAAATATTCGTTACGAATGTCTAAAAATTACAAGATCTACATTTGTTGATAGTTTCAAGTATGTACATAGCTGAGTGAAATAAAAATTGTTGCTATGCAGGCATTAGATATAATTACATATTGCAATATTTTTATCGCACATTGTTATGTCGAGATTTTTTATCAGTTTTATATTTATTATTAGCAAACGTTATTTGTCTATTCAAGAGATAACCTTCAAACTATTCACTTGTTTGTAAATACTTAATATTTCACTCTCACTATCTCTGAACGAGGGTTATTCTAGATACTGCAGTCTAAATTTTATTTATTTTAATGATATTTATTGCGATTTGAGATTGAACATTGCCGTAGAGGTCATTTTTCTGATTGAAATTTTCTTAGAATTTAAATTCCGAAAATTTTCGTATTTCATCGACATAAATGTCTTTTAGTTCATTGTGCTACGCGTGGATCCTTTCTTCTCCCAAAATACAAAATAATCTGAGTTATCCGAACTGAAAAAGTTCGATATTATTTCACTATTCGTGAATAAAAATACGACCTGTTCTTATATTCGCAGCTAAAGGTTTCCTTATTTCCGGACCTAATAAAGAAGTAGAATAGACTTCAACACTACTAGGCCTAAAGAACGTTTTTGAACAATATTGCCGCTGCATTGATTCGGTTTTTCCTTTGACATAAGCCGTTTTCGCCAAGATCAGTGTTTTTGAGAATGTAAAAAAAATGTCTTCAGTAAAGCGACCTTAATACTCAAATTTTTAATGTGTATTATTAACCTCCGCCATTTTCAATGACGTTCATTGATAGACTATTCTTATTGCTGGCGCCTACTCTTCTGTAGCTGTTGAAACTTTAAGTATTTAGTGAATGAGTATATTTTTGATAGTGTTAGCGATTGGTTTTTGAAGATATTTGCTTCTGAATATGACTAGTCTACGATTGTAGACCAAGCGAGCATTCATGTTTCGAGTCAGTTCAGTTTAGGTGCAACCTTTTAAATGATTATTTAAAGTAAGAGTACCATTTTCCTCAACCTTCTGTGGATATTTGAAAATGTTCGCCTGTCTGGTGTTACTCGATTGGGAAAGCGCACCTGATATAATCGCCTAGCTTCTGTTGTGTTTCCGTCAGCCAGACCGTACATGTAATGGATATTAGCCAATTCGTCGTTAGTAGAAAAGCCATTTTTTCTTACAGCAATAACTTCAAAAGTGTTGAAACTAATCGTTAGTTTAATAAAAAATTCGAGCAGACACTCGTTTCAACTTTAGCAACTGCCAAAATAAATAAATAAATGAAAAAATCAGAGCCTACTAGTCATTTTTTTAATTAGAAGTGCTTTCAATTCAGCGAATGCATACAATCGTTTAATAATTTTTTGCTCGAGAACGGTTGGAGATACGAAAAAATCACAAGTACCAAAAGAGTTTTTAAACTGTACGCAGATGACGAAAATTGATTGTACGCTGATCAGTAGTGTTCTGTAAAAAAGTTTGAAAGGGCAAAAGAAGACATAGCTCCGGAAAAGAAAAAAACACCTTGTAGATTCTAGTTGAAATTTAGGACGTTTAATGATGGAGAGTTTTGAAGAAAGAACCAATTTTGTCCAAAAATTTCAACACTCTTCAGCTTCGTAACGATGTTTATATGAACCATTTTTCTTAAAATTGCACGTAGATTTACCCCCTCAAGTAGTGACATACTATTATGTAACACCCTGTATATAGAAAATGTTCAAAACAAATTTCGCAGGATTCGGGACGCGAGAAAAACTGATGAAACGGAAATGAATGCGTTTGAAGGAATTTTTTCCTCATTGGCACTTTCAGGAGTTCAACAAAAAATTAGAAAAAGATTTGGAACAATTCTAGAGGAAACGAAATCGATTGTGGGTCCAAATGGCTGCCCTGTAGAACATCAGAAGTTACAGAAATAATTGATGATTCAAAACGTTTTATTTTGAAAACTTGCGTTCTATGCCTATAGTTATTTTTAACCCAATACAAAAGTTGTCCCACAAAACCAGCCGACTCCACTTAGATGTCAAAAACGGCATGACAAGTTCGGTCAAAAGCCTTGATAAGATCCGTGAAGGCAGCATCAACCTGATGCCCCCCCCCTCCCCCCTAACCCATCAAGTAATAACTGAACAAATAGAACCAAATTCGTAATTGTCGATTTGCCCCAAATAAAGATATGTTGTTGGTCAATAAGAATTTGCTTTAGTTTAAGAGAAATTTTAACAAGGATGATACTCTCAAAGATCTTAGAACTGTACTCAAAATGCTGATCGGCCTATAATTGCCCACATCCATCTTACTTCTCGACTTGTGTATGGGAGTTAGAAAACTCGACTTCCAAATTGCTGGCAAATATCCTTCACGCAAAGATCTATTGAGTAATAGAGTAAGCATTCAAGATGTAATACACTTTTTGTTTCATTGAAATCGATCAACAATTGTGTGAGCTACTGATTCAGGCGTTTTTCATGGAATATCGGATATAAAACAACTAGATATCAATAATTGGGTTTTCTATCTCGGATACCCTGTATAAATTACATTCAAAATCTTACTTCAATTGAAGTAATTCATATTGTTGATTCACATTCCTTCAATTTCTCCAACAAAATGTAAGCAACATTTTCAGGATGAATTCCCTTCCCTATTCAATGAAAAATAAATTTGTGTTTAATACTGAAAGGACCGTTCCCTCACAAAAATATTGAATAGACACGCTAAACACCCCCGGTGTTCCATTCCCGCGTCTCTATTAGACAAAGCTGTTTCCCGTCAGTAGGAAGGCAACCCTTTCCGAATTTAATGACAGAAAAGGGTTCGCTTAGCGTTCTCTGAAAATTCTAATGAAATACTGCAAAGTGAATGGCGAACTGGTCTAATGTTGGGATTTTTTCAGACAAAAACGCCGAATATCAATTTAGATGCCGTGGAATGATTCTGACCTTTGATATAGGAAGGTGAAAATTTTGATAGCTCAATATTTTCTTATCATCTAAGTTTTTGAGAAAAACTGCATTTTCACCAATAAGTGAAATTCGGGTTTTGTACGAGGGTAGTTGAAGAAGTTTATAGTCTCATGAATATTTATTGGAACAAGTCTGCTCGCGATTATCTAGATTTAAGTGGTACTGGATCAGGGATTATCAAACCTCTACCTGTTGAATCAGTTAAAAAATCATAACATATTCTCATAATTAACAGAAACATACTGAGCCAGTTTGTATATTTCAGTTCAGCATTAATATCCATATGATAAGAAAACAGTGGAATTCAGCATGAACGTGTGGGTCAGTAAGACCCCCACCTATCCATTGCACAGCCAAAAGCTGTCAATTGTTTTATGGAATGAATAAGTGCGAAAGATTTCGTGAGTAGACTCCTCAAGCTATTTTATGACGAATAGTTCCCATGAACTTGTCCGCAAACGATTACTACAGTTTTCAGATACTCAGTTCTAATTCGGCACATAACACTGACCAAATATGCTAACATCGGACCAAAAACACGAATGCGTGAGTATTTCGGAAAAGTGTTCGAACATGCTGATGTGGAATCGGGCGGACTTTTGGCTTCGATTGGTTAGTGTTGATGGAATGGATCAACTATTAGACACCAGAAAACAGAATAAAAGCCCGGTAATGGACTGAAGCCGGCACGAGTGCTCCGAAGCGGCCGAGGGAGGCTCAATGGGTCGTAAAGGATATGGCCTCGGTTTTCTATGATTGTCATAGCATACTCTTCCGAGACAACCTCGAAGAAAGAAGAACCATCAACAGCGAGTATTACTGTGCAATATTGGAGTGATTGAATTATGGCTAAAATCAATGATTTAGGTCTTCAATTGTTTCCGCATCCACTTCATCCACCCGGTTTGGCTCCCTCGGACTATTATCCCTCCCCAAACCTCAAAAGATGGCTCATCCATAAAAAATTCAGCCCACGCGGGGAAATTATCGATGCCGCGGAGGAGTATTTTGCAGACCTCCGGAAAATTACTTTTCGGACGGGATCAAGAAGATGAAAAATCTCTGGACTAAGTGTATCGAGCTCAAAGGGAACTACATTGAATAAAATGAGGAAATATTAAAAAAAATCATCCTTCCCAAGGAAGTTACTTTGCACCCCATCTAGTAGACAATAACCTGAATTTCTGGAGCATATTTTATTCACGGAAGCAAAATTTTCGAGAGATGCCGTTATTAATTACCACAACAACCCCATATGGGAAAAAAGCCTCATGCTTTCGTTCAAAGTCATCACCAGGAACAATTTTCTTTGAACGTGTGGATTGGAATGATTGGAGATCGCCTAATTGGTCCACATTTCCTTCCACCTCGATTGAATGCAGATTCATATACTCAGTTTCGAACCGAAGACTTGCCGAATCTACTTGATCCAACTCCTTTAAGAGACAGGGCGATGTTGTACATGGACGATGGCGCACCTACTCATTTTAATATAAGAGTACGTCAACATTTGTTCGAAACATATCCAGATCGCTGGTTAGATCGAGGTGGACCCAAATTTTGGCCAGCTCGTTCACCAAATCCGAATCTACTGGACTTTTCTTCTTAGAGACATTTGAAAATGTTGGTTTACAGGACATCTGTACAAGACGTGGAAGACTTATCATTTCTTGTAGAGTCATTCAAGATACCCATGGGATTTTCAATGGGATACGAAGGTCTATGTGTCGACGTCTAGACTCTTGTGTAGTTACTGAAAGAAGCCATTTCCAGCATTAACTATGATCGGATAATTTACATTATGTAAAATTGATCAATTTTTTATACAAAAGCTGTGACAGATACAGAGAAAATGTAACAAACTAAAAATATTAAAAATTATATGAAAATCCATAGAAGAATATTCTTTGATTGCCACGGTCGTTCTGTAAAAAAGTTGTGGTGTTAGAAAGGACACGTGACTTGTAAAAAAGTACCAGCCTGTAGATTTTCATCATTGTTTCTGTGATCTGATTATAAGGATTTTAAGAAGGCAACTATGTGAAGAATTTGAACTGATTACACTGGTCTACAATGGTTTTATTGCCCTAGATATGAAAATGATTTTGGGTCTATTTATGCACACAATTCGTGAAACTATCAATGATTTTGTAGGATTTGCTCTGATTTCTTTTTAAATCTTTATTTTCATTTTACATAACAAAAATCGTAAAACAAGAAACAAAATAACAGATATATTTATAATGTCAGTTATGTTTTGAGAAATTCGGATACATCGAAGTAAATAAAGAGGAAAATGTCGAAAATATATTTCATATTTCCATAAAACGCATTTGATGAGCTTTTCTTCTATAATTTTTCACTGGACAATCTCTTTTCAAAGACCAGCAGTAATCTGCCATCATGTGACAATCCCATCGACCTTGATACCTTTCTTCCATCACTTTTAGATCTTGATGAAACCGCTCTCCTGTTCCTCACTATAATTTCCTAAATTATCCGGAAATTTATCTAGATGATTGCGGAGATAGTGTAACTTAATACTCATATTTGCTCCTAAAGTCTGAAAGTTTGTCAGCATATTTTGCACAATTTCTTCATAATTTGCTGCTTTATGGTTACCTAGGAAATTTTCGACAACCAACACAAAACTTTTCCAAGCTTTACTTTCCGGAACAGTCATAACTTTGATAAAATCTGAGTCTTTCATCAATTGCCGTATTTGAGGACCATCAAATATTCCACCTTTCAATTTTTCCATACTAAGCTTCGGAAATTTTCTGCAAATGTAATTAAAACAATTTCCGTCTTTGTTCAACGCTTTTACAAATTGCTTAACCATATCTAACTTAATATGTAATGGTGAAAGTATGATTTTGTCTCTGCTCACCAGCGGCTCCCTTATTACGTTGGCTTTACCGACAGTTAAAGAATTTCTTACAGGCCAAACATCTTGTTCCCAATGAAGTTGCTTTGCTCTACTATCCCACATACAAATAAAGCAAGGGTATTTTGTATATCCACTTTGTTGGCCAAGTAAAAAATTAACCATTTTTAAATCCACACAGATCGGCCATTGATGCTCAGAGTATTTAATTTTCTCTAAAACTAATTTTACATTTTCATATTCTTCTTTGAGTTTCGTTGAATGGGCAATTGGAATTGATGCAAATTTATTTCCATTGTGCAATAAGACGCATTTTAAACTTCTTTTGCAACTATCAATAAAAGGCGCCATTCAGTAGATTTGTACTCTTTTAAACCCATGTCTATAAGCAGCTTCGCGATATCATTACAATACACTAATCCTTCATTTTCACTAAAAAATTGTAATAACTCTTTTTCTCGCGTTCTGTATGTTGTAATTGTTACTGTTGGTGCCAATAAATTTTTTTCTTTCAATCTTGAGGCTAACAGTTCTGATCCTTGTTTTGATAAATTGAGATCACGTATTAAATCACTGAGTTCATTTTGAGAAAATAACTTTGGCGTAGATGTTTCACCTTCCCATTCACTTCCACTAGTAGATGGTCCCGATTTCTGTGAATTGGGTAACATCATTGTTTCTGAGGGCATGCGAATTACTTTTGAAATGTATATGGGCCGAGGGAGATTTTCACTGTGCAGAACCGGACATTTCGTAGATTGTAAGTCTGGGTATCTCCACGTTTGATTTCGATTAAAACCTTTAACATCTACTACGCAAAAGTAACAATCATCTAAATGATTCGTAGGCTCCATCCAGATCATAGGAATACCAAAGTCTAATCCAGAACGTTCACCTTTTTTCCACAACCGTAAAGACTCAACACAGGACTTACAAACTTTATTAGGAACCCATGGTTTACCTAATTTGTCCATTTTGAAACCAAAATATTCAACATAAGTCTCCTTGACAAAGTCTGTGATATTTCTTATTTGTTTTTTGGTATATAAACACCGCAAATATAACAAAATAGATCACTACAATATTTACACTTTCTTCGTGACGAACTCATATTTTAGACTAGAAGACAAATATATAAGAATGAACATTCAGTAATTGAAACAAAATATTAATCCATGACACTTTATCCAGATTTACGTGTATATGTACTTCAATATTGTCGAATAACTGAGATCTCAGCTGTTCTGTGGAGCAAGGGGTCTGAGAGTGGGAATCAGGTGATGTTTGTATGCGCGAAAAAGTTGCGCAGAAGCCTAATCATGACTGGAAAATTAAATTTTATTCCTGACAAGCTTATAATTGTTTAAAATATAAGAAATGCAAAAATCATGAAAATACGAGCACATTGAGAACTTTCATGAATATATTCGTAATCTGGGCACTTGAAAACATAAAAATTTGCGATGATACTGTAAAAAAACTGTAGTAATCATAAGAAGAGAACTAAATATTTCAACACCCCTGTGTTTATGAGAACTTTTCGTCTTGAAACGGCTTGAGGAATCACCTTGTGAAATCTTCCGAACTTATTCATTTACACCCTGTATATGCAAAACTTAAGTCAACTCTCGTAAATAAAAAAATATAACAATATTTTTTCTTGCAGATATGCGATTTTCAGGCTCAAATATACATTTAGTTCCTGTTCGAACTTGCTGCACAATCTGTACCGGAATCGACAAGAAATCAGACTCTCTTTTCCCCGGAAAGTCGATGCAGACAGAAATTTATTTCTTGGCAATTTCCTCTAACATTAGGAAACTACGATTTCCCTCTCTAATAAAATAATCTGAAAATTCAATCAAAGGCGAAAGTTCACGTATAGAGCTATCGATTTTTGATTTGCCCTCTTAGGAATGAAACGTCAAACGTCTGATGCTCTACGTCTTATTTTCGGCGGCGGTGGCAGCATCGTATATTAAGAAAATTTAGATGTCTACAAATTGGATTATTCCATTCGAAAGTTTTGATGGATCTTCATTTAAATGTATGAAAGCTTTTATTTTTTCTTAAATTAGGTTACGGTAATTAGGTTTTGTTTATGAGTGGTTGTCTTATATATTTAAAAGGTCCACTTTACTTCATGATATTGTGCCGCAAACACTTGGTTTTTGAGATACAAGAAGTTAAAGTTTAAATAATAGATCGATGAAGTCTGAACTACGTCATAGTTGATATCCATAATGAATAATAGAGTAAAAGAAGTTACTATGTTTTAACTATCACTAATTTATTGATGTAAAGAATAACAAAATTTTTTACATTGGTTCGACCGGTTTCGGACATACGTCCATTATCAGCAACAAGCTAATGAAAACTGAATACTCATGTACAAAACAGGAATTACCATCAATAAAATGCTTGTAAAGGTCACAGTAACTTGAATAATGGTGATTGATAGGTAATTAAGTCTACCTGGTCGTTAAGGAGCTTAACCCTTTCTACCCTAGATGCCTTGAAAATTTCCATCGATTCAAAGAAATTGAGTTCATAAGGTTTATCACTGGAATGAAGAAATTTTAGCTTCTCTGGAAAAGAATGACATTCATTCAGACAATGTGCAGCTAAAGCTGAATTATATCATCATCAATCATATCGAATATACCTGCAACAGAATGTGTCCCCTTAATATCAAGTATTCTAGAAGCAAGAAACCTCAATGTGGTCTGTAAAGATGAGTTAACTTCTATGTTTGATTTATGCTTGACCCAAAATTATTTTCAGTTCAATAATAAGATATATTCACAAAATAATGGTTTAGCTATGAGTTCACCCCTCAGTCCCCTATTATCTAAAATTTTCATGTCTAGTTTGGAGAACACTAAAATTATGACGTCACCTTTGACGAAACGACATTTTAGCCTGTTTCATTGGAACGAATAGACAACTAGAAATCTTCCTGAATTTCATTAATAACATTCATCCTAAAATTAAGTTAAAAGTAGAAACAGAAGTCGATAGTAAAATCAATTTCTTAGATCTAACAATTACCCGGGTGAGTAATAACCGTTTATCAAATAATATCTTCAGAAAACCATCGTACACGGATAATGTCACACCCATAGATTCATTTCACCCGTATTCTCAAAAATAGCAGCCTTCAAATCCATGATTCACAGAGCGATTTCTTTGCCTTTATCGGACATGGACCGAAAATTAGAATTTAACACCATTATGTTAATAGCAGAGAACAACGGCTTCGATATAAAATCAATGGAGAGTTTAATTAATCGAAAAATACGCAACAACACATTCAACATGATATATCCCAATCCAAGAGAGGAAAGCTCGAAAAATTTATGTCTCTAACATATTTTGGGAAGACGTCAGAACAGGTTTCTAGAGTTTAGTCTGATAGTAAAAAAGTTCACATTGCATTCAAACCAGTTAGCAAATTTTCAGGCCTGCTTTTCAACACGAAAGATAAAAAAATAAATTCGAAAAATCAGGAGTATACCAATTAACATGTTCTGAGTGCAATTCCTTTTATATAGGTCAAACAGGACGCTCTTTCAAGGCTAGATACAAAGAACATTATCGGTCATTCCTACATCAGAAATATGATTCAGCATTAGATGCACATTGTCTGAACTCCAACAGCTAAAAATTCTTCATTCCTGTGATAAATCTTATAAACTCAATTTCTTTGAATCGATGGAAATTTTCAAGGCATCTAGGGTAGAAAGGGTTAAGCTCCTTAACGACCAGGTAAACTTATTTACCTACCAACCACCATTATTCAAGTTACTGTGACTTCTACTAGCATTTTATTGATGGTCCAACCAATTTAAAAAATTTTGTCATTCTTTACATCAATAAAATAGTGATAGTTAAAACATAGCAACTTATTTTATTTTATTATTCATTAAAGTTTAAATAAAAGTTTCGTTTTTCCTTAAATACTTTCGTAGTGTTCTAGAAATCATCCTCAGATAAGAGAGATACGTCACTCTTCATGTCTTATACGTTTAAGCTAGGGTTTCATTAAGTCAAGCAGCTTGAAAAATTTTTGCAACCTAAACGCTTGAGTTGACATTAAGCATAAAGTTAAGTTCACTTGCTAATCGTTTGTAACCGTCGCCGTATAGGTACAATAAAAGTAGGTAGTATCTCTGGTCAAACAGAATTTTTTAATTAGCTGCGACACACTGGGATTTCAAATCAAAGTACGAAATCTAGTCAATCGCAGCGAACAAGTACAAGGGCGGTTTGATAAGTCAGTGACTTTTTGAATAAAAAAAACTTTTTCGGCAAATAAACATTTAATTTTTCTACATTATCACCTTTTAACTAGATACTTTTAATTCACCGTTTTTCTAATCTTTTTATTCTCTCCAAATAAGAGGTTTTCTCAAGGCTCTTAAAATACGCCTTTGTTTCGGTAATGACTTCTTTAATCGATTCAAATCTCTTACCGCCCAGCCATGTCTCTCGGTTTGGAAACAGAAAATAGTAGCAGGGGGCTAAATCAGGAGAATATGCTGGATGGGGTAGCAGTTCGTATCCCAATTCGTGGCTTTTGGCTATCGAGACTAGACAAGTGTGCACACGTGCATTGTCTTGATGGAACAGCACTTTCTTCTTCGCCAAATGCGGCCGTTTTTGCTTCCAATCAACGTCGAATCTGTTCAAAAGCTTTGAATAATATTCACCGGTGATCGTTTCATCTTTCTCGAAGTAATCGATAAGAATGACACCGCACGAATCCTCAAAAACTGTGGTCGTGACTTTGTTGGCTGACAGACTCTGTTTGGCCTTTTTTGGTCCTGTTTTGATTGTTCCTTGGTCTCTGGCGTATTATGATGAATCCATGTTTCGTCCACAGTAAAAAACGGCGGAAAAACTCGTTTGGATTGCGGCTGAACATCGCTGAACACTCTTTTGAAGTGGTCACACCATTGCGCTTATGGTCGAGTGTGAGCACACGCGGCACTCATCTCGCGGTGAGTTTTTTCATGTCTTAATATTCGCGTGAATTATGATGTACACGTTCAGCTGAGAGACCTATAGCATGGACCCACTCACGCACTTTCATTCTCCGATCGTCCAATATCACTTTCGGGCCTGTGCAAACCACTTTTTAACCATGAAAATTGATGGTGTCAAGTCTCCGAAGTATTTATCAAGTCTTCCTTTAGTTTCAGTGACGGATTTTTTATGTGGAAAGTAATGTCTACTCAGCACCAAAATTCACTCTTTTCCATTCTCGCAAAGATTCATGACAAACACCAACTGCAAGACGTAGACTTATTAAACCGCCCTCGTAGGTACAAAAAAACTTTGGGAGGGAATTTGGTCAATTTAAAAAAAAGGGACGGAATCAATCACTAGTCATTTCAGAAATGTGAAAAATGTATGTACTCAACAAGATATTGATGTCAACTACAACCTACAATAGATATATTTGAATTGTGGAGGCCGTTACTTGATGTAGATCCATGATATAAATGAGATAAAAAACACAAGGTTTAACTTCAATCTACACTTTATTTGAAAAAATTCGACGACGTTTCGCTGACACAGCAGCTTTATCAAGAATGACAAACAGAATGAAGAGTATGGTATTATAAACAAATCGTAGAACAAGTTGGATGAATAACAGGAAAATCCACACCGAGCCATTGTACAGTTAGTATGAAAGGTAATAAAACTAATTAAACAAGTTAAGTAGGGTGGAAAATTCACATCTACCTGCTCATTCAAAAGCTTGTCCGAATGTTTGTATCTATTTATTTCTAATACTTCTAGGAGATCTAATTTTGAACTTTTTGATTTTATATGTAATATGTCAAAGTTTTTATTGAATGAATGGTTTTCTTTTATTAGGTGGTTTGAATAATTTGAATCAGATTCATTTTTATCGAAGCTACGTTTATGTTCAGATGTTCTTATGCCAAAACTCCTATAGGTCCGACCGATATAAATTCTATCACAAGAACCGCAATTGAGTTTATAGATTCCTGATTTACGAGATTTATTATTTTCAATATGTTTATCTAAGTTATTAGTTTTGAAAGTTATATTAAGATTTTGTTTGACGAGAAAGGATTTAATATTTGTACTTGCAGAACCGCAGAATGTTAAACTGTTGAATATTTTATAGTCTTTATGAATAGGATATACTTCATTTATTGCTTTCTGATACAGTTTTTACGAATGATTAGATCTATCATATCCGGATTATATGAATTATTAATGGCTATCTGTTTGATGATGTTTAACTCTTTATTATAATCTTCTACTGATAAAGGTAAATTGAGTAACCGATGTACCATGCTGTTTAAAGCTGCAACTTTGTGTTGAATTGGATGTAATGAGTAGTTATGTATAATTGTATCAGTATGTGTTGGTTTACGAAAGACCGAAAAACATGATTATTATTTTGTTTAGTGATTTTTAAGTCCAAAAATTAATGGAATCGTTCTGTTCAATTTCTATCGTGAATTTAATGTTCAAATGGATGGAATTAATGAATTAAATAAGTCTAATTGACGAGTAGTTCCAATGAAACATACTAAGATGTCGTCAACATATCTATACCAATAAAGAAATTTGGAAATGAGTGGATGTGTATGAATTTTCTGTTCAATATTATTCATAAAAATCTCTGCTAAAAGTGGACTCAAAGGATTTCCCATGATCAAACCATTTTCACTACTGTAATAGATAGATAGATGTAATTCTGTTTTTCGTTCTTGATGAAGCTGCTGTGTCAGCGAAACGAATTTTTTCAAATAAAGTGTAGATTAAAGTTAAACCTTGTGTTTTTTATCTCATTTATACAATAGATATAATATAAAATAGATTCAAATGATTGTTTCAGGCGTTTTTCGTACCATTCGTTCAAAACTCAATATTCCTTACAAAAATATATAGGAAACTGAGAGAAATTTGTTGTGTCGTCACCTAGCAGCCAAAAGTATAAGTATAATAATTTATCGGTTAAGGTTTTCTACATTTGACGATATTTAGTAGAGCCCTTTCGGAGAATCAGTGACGAGAATAGAGACTGAACGGTTATTCCCCGAGAACGGAGAGTTGGGGGGTCCAGGGACTTTCCTAAAACTCGTATTTGAAGAAAATGTACAGAGTGATCCACGCTATACGGCACGGATATTGTGACCTAAATACGGGACTATACGATTGTTTTTCTTTTGGGATATATGAAGAGCTATTATAGGTACTTTTTTAAATTATTTTCACATTAAACTTAAATCTTAAAAGCCTTAAATTTATCTAAGTTGTGTTTTATATTATTGCATATTTGGCTTGAGCGTTCAAAAAAATTAAGTTTCATCAGAAATTACTTTACTTAAACATCAAGGTCTTTCAGATAATTCGATCGTTCTCAAAATCTGAAGAAATTTTCATTCTCAAAAAGTATTCAAGGTAGTTCAGCGAAATTGATATCGACGCGAGAAAATAGGTACTCCGAGTTGTCCATTATATGGAAAATTCAAGACGCAGTTACTCTATTGATTCGAATACGATGCCATATTTTTTTTATTCATCCAAAACTCCGATCAGAGATACGTAGTTTAGATTCAGGATCGCTGTTCACACATCTTGGAATAAGAAAAGACTGGGATGGAACAAAAGTCATATGTCTTTCATTTTTACTAACCAACGTTTTATGTAGTTGGTTGATGTGCAGTTTGAAGCATCGTTCCGAATCTAGTTTGACTATATAATGATACTGACCAATTTTGTTCTGTATATTTCTAGATTATCAACAATGTCGATTGTTTTTCCACACCGATGCTGCCAAACGAAGTTGTGAAAGCTCCTGGTGTGAATCAATTCAAGAACAATTTTGACGCCTGGGAGAAAAACGTTGTGCGCGAAAGTTTCAATTGGTAAAGCCAAACCAATTTCAGTTTGAGTACCTGAGGTTGATGTGTTTGATATGTGTAGTGTTTTGCTTGAATTTTCTTCTTCTCATTTATTATTCTTCTTCACTGTTATCTTCTGTTGATTGATGTTTGTATAATCCTTATGTAATTTATATATTTTGTAATTTTTTTTGAGACATATACAAGCTTCGGCCTCGACTATTCTATTATCTTAATAATTATAATAATAAAAATAACTCTGTCAGTGAGTTCTCCGCAGATGTTCATATGAAATTCGAGATTGAAAAATGTAATTGAAGAACTTTCTTGAACATGAGGAAATAATGAATCCGCCGTCCTAAGTACATTGCAGCTGGAGATTTTCCACAAGCCAATGGAGTTGCCCGAAATCTGAATTGTATTTTCTGCAATTTCTTATGATATGTTCCCGGTTCATTCTCACATGCATACAATTTTTGCTTAAGAGATTGTACATTTCGTTCAGCTAATCCATTGCTAGCAATGGGCCAATGAATTTCTGAAAGATACTACGACAAGAACAGTATGAACGGAAATTGGGATGCATTATAAGAAACTGTGGATATCCATGTACTGAGAAAATTTCGTCGAATAATTTGATAGTCGAATCAAGAAGTACCCAGCGAGGGACAGAGTGGGCCAGCTGCCCCCCTGAACCCCTGGCACAAAAAACAAGGTTTTGCGAAGAAATCGGAACAACTTCGGAGAAATAGTATCACCCTATCTTACTCCACGTCCGATCCTAAATTTTTCTGTAGAATTGTGAAGGCACACTTGTGAAGTGGCATGCTCATATATGTATTTAATGATGGCAGTGTATCTATGATCTATTCTACAGTCAGCCAACGCTTTAAGCATAATCGCCTGTATCACGGTATCGAAGGCTATCTCGTAATCCATGAATATGAGAACCAGAGGCAAGTTGTATTCTATGCTCTTTTCAATCAAAGTCTTGAGAGTTTTGAGATGATCATTAACACCAGATGTTGCCCGAAATCCGGCCTGCTCTCGAGGTTGGTAGGTGTCCAGTTTGTTAGTGAGGCGCTTTGTTCTTATTTTGGTGAAGAGTTTGTATAAGTGCGATAGAAGGCTTATAGGTCTATATTCATTGCATTCTATTTTGCGGCACCCACGATACACCTCTTAGAGGCAAAGAAGGGGATGAAGGAGTTTTCTTCGATCTTCTACATTTAATAATTGATAGTGGTGATGAGA
The DNA here is from genome assembly GCA_013387265.2 of Cryptolaemus montrouzieri. Classification (NCBI taxonomy): domain Eukaryota; kingdom Metazoa; phylum Arthropoda; class Insecta; order Coleoptera; family Coccinellidae; genus Cryptolaemus; species Cryptolaemus montrouzieri. The sequence goes on from JABFTP020000062.1 coordinate 71,063,391, forward strand.
CATTGGAACATCATTTAAAGAAATGTAAAAATGCCTCCTATATGTCACCCAAAATCCAAAACGAATTGATAATCTTATATGGTAAAGTAATCAAAGATAGTATTATTACAGATATGAAACGAGCCAGAGCTTTCGTTATTATGGCTGATGAAACACCAGATATAGCTGAAAAAGAGCAGCTTTCTATCGGTTTGCGATTTTATGATAAAGATAATCCGTGAAGAATTTATGGGGATCGTAGAACTGAAAGGTCAAGATGTCTCATCGATAGCAGAAGCAATTGACAATTTCATCGTCAATCAAAATCTTCCGAAGGAAAATTGTGTCGGATTTGGTTTCGATGGCTGGTTTACAATGGCTGGAAAGGACGGTGGAGTGCAGACAATTCTCAGGAGAAAGTATCCTCGACATCGTTCATCCACTACTCAAGCTACAGATTGAATCTTGTAGTGAATGATACTAACAAAATACCGAAGATTAGAAACACAATATCAACAATCAAGGATACTATAAGTTTCTTCACGGAATCGCCAGATGGCGCAAAGGCTCGGCACCTAATCTATCTGAGACTGTGTGAGACCAGACGGTCTGAGAAATATAAGAGCATAAGAAAATTTTCTTAAAATTTCCCAGAAGTGGTTAACTCATTGGAAAAAAATAGCTGTATTTGGAAACTGTAGTACGAGAAAATCTGCTTACCAACTTCATGCGGCTTTAACAAAGTCGTCATGTGTTGTAGCATTTGCAATAATTGCGAAATATTCTGCCTTTCTGGAACCTGTAGCTAATTCTCTTCAAGCGGAATCCATAGACCTCATCATGGTAAGAAACCATATAAAACAAATCTTCAAATCTTGGCTGCCATTCATATGTTGAAGGATATCTAAAGAATTGCTTGGAAATGCTCAAACCATTGCTGAAGCGGTAATCATTGAAATTTTTGTACCGCGCCAGGCACAATTACAACAACACAGAAGTAACCCCCCATCGCAGACAACGAGTACTGGAGGCGGTCACTCATCATACCTTACCTTGACTCAATAACAATTTGACTCAATATACGATTTTCTGAAGACAACATCCCTACTTTTGCACTATCAAAACTTCATCCATATTATATGCTAAAAATGAACATCACGGAAGTTCAACAGATAGCGAAATCTTTCATAAAGTTCTACCATTTACAAATGTCGTCGCAGAATTGGATCTGTGGTTCTATTTGTGGAGTGACAAGAATATGAAGGAGAATAACTTGAAGAAGCTCGGAGTAATTGACCTTTTGAAGGAAACTGATATTTTCTATCCATCAATGAGGCACGCCTTATAAATTTTGATAGCTTTGCCGTCAACTACTGCTTCTATAGAACGGTCTTTTAGTACACTAAGGAGAGTTAAGACATGGCTAAGAAGCATGAGTGAGGAAAGACTGAGTTCGTAATGCTTAATGAGTGTACACCGAAAATTCGTAAAAGCTAATAGGAAAAGCATTGAACAGAAAGTGTTCACCTCTTCATCTATCTCAGCCTCAATTCATCAAAAGAGTGACTGCCGTGTGAGTGAAATGTGTTCATTATCAAATTTGACTTATGAAAAAATATATTATTCATACTTAATATGCGTCTCCTGCCCCCGAACCCCCCGCAGTTTTCCGCGCTTAATTTTCGACTAATTTTCATTACAATCATGTGCCTGCCTCCCTCTTGCTGAACTTCTGGGTACGCCCTTGACGCGAATTTGTTGTAGGAGCTTCCGAAATATCAGTTTCAGGCCATTTCGATCTCGCATCTATACAGAGCAGAAAATTATGTCCATTTAATGGACCAGCATAATCAATACGTACTCTTTCCCAATTTTCATATGGAACATCCCAAGGATGAAGTGGAACTTTTGGAGGTGAAGATTTGACCATGACCGTACCAGGGATTCGATGTCTTGATCGATACCTTTCCAGTACATCTATTTCATTTTTGTGATACTAATATGTGTTGAATGAAGTTTTTTGAGAATGAGCTTTTGAGTAACTAAATTTAATTATCGTTTTGATATTGAAGAAACACAACAGAGTTGCTCAATGTTGGCTACTTGTATCGTTTTGACGTAGTCGACTCCCCATAGAGATAATCTTCTGGACGACCAGAATGGTTCGGCTTACTAGTCCATATTTGATATCTTTAAACGATACCTGTTTTTAACATAATTCGTTTGTTACCTGTTGTTTGCACTTTTATTGATTTTGTATCTATCTGTTTATGTATGTATGTATTTCAACTTTAATTCAGTACTCGTTATCAATTGGAGATGGTCGAGAAACCGAAATTGTAATCCTGATTTTCTATAAATCTCTTGTGATAGTATAATACAAAGTTCAATTTTTATTATCATCATGATTAACTATCATGTCGTAACCGCGGAATCAATTAACTATTATTCGGATGTCTTATTTACCACCGAGGTAATAAAATCTTACATTCATCGCTCAGACATTTTAGAACCTCTTTCTTTTCGCGTCCCTCCAAGAGCTAATAGAAATAACATTTCAAACTTCCATCGCACAAACTATAGTTGGCAATAACATCTTTCGAGAATTTGTCTTCTTCTTACGGTGCCTTATCCTTAAGGACGTTGGCGATTACATTTGCCCATCTTATTGTATTTGTTGCAGCTCTGAACAATTCTATAGAGCTCATATTAGTACATTGACGTAAGTTCTTAAGCCAGGAGTTGCGTCTTCTTCCCGGTCCCCTTTTTGCCATTGATTTTTCCTTCGATGATAAGTTGAAGCAGTTCGTACTTTTGGTTTCTCATAATGTGACCGAAATATTGCTTCTTTCTTTCTTTTATTATCTGCACAAGTTCTCGATCCTTTCCCATCCTCTGCATAACTTCTACGTTTGTCGTATGACTCATGTAAGATATTCTGAGCATTCTACGGTAGCACCAAAGTTCGAACGATTCTATTCTTTTTTGTGTTGTTTCCGTCATTGTCCATGCTTGAACGCCATATAGCACGGTGGAGAAAACGTAGCATTTCAGTATTCGAACTCTTAATGAGATATTTAGTTGGCAGTTGCATAGTATTTTTGTATTTTATAAAATATAGCTCGTGCTTTTTCCAGGCGTGTTTTTATCTCTAGTGAGTGATCCCAAGTTTCATCAAGGCGACTTCCTAGGTATGTTATTTTTGTTACTTGTTCTAATTCTGTTTCGTAGACCCTAATTCCGACCTTTCTGTTTTGGTGTTTGCTGCTAGCCATCGTTTTTGTTTTCTTTGTATTCAGTTTCATTCCAAACTCTTTACATGTTATCATCACTCGGTTCATTAGGCGTTGTAGTGCTTCAGCGCTATCTGTTAGAATAACCGTGTCATCTGCGTATCGCAAGTTGTTAATGCATTGTCCATTAATTATTATGCCATCCGACGTATCCTGTAGTGCCTTCCTAAATAACTCTTCCGAAAAAACGTTAAACAACAACGGGGAAAGAACACATCCTTGCCTTACTCCTTTCTCGATGTTAATGTCTTCAGATGTCTCTCCATTGATTCTACTTTCAGCCTTTTGGTCTTGGTAAAGGTTTGATATGATTCTCAAGTCTTTGTCGTCTATGTTACAAGACTTGAGAATTTCTATTAGTTTATCGTGTTTCACCATGAAAGTCTATGAAACACAGATATACATCAGAGTCTACATCCCTACATCTTTCAACAAGCACACGTATTGAAAAAAGTGCCTCTCTTGTTCCAAAGCCATTCTTGAAGCCAAATTGTGTTCGTCCCGTGTGTTCGTCCAATTTGTTATAAATTCTATTGTGTATTATTCGGAGGAACAATTTCAGTATATGATTCATTAGACTAATGGTCCTATATTCTTCACATTTCCTGGAGTTCTTCTTCTTTGGTAGTGGTATAAACACCAATGTCAGCCAGTCTTTTGGTATTATTCCAGTTTCGTATATTTCATTAAATAAGTTCTCCATAACATCGATGTGTTCGTCTGAAATTATCCTTATAATTTCAATTGGGATATTATCTTCTCCAACAGTTTTTTCGTTTTTTAGTTGTTTTGTTGCTTTAATAATTTCCTCCTTTGTGATGTAGGGTCCAGACGCTACTTTCTGTACATCTATGCTTTGTCTCTCCTGGTCTTGAAACATGTCTTCTATGTATTCTTTCCACCTGTTTATTTGATCTTTTATATTCAGTAGGGGTTTCCCATGTTTATCTTCGACGAAAGATGAAGAGGATTGCTTCCACATTCCAGCTCCTTCTTTAATTTTTTTGTGTAAGTTGAAAGTATCACGTTTTTGTTCTAGTTTCTCAATTTTTTCACATCTTTCGTTTAGCCAGGTAACTTTAGCTTCTTTGATTTTTATTTTGATATTTTTATGTATTTGTTTATATCTTGTTTCGTTTTTATTTCTGAATTTTCTTCTCTCTTCCATCATGTTCAAGATTTCTTCTGTCATCCAAGATTGATTCTTTTCCTGGTCTCCTGCTTAAGGTGCTTCTCTGTAACATTTTTAGTGTTGTTTTAATCTTTTGCCAGTCTTCTTCAGAAGTTTGCGTCAGCTTTAATGGTTTTCGTTTATATATCTATGTATTTCTTCCTTTATTTTATTGTACGTAGATTCCTCTTTCAATTTATCGGTGTTAATAATAGTTGCTTTCTTATTTCCTTTGGTTTTTTAAATTCTACCTTTATCCTTATTAGAAGAAGATTGTGATCGGTGGGAATGTCAGCTCCGGGGTATATCTTGCATGATTTTACTGCATTTTTGTACCTTCTGTTAACAATTATGTAATCAATTTGGTTTCTTGTGATGCGTCCGTCTACTTCATCTGCTGGTGACTTCCATGTATATAGTCTTCGTGGTGGTAACTTGAAAAAACTGTTCATTATACTATATTGGTTTTCTTTACAAAATTGTATTAATCTATCTCCCCTGTCATTTCTTATACCGAGGCCAAACTCACCCATCGTGTCATCTTTGTGGCAGGATTAATTATGTGAGAGATGTTGATCTTAGCTTTTAGATTGACTTTAAAAAGATCCGTTCGAAATAATTATAGTGTTCTGAATACTGAATATTATAATGAATTATTGTTTTTATAATTTATACACTTTGAATAATGTTCTTTATTATAGAGTGTTTGATTACTTATCAACTGTACTTATATATATTGAAAGGTTTTCGTTGATAAGTTATTATAAAATGAAGATCCTTTGAGCCTACTCAGAATCTAGCTGCTGATAATGCACCAGGTATTGAAATCACGACTTTTCAACCGCGTGGGAGTTAATGCTGTCAAGTTCGTTCATCCCAAGCTACAACGTCATCCTCAGATTTCGTCTACAGTATTGAGAATTTTAAATATTGGTTCTACAAACATGGCGGTGCAACCTCTAAATATGCAGTCTGTGTTTAGATTAAAATCGCAAAACGGTGATTGACTCATTTGTTTATCCGATTGTTAAAGAAACCATTTTCTCGATTTCATACAATGTTTGCACTTTGTATTAGTTGCTTTTTTATGGATGAATGCTATTAGCAAAGGTTATGTGGATTTACATGTTATTTGACTACACGTTATCCAACGTGAGTTTCTGAATAAAAAAAAATCTTCGAGAAAAGCCCGTACCATTATTTACACCTGAATAAGATTTCAAGAAAATACAGATTAAAATAAGACTGTACAGGGTGGTCTATTAATTACTAAAATAGTTGAGAGAACGGTTATTTCGAGAGACCTAGAGGGTGAACTAATAAGTCTGCTTTTCCAGATTGTTCAACAAGTTTGGTCGTTCGATAAGAGAGGGCGTTGCTACTAGTCCAAATATGTTTTTGTTTTGTTGGTACACTCTTCATATGAGCGTATGTGTAGATTCATTTCAATCTGTCAATTCATTCTTTGTTAACAAGCCATTTAGTGTCGCCGTGTCACAGTATTTTTGTACAATGAAAAAAATTGAATATCGTGGAGTGATAAAATTCTCATTTTTGGAAGGTGTAGCACCAAAAGAAATTCACGAACGCATATTGAGAGTGTATAATGATTGTTCACCTATAATAGAATAGTAGAAAGATGGGTTGCTGAATTTAAACGTGGTCGTACAAGCCTTGAAGACGATCCACGTGAAGGACGTCCAAAAAGCGCATCAACACCAGAAATCATAGCCAAAATACAGGATATGGTTTTTGAAGATCGTCTATTGGCACAAAGGGAAATAGTGGAGGCTCTGCACATCTCATTAGGCAGTGTAAGCCATACTTTAAATGAAATTTCGGGTTTTAAAAAGCTGTGTGCACAATGGGTGCCACATTCGCTAACAATGAAACGAAAACACATTCGAATGCGACTTTCTCAACAACATTTGGAGCGTTTCAAAAAGGATAAAGTGGATTTTGTGGGTCGAGTCATCACTATGGATGAGACTTGGGTCTATCACCATGATCCTAAATCAAAACAAAAGACTAAAGAGTGAACCTGGTTGTTCGGTTTCGAAACGAGTTCGTGTCCGGAAATCGGCCAAGAAGGTTATGTTAGGTTAGAACGGAATTTTGTTTGTGGATTACTTGCAAACTGGTAAAACAATCAATTCTGAATATTATTGCAACCTTTTGGACCAGTTGAAGGAAATGTCACGAGACATTTTGACAATGGCAAAATCCATTAATTAAAGTTCGAATTGTTGGAGCATCCACCGTATTCACCAGATTTGGCCCCCAGTGACTGCCATTTGTTTCCAGATCTCAGAAAATTTATGCGTGGCAAGCGTTTTTCATAAATGAAGAGGACATAATGGCTGTTGAAGCGTATTTTGCCGACCTTCCGGATTCCCACTTCAGGAATGGGATTCACAGATTGGAGGATCGTTGGAGCAAGTGTATTAATGTTCAGGGAGATTATACTGAATATTAAAGTGTGTTTTGAACCATAACATTGTGTTTTTCTTATCGAACGACAAAACTTATTGAACAATCTGGTAATGGATGTTGTTCATTTTTCAACATAATCTCCCTTCAGGTCTATATATTTGCTAAAGCCATGCTGTAGGTTTTTGGTGATCTCTTTGCAGTAGTCTTTCCCAAGGTCCTCGAAATTCGTTTTAGTTCTGAAGATAACTTTCGAATTCGTTGAAAATCTCCATCCACGAATCATATTTATATCTCTGGAAGCAAATACTCTATCGATAAAAAGTAGGATTTAGCAGAAATAATTCTCTAGTTTGTAGCCCATAATTCTCTGATTTCTTTATAGTATCCGGTTAACAGGAAATTTTTTTTTCATGAGTTTTGAATCACGCTATAGAATTTCTGAGCTACAATAAGTTGAGTTATAAATGGTCCTGAAACGCACATATTGAATTTTAGTTTCATCTGTTGGATTTTTCTTTCATTTCTGATAAGCTTTGTTCTACTGGTGGTAGTGAACCATAGCTTTTATGCGGACGTTTCTTCGTGCCACTTTGAATGTAGAAGTCCATGTCTTCGAGAATAGCTCCAGCGACAGATTCAGTGCAGACATTGATCTGAGAAACAGACGTCATAAAAAAAAAAGACGAGAAAAACTCTCCTGTCAACTGGTTTGGTTGTAATTATATATTTTCCTGAAAGGAGTTGGCTCTTTATTGCGTGACTGTACGAAGTTACCAGTAGCAGAAACAAGGTTGTGTTCGCAGTTGCCTAAATGTGCTGAGAACTGTAAACGGAAATCATCTGGATCTGGAACAGGAAAGAGATCGAGAGTATCAGGAAAATCGGGTATATTGTCAGCACGCCTGTCAGTTAGGAGAAAGATGAGAATCAGCATTCTATCACCTTGTGGGCAAACTGGAGGCTGCTGGGCAGAATAAAGATATTGTTGTGGCAGCTTTACTTGTCGATGGGGCTTTTAATAACACCTCAAGAACATCAATAGTTGAACCAGTAGATGGTCTCAACGACACCCTTTGTTGGTCGATACACAACATGCTTGAAAACAGAAAATCTTCAGCTTGGAACGAAAAAAAAGGAAAATATCGATAAGCTAGTCATGGTAGTGAAGAGCAAGCAGTTCATCTGAGCACATTCAAGGTGGTCTGAAATTATAGAGAGTTGGTGCGATCAAATGAGGCTAATAGTAAACCAAGACAAGGTCAAAGTTGTATCGTATATACTTAAGAAAAAGATTGAAGCATACTGTAACTACTCTTCTTCGAAAAAAGAGTGGAAATCAATTATGAAGTCGAATATCTGGGAGTAACTCTGAATGAAAGATTCACATTCAAGTCATACATGAAAGTAAATATAACCTTAAATAAAAGTACCTATATTTTCTTGTAGAGATTTATTATGGTTACTAGTTTCGCTCTCTATACATCAGAGCATCTTCAGACCAGTGACTACAAGAAAAACATATATTGAAAGTATAACGTAACGAATTCTGCTTTTGAAAAAACCTACTCAATCTTTCAATTCTATCAAAATGAAAAACAATCAATATCAACGACATTGCACAACAAATTAAAATCGTATTTGACCAATATACCTATTAAAATTACAAATTAAAACTTAGAACAATTCAAGTCACACATGATTTTTATGACAGGACAATAACGAATAAAATTCAAACAGAAAGTGTGGTTATGTCAGCTAACCACAGAACAAAGTATCACAGATCTTATAATAGTAAGTCATCTTCTTTTTTCAAAAATAGCAGACATAGTTATAACATCAATCAATTAAACAATCCATAATTTGTATGTCTCTGAAAATCACTTGACTATTTATCAATGTCACATTACAATTTTTATTATGTTTCACAATTTCATATTTTTCCAGAAAATCTATTAGTCCAATAATATGAGATGTATGCAATGACTCAAAATAATTTAATAATTATGGTTGAATTCTAGTAGGTGATTACCGAAATGAGCTTTTCGACATTCTTTGTTTAGTCTTAGAGGTTTCCGATGTTCACTCATTCTTTTTCGAAAACTTCTCACGCTTTGACCTATATAACTTGCTCCACAACTTATATACACCCTTTCTAGCTAGTAAAGTATCTCTATTGTTTAGTAACAATCCACCTAAAGATCTATTTGACTTGAATGCTTCTTTGATGTTTTCTTTCTTTTCTATTTTACTAATTTTAACCGAAATTGGACCTATATATGGTAATTAAACATACTTATAACTTGGTTTCTCACAAACTGGAAATTTTCATTCATTAATGTTTGTTGTAGTTACTTACACAACATTCTGTCAATCAGGTCTACATCATAATTATTATCTTTCGCATTTTGTTCGATTATATTGAGTTCAGTATCATAGTTATTTTTGTTCATCGGAATATTTATAAGTCTATGAATCAAGCTTTGAAAAACTACTGTTTTTCACAACACCACTGGTCCCATAAAACAGCAGTTTTTCAAAGCTTGATCCATAGACTTATAAATATTCCGATGAACAAAATTATAAATAATAATAATAAGGTTTATTCAGTACTGCATAATGTATACAACAGTGATCCAAATAAACATAAATCGTAGATATAATCATAAATAACAATTTTCTGTACGCGATATGAAACCTAAACAATTTTATTTTTCTTTCCCTTAGTAAATTCAGAAATTAAAATGAAAATAATATAATTCTATGTTTTGTTCTTGCTCTTGTCTGTCTAAAATGAGGTGCCTTGTCATGTCCGGGTATTTTTTGTCGTATTTAGGTTGTATTGTCGAATTCGGGTTGAGTCATTCATCGGGTTATAACTTTTTTTTCTCTACGTTTAGTTCAATAATCACAAAATTTTTTAATCTCTGTAATAAGGACCCAGTTCCTAATCTCTTTCGTAAAACGTTTCGAATTTGTTATGTTTCTCACTCGCTCAGGAATTATCGAATATATTCTAGGTGCCACATACATAAAACATCTTTGCCCTATTGTTTTATTTGCTCAAAGTGTCTCGAATCTGGAAGATTTATTTCTTGTTGAATAATCGTGTTTCAAAATGTCAATTTCTATTTTGCGTTGAGAGATTTGTGAGAGCATCTTTAATGAAAATATTTGATGGACGTCCATGACACCAGATATTCTGTATAATTCATCACTTGAAAGGTAAGTTTTTGTTATATATGATTCTTAATAACCATTTCTGCATTACAATCACATTCTTCAGATAGCAATTATATGCACCACCTCCAACCTAGTATGCCATATGATATTTGTGATTCAGCCAGTGCATAATACAGAATTTTCATATCCTCTATGTCAAGAGACTTCCTCATATTTCGAACTTTCCAAGAAGTCCCCTCAATTTTTTGATTAATAATTAAATGTGTTTGTCCCATTTCATATTTCTGTCGATTTCAACACCTAGATATTTTATGTTTTCTGTTTAGGTATATACGTATTCGTATCAAGTTGAACACTATCCATATTTGGAAGAATGGTCACGTAAGAAGTGAATGGTACATATTTTGTTTTCTTCAGGTTCATTGTCAGTATATTGTACTCAAACCTTTTTCGTACTTCAACGAGATCTTTTTCAGCTTCAGCTTTCATATTCTGCCATAATTTATGCGTATACAATATGGTAGCAACGTCAGCGAAACATACAATTTTACCTTTTCTCTCCATTAGAAGTAGTTTATGTACAATATGAACAGAACAGGACCCAGTACTGTACCTTGTGGTACACCAAAGGTTATATCTCTGATAGTACTCATTTCGTTTTCAATTTCTACGCATTGTTTCCGCTTCCATTACATTGATATATTGAATAAATGATGTTCAAATTAAATTTTAATTATTGTTATCTTTTCAAAATTATCATGGGGGTCTATATTATGAAAGATGCTGAAATGAGGCGATTTCGTTTTTTTTACTCTTCGCCATGGGGTAATATCAACTTAGATGAAAATATTTTCGGGTAATGATTGAAAAAGTTCCCCGATCGCTGGTTTACAGGGAAGCTCTGACCCAATGAATTGATTTTCAGGAGCAGAGAAAGTAAAGTATATGGAATAATAAAATATAAAAAATGAAAAAATAATACAAAAAAATTAAAATTAAATGATGATATTTCATATTCGAATTTTCATCATTCTACTGTTTTTCAATAACACCACGCAAAAAAGAGGAAGTATGTATGAGAGAGTGCGTGTGTAAAAATTAAAACTTTTGAAATGTTGGTTTTCATATTCTTCAGAGGCGCGGTCTGCTAGTCATCTATAACTTTGATAACAACAGCGTTATTTTCAAATGATGATTTTCCCATATATCGAGAAATTTTGAATTATTCAAAAACGGAGAGAGCTATCAGAAAAATTGTCGAAATAGGGTGAGTTATTTTTCTTAACTTTTCACCTAGCTTTCCTCCTTTGAATGTAACATACATATCATGACACAAAAATTTCATTTCAGATCAATAAAAACACGTATCCTTATAAAGTATAATAAAAGTAGAAATTATATCCCTGTAGAACACCTCTCGCAAAATATCTGAACTTGTTCCTCTTCAGTAAGTAGGGGAACTGTGCTGTATCATCTCTATTCATTTACATTGTAGGGATGAAAAAGAATTGAGGTACATGGGTGGGATCTACATAGCAACTAAAAAATATTGATTTCTTCCGCGTGTACGTACGTATGTTTATTCATTCTCCCCCACCCCTCTCTCTCGCACTGTGCGTTATTAGAGATTCTAATGCTCATGCTTATACGACAAAAAGGTCTCGTTAAAAAGCCTCAATTTTCTGCGTTCCTGTTTCGGATATACTACCCATTCTACCATTCTAGATGAGTGTATTCAGTTTCCGGAAGTGTGGAATGAAAATCGTTTTTATTAACGGGGGTATATTACAATTGGAAAAGGATCAAAACTTTTTTGTTACAAGGCAATCCGTTTCTTGGAAGTATTGTATTTTAAAAATAAATTTTTGTTTTGATAAAAACACAAATACACAATATGGTTCAGGTATACAAGAGAGTTCTCATGATGAAACATGAAGAAGATGCACATGAACATTCAGTAGAACTTGTATAACTGTGATAGAATAAGACTAACAAATATACAGGAATTCACAATTAGCGAGTACGTAGAGTCATAGTATCGGACGGCATCTACTGGGTGATTCACCAGTGGGGCGGTGCTCTGTACCTCGTACACTGTTGAAGATTCCATTTTTGTTCGAACGGTATTGTATTCAGGAAGTAAGAATCTACTTCAGCAATTGATTTTGAAGTAAACAATTTTATTTAAAAAAGCTTGGGTGGTTTTTTCAGATTGGAAGACAACTTTTTTGTTCAAGATTCAGGAGTGACCTAAACTCTGCTATAATACCTTTAAGTAATAAGTTTTCTCGGTGAGTAGTTTCGTCACAATATTTTTTCCGTAAAAATTCATGAAAATAGACTCTCATATCATCGCATGCTCCTTCGGCCAGAGAGAATGAATACTTTTTTCCTTTCGTTTTCTTATTGCCCAAGGATAGCTTTATTGATGAATTGAAATAGATTATCCTCATTTCATTCAGAAATGACTCAAAAAGTTATTGAATATTGTAATTTTAAAAATACCATATCTTGATTTTTGAAATGAAACACCCTGTATTTTTTTTTTGTAATGATTCAAGTAGTGAAAATGAAACCTAAACAAAATAATTCTTTTAACGAATGATAAAATCAAGATGATCAAAACGTAAATCGAGGTATGTGTTAAAATTTTTTTTTATTTGTGCCTTCAGTGAGGTGTCCGGACATCATATCCTCCATTTTACATGGTGAACTTATCAGTATTTCGTTATTAAACATTGTCAAAGTGAGATTTGAACCCAATTTTCTCAATTGGCTGCCATGAAGTTCTCCAAAGAAGAAATGGTTGATATGATTTTCATTCTGGGTGAGTGTGATAGAAATTCTCTGTTGGCAAGTAGAGTTTATGCACAAAGGTTTCCTGATAAGAGGCATCCTGATGCAAGATGTTTTGAGAAACTTCTAATTAGATTCATCGAAACGGGTTATATTGCTTACAAAAAACATGAAAAGCCAAAAACTGCTACAGCTGAAGACAACCGGTTATCAGTTTTGTTGACAGTGACAGGGGACCCATATAAAAGCCAAAGAGAGATTTCTCAGTTAACAGATATAAGTGAAACTTCCGTCCAGAAAATCTTGAAAGTGAATAAATTTCATGCATATCATGTACAGCTGCACCAGGAGCTGAACAATCCAGACTATGAAAATCGAATCAATTTCAGCTATTGGGCAAGTGATAAAGAAGTGGAAAATTCAAATATGTTTAGCAGAGTTCTTTTCTCGGACGAGGCAACTTTCCACAAAAATGGGCCTGTTAACAGGCACAACTTTCATTATTACTTTACGGAAAATCCACACCTCATAAGACAAATAGATCACCAGCACCGTTGATACTTGAATGTATGGGCTGCTATAGTAGATGGATATCTAATTGGGCCGCACTTTTTCGACGGACACCTCAATAGTGAAACGTATTTAGATGTTCTGCAAAATCATCTACCAGTGTTACTTGCCGATGTACCAGAGCATATAAGACAAGATTTGTGGTTTCAACAGGATGGATCACCGGCACATTACTCACATCAGGTTAGGGAGCATTTAAAAGATGTAATTCCAAGCAAATGGATAAGGACGTGGTGGTCCTGTTAGATGGCCAGCTAGGTCTCCAGACCTTACAAGTCTAGATTTTTACTTGTGGGGTTATATTGAGGGCATCGTTTACTAGATTCTTTCTACAACACTGTTGGATATGAGACAGAGAATAATCGACGCCTTTCAGTCAGTTAACCAGCAAATGTTGTCGAGAGTTCAACGGTCACTCCTCAGAAGGATTGAGTTGTGTCTACAAAGAAACGGGCAACATTTCGAACACTTATTGAAATAGTTCAACACCTTGTAGAACATCTCACCAAAAAACAATCTATTACGTATTTCATACAATAGTACCTTAAAATATCTCCATTTCTCTGATCAAGTATAATGATGAGTACTAATAAACTCTTCTTTCGCAACCTCTGCTTTTATTATTTTAGTTTATTCTTTTGTATTTCGAAAATGGTCGAAGATATAAATAAGGTTATAAATATGGCACAATCTTTAATGCGTTGACATGAATAATAAAATACAGGATGTTCCAATTGAAAAAATCATGGTATGATATTTTTAAAATTACAATATTCAATAGTTTTTTGAGTCACTCTTGTATAAAATGAGGATAGCCTATTGCAATTTATCAATAAAGCTATCTTTGACAATGAGAAAACGAAGGGAAAAAAGTATTCATCCTCTCTGGCCGAAGGAGCATCCGATTATGTGAGAGCCTATTCTCATGAATTTTCACGGAAAAAATATTGTGACGAAACTACTCACCAAAAAAACTTAATACTTAAAGATATTATAGCAGAGTTTAGGTCGCTCCTGAATCTTGAACAAAAAACTGGTCTTCCAATCTGAAAAAACCTCCCAAGATTTTTTTATAGAAAATTGGGACACCCTGTTTACTACAAAATAAATTGCTGAAGTAGATTTTTACTTTCTAAATACAATACCGTTCGAATAAAAATGAAATCTTCAAGGGTGTACGAGCTACTGAGCACCGCGCCACTGGTGGATCACCCAGTGTATTGGTCGTGAATCACCTCTCATTTCGATAATAAGAAATTAAATTATGTTTTATAGTCTTCTTTCTTCTTCTTGCAAGACTATTGTCTCCTGGATCATCCGGGCGCTGGGTGTTTCAGCGCCCAAGGTGTACAGTCTGGTTTCCTTATGAGCAGGACATTCGAAGAGTATGTGTTCCGTTGTTTCGTCATTTGCTAGGCAACCACGGGACTGTGTGGTTTCCGATAGTTTCACTACCATCCCAACAGACTTTTTTCGAGGAACAGTAGTTCATGTACCCTCTTTTTTGATTGCGGCCTCTTTATGAGCCTTTTTGACTGTTTCAGTCCCGAGATGCCTGTCTAATAGTTCTGGGCCTCGGTGGTGTTCCAGTTCCAGCTGTTGCTATTTTGGCGAGGCTGTCTGCTATCTCGTTTTCTTTCATGCCCTTCTCGCAAGCGGAGCGACTATAGAGTCAACTGGTATACGAGTAAGCTTGAAGAAATGCGATCTCATCTTCAGCTTTTAGATTTTCTCTATTCGTGGCAGGGAGACGACCGGTTGGAGAAGAAGAGAAATAAGTAATAATAAAAAATAAAAGCAAACGATTATTACATTTTGAGTTCACGTAATTCCGCTCATTCAAGCTGAAAATTTTCAAAATTCCTAACTAGATGCAGATGCGTTCCTCAATTATTTCGATTCTATGCCTGGGGACGTTGCAGCATCAATCTCTAATGAATTAATGGAAGACCCTATAACTATTATGAAACAGATGACCAAAGAAAAGCCGTACTTTTCATTCAAAGAAGTTAGTTGAATTATTCTGAGGGATGTGATGAGGTCCTTGAAAAACAGTAGGTCGAAAGATGTTTATGGTATACCTGTCATATTGTTGAAGAAAAATGTCAACACAATTATTGAGCTCCTGACAAATCTAATCAACCGCTGTTTGACCGAAAATATATTTCCCGAATGTCTAAAAGTTGTTCCTATGTTCAAGAGGGGTGATCAAAAGGTTCCTTCGAATTTCAAAACCCATTTTACTGTTGCCTGCTTTCTCCAAAGTCTTGGAAAAGGTTACGAGTCAACAAATTGTAGATTATTTCGAGGACAACAATCTATTCGACTGTCGACAATATGGTTCCGGCAAAAAAAAGTACGATTGATGCGGTAACGCGCTTCATCAGGCAAACACTTTCATGTTTCGAGAATGGGTCACTCTCCCTGTCAGTTTTCCTAGACCTCACAAAAGCATTCGATTGTGTTGTGCATTCGTTCCTACTGGAGAAGCTGGGAAGGTACCATTTCGATAGTGACAGTGCAAAACTCACCAAATCATACTTAACAAATCGTTATCAGATGATCTTTTTTGAAGGAGAGGTTTCCCAAACGAGTTTAATCCAATGTGGAGTACCTCAGGGGTCTATTTTGGGGACGGTTCTTTTTCTGATATTCATAAATGATTTCCCTAGTTTCTTGGATTCCGTGAAATCGTTTTTATTTGCTGATGATAGCACTGTCACTGTCGGGAGTGCTGAACTGGCTGATCTGGTTGCGTTGGGTGATTCGGCACGATTTTCTGCATTGCGATGGTTCTCCACAGATAAATTATGTAAAAATGACGAAAAGACTCAATCAGTGCTCTTCACTCTTAAGGGAAGCAGTGGAATAGGCTTCGCCGAATGTGTCAAGTTCTTGGGTGTCTATCTGGATCCCAATCTTCGATGGGGCATTCATGTGGACCAGCTGGCTCGAAAATTGAGCAGGAACATATTTTTATTACGATGGCTTTCAAATAACCTCACAGTCACCATAAATATGGTATTATTTTGTTGTGTAGACTGTGTAGGATATTTCGATTGCAAAGAAACGCAATTAGAATTATAACTCGTTCATCATATAGAGCAAATTGTAGAGATTTGTTACAAGAAATCAACATTCTTACTTTTCCGAGTGCCTATACCTTTGAATGTTTATAATATGCACAAAAAGAACAACATAACTGCCCTTCAGGCGAGGGTTTTCACATGTATAATACAAGGTGTAGAAAAGACATCCGTCCTGACTTTTGTAGATTATCGAAGACCCTCAATAGTCCTTTCAATATGGCATTTCAATTTTTAATAAACTACCTCTAGATTGTCGTGATTTGATACACAAATCCTTCAGAACACAAGTGTTTAAGTTTCTGGTGGAGAAATCCTTTTACTCCATAAGTGATTTTTGTCTACTAATGTTAGTTTGTGATATCTGTCAAATTGTTTGTTTCATATTCATATATGATTTCCCTAATTTCTTGGATTCCGTGGAATCGATTTTATTTGCTGATGATAGCACTGCCAATGTCGGGAGTGCTGAACTGGCTGATCTGGTTGCGTTGGGTGATTCGGCACGATTTTCTGCATTGCGATGGTTCTCCTCAGATAAATTATGCAAAAATGACGAAAAGACTCAATCAGTGCTCTTCACCCTTAAGGGAGGCAGTGGAATAGGCTTCGCCGAATGTGTCAAGTTCTTGGGTGTCTATCTGGATCCCAAGCTTCCATGGGGCATTCATGTGGACCAGCTGGCTCGAAAATTGAGCAGGAACATATTTTTATAACGATGCATTTCAAATAACCTCACTCATACAGTGTTGATCTCTGTTTATCCTGCTATTTCTCACAGTCACATTAAATAGGGTATTATTTTGTTGTGTAAACTGAAAGGATATTTCCATTGCAAAGAAAGGCAGTTAGAATTATCACTCGTTCATCATATAGAGCAAATTGTAGAGATTTGTTACGAGAAATCAACATTTTTACTTTTCCAAGTGCCTATATCGTTGAATGTTTTATATATGCACACAAAGAACAACATAACTGCCCTTCAGGTGAGGATTTTCACATCTATAATACAAGGTGTAGAAAAGACATCCGTCCTGACTTTTGTAGATTATCGAAGACCCTCAATAGTCCTTTCAATATGGCATTTCAATTTTTAATAAACTACCTCTAGATTGTCGTGATTTGATACACAAATCCTTCAGAACACAAGTGTTTAAGTTTCTGGTGGAGAAATCCTTTTACTCCATAAGTGATTTTTGTCTACTAATGTTAGTTTGTGATATCTGTCAAATTGTTTGTTTTATATTCATATATTTTTTGGGAGTACTGTGTACTCATGATTCATGGCGTTTAATTCCTTTTGCCTTTATAATTTGTTTGACGAAATCAAAATACCTTGGCATAAGCATGAATAAATAAATAATTCTAATTCTAATTTTGGTGGGCTTGGCACCAAATCAGAGTGATTCTGTTTGTAGCACTGGGTTGTCGAAGTGCTGTTTTGTTTTCGTCCATTAGTTTGGATGTAACCTTCGTATCTTTCAGATAACCAAGGGCGTTTTTTAGGTGATAATTGATCAATATGGTCAAACCCTTCAATTAAATTGAATTTTTTATATATTTATTTTATCACCTAGGAAAGTATCCCGATAATCCCATATAAATTACCATTACATATTCACGGTATTTGTATACCCCGCGAATAGAGAGGTTATCCTATATTCCTTTAAAATTTGGCATTTTCAGCACATCTTTATTGTAGCCATTGGTAAAATTCGAATCCATACTTTACACTTGCACTGTATTAAATGATATTGAACCAGAAATGTTCACACCTATTATAAGTGTAACAAATAAAGGAGTTTATGCTCGAAGATGCATTTTTCTTCACTGAATTATCTAAAACGATTTATGACCATAAATTTTTCAATAAGCTCGCACCGTCCTTACCTTCACAAAAAACATCACGAGCCGTATATTTCTAAACTTGAATTTATTGGGTGAAAATTATCTTGTCCTCACATCTTTCATTCTTCCGAACTCTTTATAAAAATAGACGCTCTACAAAACGATTTTCAAAAATAGCTTTTGGAAGTTCAACAAACATGCAGTTTGTTAGCCGAGTTGAAAAAATAAAACAATTTCCTCCCGAATTTCTAACGACGACATACTTTTTAACATCCATCCAGTGAGATGCATCCCGTTTTCTATATATAATCGTTGTAATTTGGGAATTCCACACTACCCGTCTTTCAGTATGGATTCGCAAAGCGGTGTGTGTACGAGGTGTATTCAAAATGTATTGCGAATTTTGTGCTTTTGCAAAAAGTATTCTTTCATGTATGAATCTATCTAGTTTGTTTATTTTTACTGAAAATGTGATTGAGGAGGTCGTTATTTGATCAAAATCTATATACATTTTTTAATTAAATAAAACAATAACTTTTTCTGAGAACTAATAAGATAAAGTAATGGTGAAATGTTTTGGTGTAATTGATTATTGAGTAAATTTTCGAAATTTCACTGTTTATCGATTTCCATTGCTTTCATTAGTTTTAGTTTCAATCTACTGTCCTGATTGTTATCATGTAAAATATCAAAATGATTCTAAGATTCAGTTTTCTTCTAGTAAATGATTTGAACATTGAGAATCTGAGTTTTGGTCGTTAAAACTGTGTTTATGATCAAATATCATAATACAGTATAAGCTTTTTTCTGCGGGGTATATGTTCGGTGAAAATGCTGCTTATATAGAAACTGTGAATATGGAATGGTTGTTTAAATATGGGGTTATAGAGAAGGGATGAAGGATTTCTCGATCAACTTCCGTAAGCACAAAGATCAAATATTCTTTTCAACACGATGATGCCCCTTTCCACCAAACAAACCTAACCCAAACCTTGACTAAAATAATGTATATTGTGTGGAAAGCTAATATCTATATATATTACGGTACACCCTACCTAAGTAGGTAGGGTGTATCGTGTATGTACGACAACCCTGCATCTCTCAGAGTCGATCGTAAGTAGTCTAGAAATATTGAGGTAGATCACCAGCAGTTCAAGTTCGACCATCACTGCTCTATGATGTAGTCTCTCTAACAACGAGTTCCCAACCACGGAACAACGAAGGTACAACTTCCCTGAATCAATCCTACCACTACGCTCTAACTGATGACCTCCAACAAATGTTCTGTCTCTCAAAAATGGTTTATTTGTAGACAAGAATTGGTTTATCGATTGGCTTGTGGAGTGATTTATGGATTCGTATGAAGTATAAACAGATC
Organism: Cryptolaemus montrouzieri; assembly: GCA_013387265.2. NCBI lineage: Eukaryota > Metazoa > Arthropoda > Insecta > Coleoptera > Coccinellidae > Cryptolaemus > Cryptolaemus montrouzieri. The sequence continues at coordinate 71,083,125 of JABFTP020000062.1, forward strand.
TCCTAAATAATTTCATATTCAGGGTAAAACCAAATTTACTGAGATGTTGTCGTATCGTTTTAGTAGTAATTTGTTCTCCACTGTTTTGTCGAAGCTGCTTTAGATGATGCTTTGCAGAAGAGAACCGTTGCCTCAACGAGGAAAATCTTAAATAACGTTCATGGATCGCTGTTGCTGCTCGAGATGGTCCTTGCCCAGATCTCCGTCTATAGCTCCCTGTACCTGCGGATCATTTTCGAAAGAGTTCAATGTGATTCGCGTTGCATTATAACCAAAAATTAAAATGTGCGCCAACATCTAATTTTGTTGGCATATGTCCGGGTATATCGGAATAAAACATGTGTTAATAATTAGTTGCTTAACAAAAAAGAAATTTTAAATCTTGAAATTGAGCGTTAATCTCTATTATGACATATGTCATATTTTTCGACTGACTGTCGAATTTTTTCACAAATTTTTCTTAAAATTAATCAAGTTCCAAGAAAGAATAATATATGGGCGATCGTAAAAACTCAGCCTTGTCGGAAAACAAGAGATAAATAGAGAGGTCAAAATTCTGTATTTTACTTATCGAAGGATTTTCTGTGATATTCGTTTGTAGAAGAGAATGGAAAACGTGAAAAATGTTTTTTTGAATCAACGGTGCACCTCGATGTAATAAATAATATTAATTGATATTCAACTAAAACAAAAGCTTCCGATTTGAAAATTTATACCAAGGTGGTTACAGAAACATCTGGTTTGATGATAGTTATTTAAAAATATTGATGTCTTAGAAAGTACATAATCTACATAAACTAAACATAGGTACGAGGGCGGTTTGATAAGTCAGTGGTTTTTTGAATTTCCCGCGCAGTTATTTCAAATGCAACAAATGCTGCAGGTACATCATATTTCACACAAATATTTGGACATGAACTTTCCGCGAAAAGGATGCCACGACCATAAGCGAACGACTGTAAAAATTTTTCGCAAATTTTTCTTTGAGTTAAACAAGTTCCACGAAGAAATGATATATGGGCGATGTCAACCCAAATTATTGGGTCCGTAATGATTCTAAAATATCTAAAGATCATAATCGGCATCACTTGATAGACTGAACCTGGCCATTGTGGCTCTCACGGTCAAACAAAGGGGGAATTTGAGGAAATATCGCAGGATATGTATTCTTTTAATATCTTTTTTTGCTATGTAGAATCTCTTCTTAGATTTGTTTATACATATAAGAAGTATGATTGTTGAAATATTTTTCTGCTGGTTTTCTTTTTCCATTGTTAGAGATTCTTGTCCCAAACCCCCTTTCTTCCACCCTTGTCTTCGTTTGGAAATCATGGAATGCAAGAGAGAATGAAGCGGCTAAGCAGAAAAATCTTTGGTACTCTTTTTGTACACACGACACTAACACAACATAAACAGACAAGGTATTGTTAGTGCAATAGCGACAGGGAAACGAGTTTTTCCTCAGGTTTTCTTCACTCGTTTATTGAATCATATACAAGATAGTATGGTTCCCCTGTTACATTTCCTGAGCTCACACTTGTGCTTTTTCTGACACACCAAAATTATAAATATAAGCATTTATTGTAAATACAATTATTCAAATTTTTGTAAATCCTCTCTTTTCAAAAGAATATATATATATATATATATATATATATATATATATATATATATATATATATATATACCGGATGTAACTGGAAAGAGGCCCTAAAACTTTTTTCCTATCCAATATTTTTCAATGAAATTTTTTGAAATTGATTAAAAATTTACTTCAAGTTTAATGGCACTGACAGTTTATCTGAAACGCTTCCGGTTTCACCGGAAATGAGCCAAAGTTTCAATTTTTAAATGCCTCAACCTGTATATTTTTTGGAAAATCGAAACTCTCTTTGTCTATACATTCAGTATATTTAAGATGTATTTGCCGAATTTTTAAATCATTCTTGATAAATTTGTTCTTAAGTCTAGGTGGCTATGACGACTCAGCTGGTTCTAAAATTGTAATGCACACAAAGCATAAACGCAAAAACTTAGCTTTATGTTGGCATGGCGCACATCACTGATCTGTTGAATTTGAATTTTGGGCATAATTGGATAGGGACTAAAGGTCCTGTGAGATGGCCGCCTCGTTCCCCTGACATGACGGCACTAGATTTTTTTCTTTGGGGTCATGTGGAGGATTCACTTAACAAGAGGAACAGTAACAATTTAGAAGAGTTAAAACAGAGGTTCAGGGAATGCCTTGATTCTGTTAGCAATATTCATATTTACAATGTCTGTCTTAGTCTTGCTCGGCGATGTAATTGAAAACAATGGCAACACTTTTGAGTGTTTGCTATAAAGTATTCGCCCCCATTTGTATCGTTAGGACTTTTTGTTTCTGTTAAAGATTTTCGTATATGTTTTTGGTTTTCGATTGAGAAAAGTTTTTATGTCATGTTTCTTGTTTTTCTATTTTTCTGATCATTCTTATAGAATATTACTAAAGCAACATGCATGGACTCATATGTTACGTAGATTCCTCGTGTTGGCAAGTTTCGAGTTTCAAAAAAATTAATGTTTATCTGCAATTCGATTTATGAAGAGTAGAAGTGATTGTCGAACTCTAAGACCACAGGTAATTACTATGGTCTAAATCGAATCAAACCATAGAAATAACCATGATCTTGGAAAGAATCTTTAAAATCTGAGGTTTTCAGTGATAGAACAACATGAATCGTTCGTACATGCACCTAATGAAAGGAATTGTGGAAATTTCCGGTTTTTCGCTGAAAAAAGGTATTGAATGCAATAATTGTCTACAAGTGTTATATTTTTCTGCAAAGGTGAAAGATTGCTGCATCCAATAGAATTGAAATTTCCTATGGTTCGTATAAAAAATGCATGTTTGCATTGAAACTCGAAAACTGCTGAGTTAAAAAAATTTTCACATAGCACTGTGTTCTGCTTGAAAAAGTGCCTCTAGAATGTCAAACTTATTTTTATGTCACTTTGATAATGATCGAGATATCCGCGATGGATTAGTTTTTCAAAATTCGAGAAATTTCGAATGAGTCCAGAACGGAAAGAGTTATCAGGAAAATTTTGGCAGAACTAAACTGGTCCCGGAAAATAAGATCGAGAGAAGAGGGTTCATTCTTCTCTATCTGCAATTTTCACATAGCTGCCGTACAAATACATGGAAATTTGCCCACCTGTACAGCGATATTGCACATAAAATGGGAAATTTCGAGAAAGATCTGCGAGTATATTAGCTGCATGTAACATCAATATGCTTGGATCAGGACGAATTAGAAGTAATAGGTACCGTGCATCTACGTATGATTGTAATAATATACACAATAAATTTCTTGATATTGAGAGGGGGAACCTCACAGATCAATCGCGTTTAGGCTAGACAAAAAACGATGATCTGTGATATAAACCGATTTGCAGCTTTTGATACAACGTGTTAAATCACTCACGAAAATAAAAATGGGCCAAGAACGGACCCCTGGGGCACCCCACTTATCTTCAACTATTTTGACATCTTTCTGAAAATATTTTGTTGTGAATTCCTTTATGAAATTTTCCTATGTAAGAATTTTCCTATTTTTTTTTATTATTGTTATAATCCCTTCTGAAGGGATTGAATATACATTGTTATTTCTCAATATTTTTCAATGATAAGTGCGAGATTATAGTCAAATTGACGTATTTTATTCAGAATATACAGGGTGTTACATAATAGTATGTCACAACTTGAGGGGTAAATCTACGTGCAATTTTAAGAAAAAAAGTTCATATAAACATAGGTCCGCAAAAAGTTCGATACGGAAAAATTGGATTTTTCTTCAGAACTCCTGCAGTTTTCGAGATATTTAGCCCAAATTTGTAATGCAAGCTATTTTTCACAGCCTCCATCATTACACGTCGTAAATTTTAACAAGAATCTATGAGGTCTTTTCTTTTCCGGAAACATGTCTTCTTGAATTTGAATTATATGTTATTCGCTAAATAAAAAAACATAATGGAAATACTCGATAGGTATGCCGAAAATTTGATTTTATTTTGAAAGCTCGTCTTCTGAGACTCAACTTAAACTTATTCAATATCAAACTTGAAAAAAGAACAATTAAACACGAAATAAATTGCTGAAAGTGTCCTCCACCTGCAATAGTACAGGCCTTTGTCCTTCTTTCCATATTAACACGCACTCTTTGAAATATTCCTGGGGTACTTCTCATCAAGTCACAAGAGGTTATTATTCGATTTCTCAATTCCTGATATAAACTAAACTTTTAAGATATCCCCATAAGAAAAAGTCTAAACTATTAAAGTCTGGGGACCTAGGAGGCCATGGTTCTGGCCAACCCCGACCTATCCATCGTTTGTTGAATGTATAATTCAAGCATTCCCTATCTTCTCCACTGTAATGTGCTGGTGCTCCATCATGCATGAACCATATCATGTTTGTCACCAAAAGTGGTATATCCTCGAGCAATAAAAGAAACTCCTCCTCAAGAAATTGCAGAAAAGCGGGACCGTTTAGTCTGTTAGGAAAAAAAAATTGCCCATTCAAATAATTTCCAATTATTCTGACCCAGACATTTAGTGAGAATTGTTCTTGATGATGAGATTCTTCAATCAAATTGGGGTTTTCCTTAGCCCAATAATGATTATTGTGAAAATTTGTGATAGCAGTTGTCGAAAAGTTAGCTTGCTTCGTCTGTGAACATTATTTCACTATCAAAACGAGCATTTTCTATAATTTTATCTAGGAACCATCGGCAGAAATTCAGTCTTGAAGTAAAATCTCGAGAAAGTAGCGTTTGGACGCGTTGAATATGAAACGGGTATAATAAAAAGTCGTGGAGAATTCTCCAATCTAGAACATGTGAAATATTCAACTGATTTACAATTTATTTTTCTTGTAGTACATGAGGATTCAAATCAATACAATTAAAAACTACTTCCTCAATATCTGGAGTTCGCATAGTTTGAGTTGCACCTTTTAAATCATTATTTGCTGTAAAAGTACTAGTTTGTTCGCCTGTCTGGTGTTACTCGATTTGGAAAGCGCACCTGATATAATCACCTTGCTCCTGTTGTGTTTCCGTCAGCCAGACCGTACATCTAATGGATATCAGCCAATTCGGTGTTAGTAAAATTAGCCATTTTTTCTTACAGTAATAACTTCAAAAGTCTCAAAAGTAATAGTTAATTTAATAAACAATTCGAACAGATGCTGGTTCAACTTTAGAAACTGTCAAAATAAATAAATAAATGAAAAAAATTAAAGCCTACTAGTCATTTTTTGAATTAGAAGTGCTTTCAATTGAGCGAATGCATACAATCATTTAATAATTTTTTGTTCGAGAACGGTCGAAGATAAGAAAAAATTGCAAGTGTCAAAGTGTCAAAGTTTGGAAGGGCAAGAGAAGACATGTTTCCGGAAAAGAAAAGACCTCATAGATTCTTGTTAAAATTTACGACGTGTAATGATGGAGGCTGTGAAAAATAGCTTGCATTCCAAATTTGGGCTGAATATCTCAAAAACTGCAGGAGTTTTGAAGAAAAAACCAAATTTTTCCGGAAATTTCAACACCCTGTAGCTCCGTAACGTAGCTTTTGCGGACCTATGTTTATATGAACTTTTTTTCTTAAAATTGCGCGTAGATTTACCCCTCAAGTTGTGATATACTATTTTGTAACACCCTGTAATGATATTTGTATGTTTCCTTTTCGCTAGGTATTTAAATAGCTAAAACTGAAATAAGGTAAATGGTGGGTTTTGTTTAAAAAACTTAAAGCAGAAACCTCGTTCACTCGGTCTCTTTTCAATCACATGAGTACTAGTTATTCCGACACCACCTTTTTCCCTGTGTCACCCCGTATAAATGAAAACATGTTCATGCTCAAAATAAAAATTGGAGGAATTATGATTTTACTTCAATAATTGAACAATCTCTTCTGACATGTTTGATTTCCCTTCATAAAATACCTGTTAAATCAGTACCAACAATTTTCGAAACACCCGGTATATTCAAAGTATGTAGTACCAGCAGTGAGATGAATCCGCATGTTTTTACGGGTAGTATGCATAACCTTGATGGAATAGTGCATGGCGGACGCAAATCGCAAATTCGCAAGTAGGCTTAGGTCGTGTGTTTTCGGGGGCCACGCGGGGGGAAGGCACGTAAGTCCGCGAGGACGGAGGAAAGGGGGACCGTGCAGTTCATGGACCCCAAACTGCAATTCGGCTGTCTGCTAGAAACGCATGGTTGCACTTTCGCCGGACTATGCAACTCTTTGCCTGTCCCCCTTCCCCCTGACAATCTTCGCCCGGGCCAGCCTCTTCCTGCCAAATTGCTGTACTGAGTAGGCCCCGGTCCAGTGGCGTAGGTGTTTGCGGATAACATTAATAATATAGATTTGGAAAGTTATTGGTACTATATATGTGACGAAAGAATTGGAATTAAATGAATGTTTGAATTTTTATTTTCGCTCACTGAAGCCATTGATTTCCTACGAATGTGGATTTATAAAGATAATTGCGTATTTGTCGACTGAAATTACATATTAAAGTGTGGATTTATCTACACTGTTAACAAAAAGTTCGGTATATTACTTTTCGTAAAGAAAGTTCTGGCATGAAATCAATGGAAGTTAATGGGAAATTTTTTCGATGTTTTCTGAAGATTGAATATCATAATAATCACACAAAATACAAGAAATTATTGCATCACCATGTAAATATTCAATTTCATTACTTTCATCATGGTAGCAGGTGTTTTATCAATTTTTCTTGTATATGTAAGACGAATGATTTCATTTTGGCTTCCTCAAATTTCACACAGAGCCAAGAAATTAATGCAGTTTCCATATTTATTTTTTGATGCGCAACTTATTATTAACACATATGTATGTCGGATATGCATATTTCAACAAAATGGCGGAGATGTTCCTTTTATAAGGAAATGAATGAAAGAAATACAGGATGTTGCATAATATTATGTCACAACTCGAGGGGTTTAATCTACGTGCAATTTTAAGAAAAAAATCATATAATCATAGGTCCGTTAAAGCTTCGTTACGGAGCTACAGGGTGTTGGAATTTCCGGAAAAAATTTTCGAGATATTCATCCCAAATTTGGAATGCGAGCTATTTTAACAGCCTTCATCATTACACGTCCTAGATTTTAACTGAAATTCACAAGGTGTTCTTATCCGAGGCTATGTCTCCTATTGCCTTTTAAACTTTTTTACAAAACGCCACTGATCAGCTTACAATCAATTTTGACACCTGTAATTTTTTCGTATCTCCAACCGTTTTCGAGTGAAAAATTATTGAATTTGAATTATTTGAATTGTATGTTATTCGCTAAATAAAAAAAAATTATGGAAATACTCGATAGGTATGCCCAAAATTTGCTTTTATTTTGAAAGCTCGTCTTCAGAGACTCAACTTATACTTATTCAATATCAAACTGAAAAAAAAGAACAATTAAAAACTAAATAAATTGCTGAAAGTGTCCTCCACCTGCAATAATGCCTTTGTCCTTCTTTGCATATTATCACGCACTCTTCGAAATATTCCTGGGGTTTTTCTTATCGTGTCACAAGAGGTTATTATTCGATTTCTCAATTCCTGGTATAAAATAAACTTTCAAGATATCCCCATAAGAAAAAGTGTAAACTATTTGAGTCTGGGGACCTAGGAGGCCATGGTTAGGTTAGATGGTTGTGGTCAACCCCGACCTATCCATCGGTTGTTGAATGTATAATTCAAGAATTCCCAAGCTACTCCACTGAAATGTGCTGGTGCCCGTCATGCATGAACCATATTATGTTTCTCACCAAAAGTGGCACATCCTCGAGCAATAAAGGTAACTCCTCCTCAAGAAATTACCAATGAGCGGGACCGTTTAGTCTGTTAGGTAAAAAAATGGCCCAATCAAATAATTTCCAATTATTGTGACCCAGAAACTTGTGAGAATTGTTCTTCATGATGAGATTCTTCAATCAAATGGGGGTTTTCCTCAGTCTAATAAAATAATTCCAAATTTGGAATGCAAGCTAATTTTTGCAGCCTCCATCATTACACGTCCTAAATTTTAACTAGAATCTACAAGGTGTTTTCTTTTCCGGAGCCATGTCTTCTTGTACCCTTTCAAACTTTTTTACAGTACGCCACTGATCAGCGTACAATCAATTGTCGTCTACTTCGTTCAATTTAGAAACTTTTTTGGCACCAGTAATTTTTTCGTATCTCCGAATTGACACTATCTTTGTTATTTCAAATAGCATAATGTATGTTTCTATTTCGTTTTCTTGTAGAAAATTAAACTCTGAAAAATATTTCTTCATATTATTGCCACCTGAAATCTGCCGAAAGGAAGATTTTCAATCGGCATTTTGCGATTTTCGGTTGTCTCTTAGAAGACATTATAAAAATACTGAAGATCATTCAATATCGATTATATCTAGCTCGTTTTAAGTAAAGAGGCTCATTCAGCAGAATTCAATGCATTTAGGGGCTTCACGGTGTACAGGGTGTTTCCAAAACATGTGGTAAATCGTAGTACATTCAAAGGTACAAAAATATGTTTTTTCAAATCAGACTACCTATTTTCGCACACACCATTTAACATGTAATATTTTAATAGGCATCCATCTGTTAAAGGTTTGAATTATTATATCATTTGAAATGCATTTCAATCTCTCAATACGAGATCCATTCCAAAACTCAAAATCTTCATCAAAGTAATTCTGGTCAGAATTCCTAGAGAAGAAGTGTGAAACCAATTACTGTTGAAGTGGACTGAATTTGACTCCTCGATTACATCAGTTATTTGTTAGGAACACGAATTGTTATTGTTTTTAGATCTAGAAGTTTTGAAAATCATAAATTGTCCTGAAACAGAATATTTCAAATATTATTCGGATATTTTTTAGCATAATTGATGGAATACGTCCATGATTTTTTCGGTTGGCAATATTTGGAAAAGTACCTACATCTAACCATAAAAAAATCTGGTAATTCGAAGATGACTTACCTGACAATTAACTGATGTAATCGAGAAAACCTACTAGAAAAAAAAACGAGAAGTCAGATTCAATCGACTTCATTCTCTCGGAATTCTGATCAGAATTACTTTCTGAAGATTTTGAGATGGGTCTCGTATTGAGAGATCGAAATGCTTTATCTATACAGAGTGTCTACTATAAAAGGTGCCAAACTTCGGTAGGTGATAGTACAAAAATTTGCAACAAAAAATGTCCCATAACATTTTTTCGAAAAGTTAATAATTATCGAGTTATTTAACACTTCTTGATTTCACGAAATTTTTTGCTTCTCTCTATAAAAACTAGATTATCTTTGTTACTCTTACAGCTACATAAAATCTGACCATACCATCGGAAAGAGCATTGAATTTGCTATAAAACAAGTGAGTACTAATGGGGAAAAATTCTGTATACCGGGTGTAGTAAAAGGCTAATTGAAAAACTTGTGAAATGAACAAAATTAGTGGTATTTTCTTGTTAGCTGTACAACCGAAACTGATCGATAAGTAGCCGCTTTATTTTTGGAAAAACTACTGCATTCATCTGGCTTTTAAACAGTATATCAAATTTTGAGCTTACTATTTTTTCACCAGCAATATCATGGGTAAGAGTAAAAGTAACAGCATTAAATTCTCTTATCCTTCGATTACAAATGAGCTAGTTTCACCGGAGCGTCTAAACAATTCCACAAATGACTTTTCAATAATAATAAGCGATAAATAAATAACATATCTGTATACTGAATGTTAAAGAAACTAGGAATAATTAATTTTTCTCGGATTAGAAGAAGAAAATTAGAAAAAGAATCGTGAAAGAAAAAATCACAGCAGGCTTGTATTACTTGATTTTAAAACAAATTAAAATATTTAGAATTTGCCAGGAACTGTAATTCAATGAAGAAATTGAAGTTTATATTTTCCCCTTTTACGGCTCCATTTTTTTTTCGAGAAAAAGGACACATGCCTAGTTTCTCAAATATTGAATATCGAGATATGTTATTTGTTTATGGCTTCGGGAATGGAAATTCCCGTGCAGCGGTGCGGGAGTATGCATTGCGCTTTCCAAACCGACAGCAACCTTGCAGAAAGACATTTGTTGAAGTCTTTAGGAGCTCCGGTGAGACTGGATCATTCAGTGGTTCAAGAATTAGAGAAGGTAGTGGAAATGCTCAGCAATGGAGACAAGCACCTGCAATATTGCAGGCTGTTCGCGAGGACCCTATAACAAGTATTCGGAGAATTGGTGCAACATTGAGACTTCATCATTCCACGGTTCATAGAGTTCTCAAGCGAAATAATTTACATCCTTACCATTTGAGTGAGGTTCAAGACCTTTTGCCAATGGATAGTGAGGTGAGGTAGCAATTTTGTAGGTGGTACATGAAAAAGATACAGGATTGGGGATCAAATAAAATTCTATGGACAACTTTCACCAAAGTTAGTATGATAAATTTGAAAAATTCCCATAAATGGGATACAGAAAATCCTCACGGCACTATTGTGTACACTCTCAGTACGAGATTAGTGTAAATGTGTGGTTGGGGTTAAAGAGAGGTCAGTTTGTCAGGCCAGTTATACTTCCCGATCGTCTCAATTCAAACGAATTTTTTTTTTAATCTATTAAATATCGAAATAATGAATGTTCTGGAAGAAATGCCTATAGTTACTCGGCATCACCTTTGGTTTCAAATGGACGGCTGCCAGGCTCACAATTCTAGAATGGTCCAAAACTTGATGATTGAGAGATTTGGAGAGAAATGGATAGGACCATTTGGGCCGGTGAGATGTCCACCTAGAAGCCCTGACCTTACGCCGCTTGATTTTCATGTGTGGGGCTCATTAAAGACTAATTTTTATAGAATTCCCCTTATTACTCGAGAAGAATTAATTGAAACGATTCGAATCTGTTGCAAGGAAATGAGTTAAAAACACATTAAACTTCAAAAAGTAGTTGACAGTTTAAGAAAAAGATGTGTTAAGTGTATTCAAGAAAGAGGAAGACATTTTGAACCCTGTAATAGTTTTTAAATATCTTTCGTGAAAATATGATTCATTAATCCTTTTTAAGTTCCTGTTCATGTTTCATTGAATAATATAAGAAATTTGCGTTTTCGAATTTTATGTTCTTATTACTCTTACCCATGATATTTCTGGACAAAAAAAATAGTAAGCCCAAAAGTTGATATACCATTTGAAAGCCACTTGAATTTAGTAGTTTTTCCAAAAAAGAACAGCTACTTATCGATCAGTTTTCAGTGTTACAGCGAACGAGAAAATACGACTAAATTTGTCCATTTCACAATTTTTTTCATTTAGCCTTTTACAACACCCAGTATACAATATTTTTTCACCATTTGTACTTACCTATTTTATAGCAAATAAAATGCTCTTTCCGATGTTATAGTCAGACTTGATGTAGCTGTAAGAGTAACAGAGATATTCTTGTTTTTATAGTAAGAAGCAAAACATTTCGTAAAATCAAGAAGTGTTAAGTAACTCGATAATTATCAACTTTTCGAGAAAATGTTTCAGGACATTTTGTGTGGCAAATGACTTGTACTATCGCCTACTCCAGTTTGGCACCTTTTATAGCAGACATCCTGTATATATATAAAAGAAAGTCGTGTTAGTTACACTATTTATAACTCAAGAACGGCTGTACAGATATAGCTGAAAATTGGTGGGTAGGTAGCTTAGAGCCAGAAGACGGACATAAAATACTGTTTATCCCGTTCGACAGCGTTTCCGGGTGACTTGAACATATGGATGACGATTTGATTTTTGTAAGAAATCAATATTAAAGAAGTGAAGTGAACTATAAAACGAAAAAAAAAAAGTTTATGATACTTTAATGAAAGCAATCGATGATGAAAATGGTGGTTTATATTTCCTAGATGCCCCTGGTGGAACAGGTAAGACATTCCTCATGACAGCAGTTTTAGCCACTGTTCGTGCGAGATCCAATATAGCGGTTGCAGTTGCTTCTTTTGGAATAGCAGCCACATTGTTGGAAGGATGCCGTACGGCTCATTCAGCATTAAAATTATCGTAAAATCTTCAAACTTTGAAGAACCAACGTGTAATATTGCCAAACACTCAGCAATGGCCAAAGTTTTATCGGCATCGAAAATCATCATCAGGGACGAATGCACAATGGAGCAAAACGTGCATTAGAAGCACTTAACCGAGCATTGAAAGATTTACGCAATGACTCGAGATGTTTTGGAGGAGCAATGATATTAATGTCTGGCGATTTCTGCCAAACATTGCTTGTCTCCAATCGTCGAATCTATGGCGCTATGTGAATAAACTGCAGCTGACAACAAACATGAGAGTTACATTGCTTAATGATACGTCTGCTGAAGATTTCTCGGAGCAATTGCTGACTATTGGTAATTGTCTAGTACCTGTCAGAGAATCTGTAATTTGTCTCATCAAAAGATGAGACAAATTACAGAACCTATCAACAATGTATTTCCAAACATTATTTCTAACTACAAAAATAATGAATGGTTGAGTGAGCGAGCAATTTTAGCAGCTAAGAATAAAGATGTAGATGACCTGAACTTCATAATTCAAAATGAGATCATTGGAACAATGCATTCATTCAAATCTATTGACTGCATCACAAATGAAGATGAAACCACCAACTATTCAATTGAACTTTTAAACTCCTTGGATGTGCCTGGCTTACAAATTTACGCCTAAAGGTTGGCTCCGTAGTAGTCATGCTTCGTAACATAAACCAACGAAAACTGTGCAACGGTACGCGTTTGGTGGTTAGAATAGATATCCCAACTGATATGCCGTTTTGAATTTAAAAGACAATTTCCGATCCATCTTGCATTTGCCATGACCATCAACAAATCACAGGGTCAATCTTTGAAAATTTGTGGTTTGAATCTAGAACATCCATGTTTTTCCCATGGTCAATTATATATGGCATGTTCACGGGTCGCAAGACCATCTGCGTTGTTTGTTTTGCGCCTGATGATAAAAAAAATGTCGTGTATCATAAGGTACTCAAGTGAAGAACAACCTATGTACTAAAATACAGAAATAATAATGAATGATTAATTTAAGTACTTAATTTTTTTTTGTATTTTTTCTAATGAAAAAAATTAATAAATTCCAAAATCTGCTTATTTATTGCCTTCAAGGCGGAACAGAGTTCGTCGGGTCAGCTAGTTAGAAATATTTGCAGAAAAAGATGGAGAAGCCGTTTGATAACCTGTTGGCGCGTACCAATTTGTTTATCAATGCAGAAGACAGATACATTGATTAATGAGAAAAAAATTTACTCAAAACAATACTGGTTGTTTCTTTTTCCAAAATGTTGGGTTACTTTTGTAGTGGAGCCAATTGTGTTTTTGACTGACAACAAAATTTGACAATAAGCAATATAATTTTTCTTCGATATATAATTATCTCTTCTTATATTCGAATAAATACGTGAATAACCATATATTTGTACTTATATTGAAATCGTCGAATCTATGGCGCTATGTGAATAAACTGCAGCTGATAACAAACATGACAGTTACATTGCTTAATGATACGTCTGCTGAAGATTTCTCGGAGCAATTGCTGTCTTTTGGTAATGGTCTAGTACCTGTCGATGAATCTGTAATTTGTCTCATCAAAAGATGAGACAAATTACAGAGCTTATCAACAATGTATTTCCAAACATTATTTCTAATTACAAAAATAATGAATGGTTGAGTGAGCGAGCACTTTTAGCACCTAAGAATAAAGATGCAGATGACCTGAACTTCATAATTCGAAATAAGATCATTGGAACAATGCATTCATTCAAATCTATTGACTGCGTCACAATTGAATTTTTAAACTCCTTGGATGTGCCTGGCTTACCAATTTACGCCTAAAGATTGGCTCCGTAGTAGTCATGCTTCGTAACATAAACCAACGAAAACTGTGCAACGGTACGCGTTTGGTGGTTAGAAAATTGATGAACAATGTGAATTACGCGACGATACTGAAAGGAAAATTCAAAGGTGAGGAAGTTCTCATCTCGAAGATTCTGATTATCCCAACTGATATGCCGTTTTGAATTTAAAAGACAATTTCCGATCCATCTTGCATTTGGCATGACCATCAACAAATCACAAGGTCAATCTTTAAAAATTTGTGGTTTGAATCTAGAACATCCATGTTTTTCCCATGGTCAATTATATATGGCATGTTCACGGGTCGCAAGACCATCTGCGTTGTTTGTTTTTGCGCCTGATAATAAAAAAAAATGTCGTGTATCATAAGGTACTCAAGTGAAGAACAACCTATGTACTAAAATACAGAAATAATAATGAATGATTAATGTAGGTACTTAATTTTTTTTTGTATTTTTTCTAATGAAAAAAATTAATAAATTCCAAAATCTGCTTATTTATTGCCTTTAAGGCGGGTCAGCTAGTTAGAAATATTTTCAGAAAAAGATGAAGAAGTCGTTTGATAACCTGTTGGCGCGTACCAATTTGTTTATCAATGCAGAAGGCAGATACATTGATTAATAAGAAAAAATTGTACTCAAATCAATACTGGTTGTTTCTTTTTCCAAAATGTTGGGTTGCTTTTGTAATGGAGCCAATTGTGTTTTTGACTGACAACAAAATTTGACATTAAGCAATATAATTTTTCTTCGATATATAATTATCTCTTCTTATATTCGAATAAATACGTGAATAACCATATATTTGTACTTAAATTGCTAGGATATGATAACAACATTCTCTATTACTTTTTAACTTCTCCATGATTATCTTCGTCGAAACGACTTGGCATTTAATATATCCTCCGATATTACCGACGCCTACCCTGCAAAAACGTAGCTATGCGTTTGGAATGCACAAACAGCAATCATTCTAAAGAGATAACTTAAATATCTAAATGCTAAATTGAGGACGTAACCACGTTTACATTTTCGGATATCTACGCCCCTGGGAGCGTGTGAAGAGACGTTGGTCCCACGCTGGCCCCCCGCCTCCCACAGGGTCTATCAGTTTCGAATTGAATTGCACTTCAGCCCTGCCCCGATAAACAAAGGACACATGTTGCACAGACCAGATTTATTAACCACGGAACACCTTCGCATCACTCACGCATTTCTTTCGGGCCAGTTTCGGCTAGAAAAAAATGAGAGCACGTAGATTTCTACAGAATTTTCAAGAAAATTCATTTTCACACCGATTTCTATAGCAACTTTTTATTTGACTAAATTGCTTGAAAATTTTATACAGAGTGTTATGCATTAGACATATTATAAAAAAAGGATGAACCGACTAATGTCGAAAGAGGTTTCGGTTTCGGAATGTTTGCTGTTTGATTTCTATTTTTGTCAATATCTCTTTTACTATTCGAGTTGTTTAGCACAATACTTGGTTATTCTCAAGGGTCTACTTCAGTGGTCGTCAAACTTTTTACTGTGTTGATATACTTTTGAAATGATCAGTGAACACCACATTTCTGTATGGAAATTGTCCTGATGTTCTTTGTTTATCTGAACATTTTATTAACGAAGCATTTTCGGAAGCTTTCGTTCTTGAAGGATGATACACATCCTCATTTTATGGTAAGTCATCTATTAAACATGGTGGAGTATCGATTTTATTGTATTAGATCAAGGGTTCCCAAATTTTTTTGTACCACGCCCCCCTCCGGTTATTTGGAGACCCCCGTTAATCCTAAATCTTCACGAAGACTTCTAAACAGTCGAGTATTTAATGCACTATTCTTTGCGTAGTTGACTACTGTAATGCCTAGCTTTAAAACAGCATTGAGTTCTTTTGGACGCGTTTTTGCTGCCAAGGCTTGGCGGTGAATGAAACAATGAATCCCAACCACGTCAGCATCCTTCTGGTTGACCAACTGCACAAAGCCTGAGCGAGAACCGAGCATTGAAGGAGCATACACCAATAAGTTTTTTGTTTCTCAACAAAGTCTGATACCGCTTTCATCACATCTACAGCTTTCGTAGTGATCACCAGCTCAACATCAAACATCAGTTTATCCTTCATTTTCAATGTAACGAACACATACAATCCAATGAGAACATTGTGCTACGTTTGTACTCTCGTCAAGCTGAAAAGCAAAAAATGGGGATTTTTTTATTGTACCAACCACCTGGTTTTCAATGTCCTCGGCATATCATCAATTCGGCGTTTTACGGTGTTGTCTGAAAGTGGTATTTGTGATAGCTTTTGCCTACTATCAGTTCCAATGACAGCATCGGTTGCTTTTCAAAGGCATGGTTTAACAAATGTTTCACCAATAATGTGACTTTTCTTTTTCTTAGCAATAAGTATAATAAGTAATATAAGAGATAATCCATAGGTTAGGTTAGGTTTCAGAGATGACTAAGCAGCAGATCCAGTGCTATCTAACTTCATGTGCTTTAAATTCTGAGATTTTGCAGCGAAAAACTCTTTAGGTTTGTCCTTCAAAGAGGTTGGCATGTTTGGTTGCCAAATGTCTCCGCAGACGATTAGGCCTCATCGCGTCATTACTTATATGTACTGGGGGTGATCAACATTATCTTTAAGCAAGGAAACAAACACATATTGAATATAATCGTCAATATACTTGCGTTTCTTCGCCGTGTTCATTTTCTCTGATTCAGCTTCACACAGAACCCACACAACACAAAAACAAATGCTCCAATTCAAACGTGGCAACAAATATAGAACACCCACAATACAGCAAACACGCTGACTGATATTTCACGGAAAGCATTGTGCCAGAACGGACTAGTTACAACTCAAGCACTGATTAAACTGCAACATCTATGTTAGGGCACTCAAAATCTTCGAAAAATTCAACCAAAAATTAAAAATGAATATAAAATGTCTTTTAACTCTAATTTTAATATTTTATTCGTGAATGCTGAGTCGACAAAAAAATCGATTGAGTGCTTTTTTTTCAATATTGGATGGAAAATCGAAAACTGTTCTTTATTTTGTGGAAAAGCACTGGCATACCAATCTTTAATAAAAGTTCTGTTGTGTTCGCTGAAGTTCAAGGATGGTTTTTCAGCGAGAAAAATTCAAATAATTGTCGGAAAACCCTAAAAAAAGGGTATAGTATAAAAATGAATCGCAGAATGTGTTGGTAAGTGCATAACTCAACAACGCTTGGACCAATTTGGCGAATTCTTTTCTTCAACTGTTCGCTGAAGTTCAAGGATGGACTTTCAGCGAGAAAAATTCAAAAATCTGCCGGAAAAACCCTAAATAAAGAGTATAGTATAAAAATGAATCGCAGAATGTGTTGGTAAGCGCATAACTCAACAACGCCTGGACCAATTTGGCCAATTCTTTTTTTTAACTGTTCGCTGAGGTTCAAGGATGGTTTTTCAGCTAGAAAAATTCTAATAATTGCCGGAAAAACCCTAAATAAAGAGTGTAGTATAAAAATGAATCGCAGAATGTGTGAGGACTTTGAAAACAAAATCTCAATAGTGACTTCAAAGCTTCAGATGGTAATTATTGTTGCTTGAACATATGACAAATTTTGTTGATCTATGTTGTTGGGACTCATTTAAATCACATTTCACTGTTTTTTCAGATGGCATATCCTATATCTATAGGGTCGTGTAGGTGGTTCATTTTAATACCTTTCGAATGGTACCTAAACCTTCCCCAAAACTCATAATTTCGATCAAAA
Organism: Cryptolaemus montrouzieri; assembly: GCA_013387265.2. Lineage (NCBI taxonomy): Eukaryota > Metazoa > Arthropoda > Insecta > Coleoptera > Coccinellidae > Cryptolaemus > Cryptolaemus montrouzieri. The sequence continues at coordinate 71,100,851 of JABFTP020000062.1, forward strand.
TTTTTCGAATTATTGATCAGAAACTGGAAAAATTGATGTTTGTACTTGAATATCTCGTAAACGCTTAACTTAGTCGAAAAATTATAAGAGACGATTTTTATGGAGCAGTAAATTTCCTACAAAACTGCGAGTATCATGATTTATAATGTTTTTTTCATAGAATTACGAGATTCATAAGAAAAGAAAAAATATACCTTCAAATAATCAATCTTCAACCGTTAATATATTTTAAACCAGGAGTGCTCAAACTTAAACTGCTGGCGATCTATATTTTTAGACTACTTAGGAGCAACTCTGAGAAGCTGCAAGTATGTGTGATTCAGGGTTGTCGTACATACACGATACACACTACCTACCTACCTAGGTAGGCTGTACCGTTGCTTATATAGATATTAGCTTTCCGCACAATATACATTATTTTAGCCAATGTTTGGTTTAGGTTTAGTTAGGTTCTTCTCTATAATATCAATGAAAAAACTCATAGTCATTCAAAATTGCGAGTTTATTTATTATTATTTATCTACAAAACAAAAGAGTTACATATGGTCTTAAACATAACTAATGAGTGACTGGATGTTGAACGTTGCACTGCATGTCCTCAACATACTTTTCATAGAATGGTACGTAACCACAGAGTGCTTATCGCAAGCATGATGACATATGATCTTCAGCTAGTCGATTGCGATATTTTGACTCAAATATCTTCATTTCAGAAAATGCAAACTCGCACAAGTTGACCCGAACGATTTTCCTTAGATTCGGATATTTATCTTCAGATATAATACACCAGAAATTTGTATCAGATGCTGCAGCTTTGAGATGTATACCTGATATAATCTGCACTCATTTTCAACAGAACATGAGTTCATATTAAACTGACTTGCGATTTCAGTAGCTAATTCGTCAATGTTTTCACATAAAAAGGATAACTCATATATGATGCTATATTTACCAATTACTGCAATCATTTCGAATTGTCCGCTAAAATATTTGATAATTCAGCCTCATACGTATCATAATTCAACTGAGGAATCCTTGCTTTCAAGCAAGCATCTGAAAATGTTTCAGATCCTTTCTTTTCAGTTGATCTATCATAAGTTGCAATTTACTTTTAAATACATTTACTGCGCTAATCATCTCAATAATAGTTTTTCCTTTACCTTGAAGCTCCAAGTTGATGGTGTTTAAGTGCATACTGATGTTAGTCAAAAATGCCAAATCAGTCAGCCATTTTTCGTTTTTCAACATCTGAGTGTCATCACCTCTTTCGTTTAGAAAAGCTGTTATTTCGGGCAATAATTCTTGAAACCTTTCTAGGAATTTTCTGCGACTCCACCACTTGACGTCCGTGTGAAGAACTAAATCAGTGTGTTCAGCTGACTCACTACCTTCCAACTCCAACTTAAAGAGCCGACGTTGCAAGCTACGTACACGGATGGAATTTTTGAAACTTTTGAACACAAAACTCGTTGATGTTTAATGCAATGGAATGAGAAAAATGAAGGGAAATATCATAAACTCGACACAACGCCACAAAACCGTTTCTGTTTCCAGTCATTGCGGGTGCTCCATCAGTTGTAGAGCACACTAATTTATATATTGGTAGCTTGTAGTTTTTTACAAAATTGAAGAAAACCTCATATATTTCTTCGCCACGGGTCTTCCCCTTCAAAGGAATTATTGTCAAAAATTGTTCCTTAGCCAACATGTCATTGAATACCATTCGAATAAAAATACACAACTGGACAGTGTCTGTCATATCGGTGGATCCGTCGAACAGTAAAGAAAATTATGTACATTTCATGATATCATGTTTTAGTTTATCTGCCATGTCCTGACTCATGACTTCAACACGCCTTGTGACAGTCGGAAGAGATAACTGAAGTTCTCTAATAGCAGACATGATTTCTGTTCTATTTTTAAAATCTCCAAATAAAGTTTCACTCGCTTCAATGAATTCTTCCTTCAAAGCCAATCCATCTTCGAATGGTTTCTTGTTTTTCGCCAATATATATTTTAAATTACGCCATCGTAGCAGCATTTGATTGTTTGGCTGGTCTTGGGAACATGGTTTGTTCTTTCTTCAAACAAGATATCAAATCACGTACTTTTCGTTTTTATGAAACGTTTCATGATGTCTCTCTAAATTACCCCGCTTAGGTATTAAAACTGACGCACGACAAATAAGACAAATGGACTTATCCTTCACTACACAAAAGAAAAATTATTCCTCCCAATCATTATTAAAATGATACGTTTTATATTTCTTGGCTGCACTCATTTTGTACTATTTAATAATAAACTTTGTATCGACGTAGTAGTGTCTTCAAGTTACAATTCAGAATGACTGCAATTCCTACAGGCGCAACATTTATATCGGCGTGAACGAAAGTCTCGAATGTTCCCGTCAAACGCGCCGCCCGAAATTTCTAGAATAGCGGCAAGAATGAAAAGAGCGGATTTCTTTGACAAGCACCGAGCGTTCCTTTGATAAAGCCGCCTTTTGCCGCTAGCAGAGTGTTATTTTAAAACGTAATAATTTTTTGTAATTTAGTTACCTACTTATTCAAAGAATTTTCTTCTCGAGATCTACTCAAAAAGCACTCGCGATCGACCGTTTGAGCACCCTTGCATCAGATGTAGGGTATGCCATTTGAAGAAAACAGTGAAATGTGACTTTAATGAGCACCAACTTCAAGAACCGTGTAACCCTGTGTAACAAGGATCAACATAATCATATATTCGGGCAACAACAATCACTATCACAATAGTTGTACATCTAAAGCTCTGAAATCAATATTGAGGTCATAAACTTTTTTTTAGAAGTCTTCAAATTTCAGAAAATGATAAATATTTCCGAAACATCGAGCGAAGCATCTTTATTTTCCCCAAATAGTCAAAAATGAAACAAAGTTTAGGGTGTCCCATTTAAAAAAATCATAGCTTTGGTATGTAACTTGGTTATGAAACACTACAGCACTACATATTACTACGCAAAAATGTGATGAGATACATTCAAGAAGGAACAAAGTTCTAAATGGTCACCCGGTGTATTAGAATAAGCTATAACAATTTTGATCAGTTATAACCTTACCCTTTGAAATTCATGGTCATTCAACATTTTTGAAAGTATTTCATCATTTATTAAAAACGTTTAAAAACGAAAACAATTATTCAGAAAATACAATTCGATTCTAATACGTAGTTAACATGTTTGTATATTTTTTTCAGACGATGAATAAGCTTTAATCGACTGGAATAGAATAACAACTAGTTCAAGTGGCCATGAGACACCTCCACACATTCCGCATAGAGTCAGAGTCTGATGTTAATGTATCCAAATAGTTCCCAAAGTCAAGGTCACTATTATATCTCGACCTACCATAATGTTCTTTCTATTAATACTGCCTAGAAACTAGTTGATGTTCTCCGATTTACAAGGTTACTTTATGAGAACGTTAACGCTAACAACATTCGATCGACTGCTGATTTTGTAATGGTTTAAATAAAAATTCATTTGATTCGACATTCTGGAATAATCAAGGATAGGTAGGAACTTTTATGATTCTCATTTCACTATCGAAAATTTTGTTTCAATTTAAAATCTACATATAGAGCTAGAATGAATCAATTGAAAGCTTTTGAAGACTATTGTTCTCTGAAGTATTGTGTGAGGAATTCGTTCCAACCAATTCTGGAAGCAACCATTCCAATCCTTTGGTGTTACATTCAAAATGGCCGTTTAGAAGGCATCAAAAACCTCTTGTGAACACTTAAATCTCGGACCACGCAGTCCGTTCTTGATTTTGGAAAAGTAGGAAAATCGTTGGACTGTATGCAGGAAGATGCAATTCGATGTTTTCTTGCGTTAAATATTCGGTGGAAGAATAAATTGTGATATCTGTATGACAAGGCTTATGATGAATTGAAAACTGGTATTATTTGAGCTTGTTATTGTTAAGTCCAGGAAATTGATCGAATTGTTCTGTTCTATTTTAGAAGAGAATTTTATTTTTGGTGATGGTTGTTGATGGATTTTCGTATACAGTGAACTATCTGTTTGTTCCTGCGAAACACAAAATATTGTCATCGACATATCGATATTAAATACGACATTATGGCTCTATTAGACGTTTGCATATCTCAAAATTATTTTCAATTTAACGATTGTTGTTATAAAAGTGATGAGGGACTTAAAATGAGAAACCCCTTAAGCCCTCTTTCAGCAGAAATCTTCATGGATAACATAGAAAAAACTATTCATTCATAAACACCCGCTTTGTAAACATTTCCTATATTGGTACAGATATGTCGATGACATTATTGTGTGTTTCACAGGAACAAACAGACAGTTCACTGTATTCGAAAATTTCATCAACAACCTTCACCCAACAATAAAATTCACTTCTGAAATAGAACAGAACAATTCGATCAATTTCCTAGACCTAACAATAACAAGATCAAATAATAAACACCAGTTTTCAATTTGTGATAAGCCTTCTCATACAGATATCACAATTCATTATACATCAACACATCCTAACCAACATAAAGTTGCAGCATTTAATAGTTATATACATAGACTCTTGAGCACACCGATGTCTAATGATAATTATTTCAAAGAAGAGAAAAGATCGCAATAAATAATGGTTATGATGCAAATTTAGTTAGCAGAATAGTATATAAGAAAAAAAATCTAGCTTTACAACATACATATCGGTGAACACCAAGACAAGAAATTCAATAGTTTAACATATATAGGTAATATTAGCAATAATGTAAAATCCTTCTTAAAAATTCAAATTTAAATATAGCGTTCGAAACATCAACAAATTTAGGTTTATTTATCAGGAATTATAAATCTCCAGTTAATAAAGAAAATAAATCAGGTGTTTATAGATTGGATTGTTCAGATTACAATTGTTTTTATATAGGTACAGGAAGAAGTTTGAATGTTAGAATATCTGAACATAAACGCAGTTTCTTCAATGGAAAAACCGATTCAAATTATTCAAATCATTTTAGGGAAAACACTCTTTCAATTCAGAATTTAAAACCTACATTCTGAGAATAGAGGTATAAAACTCAACCTTCTGGAAGTACTTGAAATTAACAGATTCACCGGAAATTCTTAATGTTCAGGTAGACATAAATAACTCGCCCTTATTAAATTTATTTCATAAACATTAGTTCAAATACGGATAGCTCTGATTGGATTGCTTTTTTAGTATATATAAAAATTTGTTAGTAAGATATATTTGTAGTATTCATTCGCTCTTGTCAAAGATACTGTGTATCGAAACGCGTCGAGCATTTAATAATATATTTAAGTCAAGAGACTCTCAGCTGCGATTTACGCGATTCGTAGAATAATAACATCTGTTAGTGAAGAGGCTGTAATACTTACATATCATGCGAAGTTTCAATCGATTGCGACTTATGAAATACTTTTGTGGGGAGGTGCGTCTGATGCTCCTAACGTTTTCCTAAAACAAAAAAAGAGCTCTGAGAGTACTGGCTAGAGTTCTACAACATGTAAGCTGCAGAGGTCTATTCTCTTGGTACCGCGTACTTACCTTACCCTCGTGTTTTATTTTGTCATGCTTGGTGTATGTTTATGAGCGTCGCAGTTCATTCGAATTACAATCTCAAAATCACACCCACAACACTCGGAACAAAAATAATTTAATAGTGCTTCAACATAGACTGTCCCTTTCGCAGAAGGGTTTTGATTAAGTCGGTATTGAACTATTCAACGCCCTACCAATGGTGCGGGATGCCAACGCGAAGATTTTCAAGGAAACCATTCGGAGTTTTCTTCTAAAAAGTGTCTGTTGCTTTTTTGATGAATTTCTCAAAATATGTGATAAATCGATTGATTACCTACCTGTGGTCAGCCTATGATATTTCTATAAATTATCTGGGGAAATAAATTTATTATTATTATATTTTCCTTATGCAAAATAGAAGATCACATTAGAATTCATCCTATTAATTAAATTTTAGTTTATTATCGTGGACTTATACACTATCTCAGCTGTTAGCTGGATATAATTTACCTTTCCCAGATTTAGCAATCAAAGGAATAGGCTCGATTACAATATACTTGACATAAATTTCCTAACTATCCTACATGTATTAAGAATTACAGCTTTTTGCATTTCTATATAGGTATTCTTATGCAATTCTAATTTCTTAAGACTATCATGCAAAGTTTTGGGTATTAACACAGTCGAGGATACGATGACAGGAACAATATCTGTTTTCTCGAGGTGCCACATCTGCTCGATCTCAATAGCAAGGTCAGTGTATTTGGACTTTTTCTCCTGGGACTTATTCAGAACGTTGTTATTATTCGGTATGGCGACATCCACCAGCAGTGCTGTTCTGGCTCTCTTATCATACATCACTATGTCCGGCCTATTATTCGTCACCATTCTGTCAGTGATAACAGGCCTATCGTAGTATAATCTGATAGAGTCATTTTCCAGTACGGGCGCCGGCTGATATTTGTAATATGGCTGGAAGGTATTCAGAAGTCCGTACTTGTGTGCAAGTTTCTGATGGATAATGTTGCACACTTGATTATGCCTGTGAAGTCCGTATTGGCCATTTGTTCGCAGCCGGACGTAATATGCTGTATAGTCTCCGATCTTATGTGGCATTTTCTGCACTTATCTGTTTGTAATGTTCCATCCTTCATAATAAATTTTTTGTAGTTGTTTGTAGCTATCACTTGGTCTTGAATGGCCATAAGGAATCCTTCCGTTTCCGCGAATAATTTTCCCTTCATCAACCATTTGTTGGAGGCTTCTTTGTCGATGTGTGGTTGATTATTCTCATGGTGATGTCGTCCATGCAGTTCCTTTCTTGACCATTGCTCTTGTTTTTCAGTATCTGATAGGAACGGTAGATTCAGCAGGTCATCTCTGGTAGCAAGATTTAGAGGTGTATATCCCTTATCTCCTGGCTGATATATCTTTATGGAGGTCAGAAGTAAGATATTTTGCAGGGAAGAATTCTGGGAGATTTTTTATCTGTTCGGTGTGTAAATTGACAACATCTATTAATCCGCGTCCTCCTTCTTTGCGCTTCAAAGTTGTTCGTATCACAAAATTGTTATTATTATTATTACGACCATTTCTTTAGAAATTCTATGGAGTCGAATTTCAAAAATGTTTCAAGTAACCCCATCCTGCGGTAGTTTGTTTTAATTTCTTCTTTCATACATGTGATCAAGCAGTATAAGTATTTTTTTGACAATAATCTTTTTCAACATATTAGCTAGTAAGAATAATATTTTAATGATATTTAAATATATACGAATATAAACTATTTGACTTGGGAATGGAAATCTCTGCCCGGAAATGGAAGAGACGTTTCAGATATAGAATTAACTATTCTTCAATTAGCTACAACACCAGGGTCACCATCTTAACATGTCTAGTGACTACCAAATCTCGTCCATAAGCCTCCAAGGCCACCAGCTCTAGACCATATAGATAAATAGAACGACTTTTCGTCAAATGCATAATATCGTCATCATTCGAAGTCAGTATAGCAATAAAAATTCAGATAATGCACGACAAGCTTCGTTAGATATGCGAATAAATTAAATATTCTATGCAATTTGCTTGTTGCTGCATATTAACTAGAATTTTGGGTGTTCGTTCAGTAAACAGCAAGGTACATTGTACCCGTACGGGATCATAAAAATTTAAAAATAGCGATAGCTAGCTTAGACTCCACATAATATAAACGTGCGCATATTTTAAAACATATTTAGAATTTTAAATTTAGTTTCGCGAACATTTCTTCGTTCCTAGAGAATTGCATCGGGGCGAGAAGTGTTGATAGATGGCAGACAAAATTTAAATGTTTGCATTCGGGGAAGGTTGAGATGCATTGACCTCAGGGATTACTGAAAAAGTCGAACACACACGCCGGTTATTACGAATAACGATAACCATTAACAACTGCTTTAAGTGTTTGTTTTCGAGTCCGTTGCCATCTTAAAATTTGAAACGGAATTCGAAAATATTGTTCTTGGAAGTGAGACGAGAGAAGGGATGCTGAGAGTTTTTGAAATGATATTTGACCTGATTTGATCGATGTTTTTATATTAAAACATGTTTATATCCGTCAAAATCAGAGATAATATACAAACATATATACTGGGTGATTCACCAGTGGCGCGGTGCTCTGTAGCTCATACAATCTTGATAATTTCATTTTGTTCGAACGGTATTGTATTTAGAAAGGAAGAATCTACTACAGCAATTTATTTTGAAGTAAACAGGGTGTCCCAATTTTCCATAAAAAAATCTTGGGTGGTTTTTTCAGATTGGAAGACCACTTTTTTGTTCAAGATTCAGAAGCGGCATAAACTCTGCTATAATATCTTTAAGTAATAAGTTTTTTTGGTGAGTAGTTTCGGCACAATATTTTTGTTCCGCAAAGATACATGAAAATAGGTTCTCACATCATCGAATGTTCCTTCGGCCAGAGAGGATGAATACTTTTTTCCGTTCGTTTTCTTATTGCTCAAGGATAGCTTTATTCTTGAATTGAAATAGATTATCCTCATTTCAAACAGGAGTGACTCAAAAATTATTGAATATTGTAATTTCAATAATATCATATCTTAATTTTCTCAAATGAAAAACGGTATTTTAATTATTCATGTCAACGCATAAAATATTTTACTATATTTTTGAAGAAGCAACCTCATCTTTATCTTCGATCATTTTCGAAATACTCGATTATTTGTAAAAATTTCTGATGAAAATTCTACAAACCGTATCAAACATTCATCGTTTTTCGCACAGAAGTTTTTGTTTTGCTGTAATGATTCAAGTAGTCAAAAATAAAACCTAAACGAGATAATTATTTTAACGAATGATAAAATCAAGATGATTAAAACGTAAATCGAGGTATGTGTTGACATTTTTTTTATTTGTGCCTTCTGTCAGGTGTCCGGACATATCATATTTTGCATTCTACATTGTGAACTTATCAGTGTTCCTTATTAAACATTGTTAAAATGAGGTTTGAACCCAATTTTCTCGATTGACTTTCACGAAGTTCTCCAAAGAATAAATGGTTGATATGATTTTTATTCTGGTTGAGTGTGATAGAAAGTCTTTGTTGGCAAGTAGAGTTTATGCACAAAGGTTTCCTGATAAGAGGCATCCTGATGCAAGATGTTAACAGATTTAAGTCAGACTTCCGTTCACAGAATCTAGAAAGTGAATAAATTTCATGCATATCATGTACATCTGCACCAGGAACTGAACAATCAAGACTATGAAAATCGAATCAATTTTTGCAATTGGGCAATTGACAAAGTAGCGGAAAATCCAAATATGTTTAGCAGAGTCTTTTCCTCGGACGAGGCAACTTTCTACAAGAATGGGCATGTTAACAGGCACAACTTTCATTATTACGCCACGGAAAATCCATACCTCATGAGACAAATAGATCACCAGCATCGTTGGTCCTTGAATATATATGGGCCGTTATACTAGATGGATATCTAATTGGGCCACACTTTTTCGACGGGCACCTCAATAGTGAAATGCATTCAGATTTTCTGCAACATCATCTACCAATGTTACTTGCCGATGTACCAGAGCATACAAGACAAGATTTGTGGTTTCAACAGGATGGAATACCGGCACATTACTTACATCAGGTTAGGGAGCATTTGAATCATGTTTTACCAAACAAATAGATAGGACGTGGTGGTCATTAGATCTGAGTCTCCGGACCTTACAAGTCTAGATTTTTTCTTGTGGGATTATATTAAGGGAATCGTTCACCAGATTCCTTCTACAACACAGTTGGATATGATCTGGAGAAACCACAGTTTTTTCATATTTTTCATTGAGAAATCAACATTTCTGTCAACTACATAAACTTTTATGCCTCTCCATACTTTTTCAATCGGGTTTAAGTCAGGATGATATGGAGGAAGTCTTAATTCATTGTGGCCCTGATTATTCAGGAGTTTGTCAATAGCATACGATTTATATCTGAGTTTGTGTAATTTAATTAGATTATAAAGTTTTGCTTGGAGCATCCCATCTGCGAAGGAATATTTCGATGTTGCAGTCACTCTTTCATTTCTTCTTTTCGGAAAGCCATGTTCGGGTGTTTTTCTGTTTGTACATTGTAATAAGGGGCGTTATCGAATAATTTTTTCTCTCAATCATTTTTCTTAGTTCGCTAAATTCATATCATCGTAATAATCACCGGTTCTACAATTGGACTTAAAGGCCAGATATGCGTTTCTTACGAACCCGCATTCATTGCCGGCGTTCGAAGTTAGTCTGACGTAGGCTGTTGTTTGTCTCCTTACTCCAAGCCTTCTTGTGTGTAGGGGAAGATTGAATATACCGGGTGACACAGGATCATGGTACACCCCTCTAATTTCTATATTTCTGCAGGTAATTTATTGAAATTTTGTGATTCGATTAAACTTATGACAGGCCACTTTTTGACATTTGAAACAATTTTTACCACTTCCTTTGTCGCCGGAAATAACTTTCAATGAAGATTTTTAAATGGAACACCCTATATATTTTTGAATATTTGGTTTCCAAATAATTTCGCAAATTCAACCATACCTCACACTCGATATTTTGGGCTTCAAAATTATTTTTGGGTAGGTTTATATTTTTCAATCTAGGTTGCCATGAATAGTGCCAATTTACCTTAATCTATCAAAGCAACAATTAAAAAAAGCAACAGATGTCAAAATTTCAGATTTGCTCTGTCCATGCCAGATTAATATTCTCCAAAATAATTTTTCGATTAAAATTCCATGTACCATTAGAAGCGTGATACAATAAATAATAATAATAATAAAGTTTATTACAAAGGAGAAGATTCGTTCAGAATACAGTCAGCCTCTGAAGTCTGTGCTGAAATCGATGTTGAACTCGGGGAATCTAGTCAAGGCAATTAACACCTACGCCATTCCAGTGTTGCTTTACTCATTTGGAATAATCAGATGGACTAAGACAGAACTGGATGATATTCAAAGGCAGACCCGAACGATGCTGACAAAGTACAACAATCATCATCCAAAATCGTCTGTGATACGAACAACTTTAAAGCGGAAAGAAGGAGGACGCGGATTAATAGATGTTGTCAATTTACACACCGAACAGATTAAAAATCTCAGAGAATTCTTCTCTGCAAAAGCTTTCACTTCTGACCTCCATAGAGTGGTATCGTTGGCTGTTAGGGGATATACACCACTAAATCTTGCTACCAGAGATGACCTGCTGAATTTACCGTTCCTATCAGATACTGAAAAACAAGAGCAATGGTCAAGAAAGGAATTGCATGGACGACATCACCATGAGATTAATCAACCACACATCGACAAAGAAGCCTCCAACAAATGGTTGATGAAAGGAGAATTATTCGCAGAAACAGAGGGATTCCTTATGGCTATCCGAGACCAAGTGATCGCTACAAACAATTACAAAAAATTTATAATGAAGGACGGAACATTACAAACAGATAAGTGCAGAAAATACCATATTAGATCGGAGACTATACAGCACATTACGTCCGGATGCGAACAACTGGCCAATACGGAGTATCTTCACAGGCAACATTATCCACCAGAAACTTGCACACAAGTACGGACTTCTGAACACCTTCCAGCCATATTACAAGTATCAGCCGGCGCCCGTATTGGAAAATGACTCTATCAGATTATACTACGATAGGCCTGTTATCACTGACAGAATGGTGACGAATAATAGGCCGGACATAGTGGTGTATGATATAAGAGCCAGAACAGCAATGCTGGTGGATGTCGCCATACCGAATAATAACAACGTGCTGAACAAGTTCCAGGAGAAAAAGTCGAAATACACAGACCTTGCTATTGAGATCAAGCAGATGTGGCACCTCGATAAAGTAGATATTGTTCCTGTTATCGTATCCTCGACTGGTTAATACCCAAAAGTTTGCATGATAGCCTCAAGAAATTAGAATTGCATAAGAATACCTATATAGAAATGCAAAAAGCTGTAATTCTTAATACATGTAGGATAGTTAGAAAATTTATGTCAAGTATATTGTAATCGAGCCTATTCCCTTTGATTGCTGGATCTGGGAAAGGTAAATTATATCCAGCTAACAGCTGAGATAGTGCATAAGTCCACGATAATAATAAGTTTATTACAATTGATTTCATATACAGAGTAATAAACAATGAAAAAGCAGAGGCTTAATCATTCCGAAGAATGTCTCGCCTGTTCGCCTTTGAGATAGGTATATTTTGTTAAATTTAAATTTATAATAACTTCATTTGCGTGGAATGTTTTTTTCTATTTGAAAGTAAAGTTAGTTTCACAGCGCGTAATTACGAAACAAAAAGTCACTATGTTTCTTGATTTGTTCGTCACGATAGGTTTATTTTTTTTCACAATCGGGCGTTAGTCAAATCCGATATTTTAGTCACAATTTAGGGTATTTAAGTCACAATTTAGGTTTTTTTTTTCTCGCATTTTAGATATTTTTTCCTTCTTTTTTTTAAGTCACTCCGCGAAATTTCTGAACTCAGTATTTAAACTAGGCACTTTCGTTTATCCGCTGATTAATTAAGTTGTTTATTCCTGTTCTTCCGGCACAAAGAATCCAAAGTTCCACTTTCTTTTTGAAACAATTGTAGTTTTTCAAGATTCGCAAGTCTACTGGTATACGCGAATATACTCGTGGTGCCAGATATATGCTGGATCTTTGTCCTATTCTTTTATTCGAGCGTAGTGTTTTGTAGTCTGAGTCTTTTCCCCTTGTATCATATTTATGATCAATGGGGTTTACATTCATCTTACTCGTAAATACTTGAGTTACTAGTTACAGAGCATACATCTGTCTAATGTCAAGCATTCCTGACAAAGCAAAAATCTCTTCACTCGAAAATATGCGCCCTTTACCATACATGATTTTCAGGATCCATTTCTGCAAAATATTTAGTTGTTCAACATGGCAGTCATACACTCCTCCCCACCCAACATTCCCATATGTAAGATGTACTTGCACGAATGCGTGATATAATATTTTCAGATGGTTTATATTCATTTCACTTTTGTAGTATGTGAAAATGCTCAGTAACGTCCGAAGTTTTTTGCCACATAACTACAGTGGTGATCTCACCTCATATGTCGGTCAAGCACAATGCCCAAAAATTTTACTGTGCCTGAAGTGGCCTCAGTAATGATAGTGTCCTTGTCGATATTCAGTGCGCCTTGCTTTGGAAGATTAGATTCGTAAGAGGTGAGAGGTAAGTATACTGATTTTTCTGCATTTAGTGTTAGTTTATGATGTTTCAACCACTTCCTTATTACCGCGAAATCTTCTTCCGCTATTTTTTGTAGATTTTCCCATGTGCTGGTCTCATAAAGTACTGTGGTATCGTCAGCGAAACTCAAAACACTTCCACGAAGTTCCATTTGAAGAAGGTCGTTCACGTATAATATGAATAATAACGGGCCCAATACCGTTCCCTGGGGAACGCCGTAAGTAATCTGCCTTTCATCGCTTAAAACAGTTCCAATTTTAACCACTTGTTTCCTACCATTTAAATAACTTGTTAATAACTTCAATGCCACACCTCTGAATCCATATTTCTGTAACATAGTAAGTAGTTTATCATGGGGAATGGTTTCGAAGGCTTTAGATAAGTCTATAAATATGCAAAGCAGCGGTACTTTTCTATCTATGCGATCGTAAATATACGTAGTTAACTCCCTTATTGCGTCCTCAGTCGATCTGTGTTTCCTGAACCCATATTGGCTCTCCGACAATAGATTGTATTTGTCCAGAAAGCTTACCATTCGCTGTATAATGGTTTTCTCAAAAATTTTTGCAATATTGGGAATGAGGGTAACTGGTCTATAATTCGACATTTTAGTTCTGTCTCCATTTTTATGTAGTGGCTTGATGATGCCGTTTTTCAAACACTCTGGAAAACATCCTATACTAAAACATTCATTTATGAGATCAGAAAATTGAGTGGATATCTCCTTTCTTATCTCTTTCACCGTCTCAGAGCGTAACCCATCAAATCCCGGAGCTTTATTTCATTTAAGCTCAGATATAACTTTTTCAACCTCCACTGGATCAGTGGGAGATAAAAAAAAAGTTTCCCTCAAACAAAATTTATACTCTTTAATATCAGTTGGCGCTTCTATCTTATTAGCATATTCTGCGCGTATTTCACTATAGTATTCATTGAAGCTATTTGCTATCGAGATTTTATCTCCTATCCACCCATTTTTCGGGCTTCTAATCATCTCAATATCTTTTTCAGATTTGAAATTTTTTTGCAAATTTTTATTCACGTGGTTCCAGAGAGCTTTGGACTCACCACCACTTTTTTCGATACATCTGTGTAAAGATTCTCTTTTCGAGATATTTACAAGTTTCTGAAGTTCATTTTTGTAATGCATGTAATTTTCTTTCAGGTTTTCATAATTTGGATTTTCTTGGAACATCATATAGCGTTTGTTTTTCTCCTTTATTGAATGAAGAAGCCTTTTGTGATCCACGGCCGTTTTGGGGTTTTTCTCTTATTTTTTACCACTACATTTTTGTTATTTTCAAGATGTTCACAAATTATTTCGATGAAAGCTATTGTCTTTGCATTTGGACTATTTTTCATGTACATTTTTTCCCACTTTTCCATTTATAAGTCTCGTTTGAATTTTTTATGATTGATATATGATATATATGAAGATGATGCTATTCCTTTCGAGTTTTTTCCAAGTTTGTTTTTTCCATTTAGGGTGAAAGCGGTAGGTGAATGATCAGTAAAATCATAGTTTATCACGATTCCATTTAAGATTTCACCTGGGTTGGAGGGATATTTTTCCGCTACGAAAGAATGGGTAAACAAATTCTGTAAACACTTTTTGTAGAAAAAATGCAAACAAATTATGATAATGTAAAAGTTTTCATTTATTTTATTTCAATTCGTGTAACTAAATCCAGAAGGCTATGGAAAGGAACATTGATAGCAAGCAAACCTGACATTCGAAGGATCATTGAGAAATAAACTCATTTACCTGTATTGAGTCAAATCTAAGGTACATTCAGCTTCATACCATAAGAAAACTCAATTTCTTTCTCTAAGAATCCAAAACAACAATAATGAATCCCACAACAAGAAATATAATCTGATCCATAAGAATAAATCATGAGCAGACGAAAAAACAAATTTAGAAACATAAAAAAAATCATAAAAATTGTTCGAAATGTTGACCATTATTGTCTACGCACATTTGATTGCGCTCTTGCAAATTTCTAGTTACACTGGTCAATTGTTCAGGTGTTATACTGCCGATGGCTTGTCTGACTTTATCCTCTAGATCTGCAGGCGTAGTAGGCGCTGTTGCGTGAACACAATTCTTCAAATAACCCCAAACGAAAAAGTCTAACGGAGTTGAATCAGGTGATCTTGCGGGCCATCTTATTGGACCATTCGTTGCAATCCAATTTTCTCCGAATCTCCTGCGCAGGTACTCTGAGACACTTCTTGCGTAGTGGGGAGGTGCACCATCCTGTTGAGAAAACATTACCCTCTCAATCGCCAATAGTAGATTTTCCAAAAATCCCTCAATCTTATTCTGAAGAAATTAAAAGTATCTAGCTCCGGTCAACGGCCCATCAAAAATCACGGGACCAATTATTCTGGTAGCAATCACACCTTACAAAACATTAAAACCGAACCGTTCCTGAAAATTACCCTGGTTGAATAAATGTTGATTCTCTGAGATCAATATCTCGTGTTTAGTCTGTTGAATAATCCTAAATTAGTAAACCTTGATTCATCTATAAACAAAATTACTTTTAGGAAATTATTGTGTGGTTTTACATTATTTTGCATCATCCAATTGCAGTATTCCATCCTTGCATAATCACCTTCATACAAATACTGATGCAATTGATATTTGTATGATTTATAATTATACTTCTTCAACATTCGACGAACGCTTTCACGACTTATATCCAGCTCAAACGCAACTTGCCTTGTGGAAATGGTTTTATCCATTTCCACTCGCGCTAACACATTAATTTCAGTGTCTTCTCCAATGATAAACTTTTCTTCAGGATCATTATTGGGTTCTCTTCTAAATTGATCCTCCAGGCGACTAAAATAATTTCTTGCGGGGCATTGTCGATGGGGGTATCTTTCGGCATACAAATTGACAGCTACTGCATGCTTTTGGCATTCCCCGTAAATAAGTAGCATGTCCACTTTCTCATTCCTTGTGTATGTTTGAGACATTTTAAAAAATAATAACGCTTCAGTAAACTAAATTCGAGTGAAATCGACCGATGCAAACTTTACTATCCGGATAACTTTTATATTGGAAACGTCAAAATCGTTTGTTTTCATAGCCTTCTTTGTTCGAAAAATAAAAATCCCCTCAAAAATAATTCTGATTCCTGAATTATCCATTGTGAGGTTGAATTTGGAAAATTATTTGCAATCCGCATTTTTTGAAATATACAGAGTGTTTGAAGATCTCCATTAGCCTACTTGATTTACTTACACGAATTGAAATAAAATTAATGAAAAGTTTTACATCATCAAAATTTGTTAGCATTTTAAAAAAAGCGTTTACAGAAATTGTTTACCCATAGAATCAAGCTTCTAATGGTACCTCGGTACCAATATGGTGCCATTTGAAAGAATGAATTTTCAATTCGAAAATGATTTTGGAGAACAAAAATCTGGCTTGGACAAAGCAAATCTGAAACTTTGATGTCAGTTGCTTTTTCAAAGTGTTTCTTTGATCGATTAAGGTAAATGGCAATATTCATGGCAACATGGATTGAAAAATAAGAAACCGAACCAAACATCAATTGTCACAAATGGTTCAATTTGGAAAATTAATTGCAAGCCAACTAGCCCAAAATATACAGGGTGTTCCATTTAAAATCTTCATTAAAGGTCATTTCCGGCGACACCGGAAGTGGAAAAACATGTTTCGAAAGTCGAAAGGTGGCCTGTCATAAGTTTGATCGAATAACAAAATTTCAATAAATTACCTGCAGAAATATAGAAATAAGATGGGTGTACCGTGATCCTGTGTCACCTGATATGTTTCGTCCATGTAAATTATTGGTATCTTTTCTTGACGGTACCGTTTGATGCTTCTTAAATAATTCTATCAAAGTTGCTGTTTTTCAATTTTTTTTCATAAGTAGCTTTCTATTCGTTTTCGTCTTAATCCAACGGAACCCTATTCCTCCCAAAACTTTTCGAATGCTCTCTCGTGATCCTGTATATTCATTCTGATCGACGAATTTTTTATGGATTCGCTTTATGGTGGTTATGATTCTATCGGCGACGTAAGAATTGACGATGAACCTACGAAGCAGAGCTCTATCGAAGTCATTGAGATCTGTTTTCTTCGCTGATTATCATCTCTTATTTTCGCCAACTTCAATCTTCATTTCGCTCGAATTTTTTTGCACAGTTCGCAAATCTACTCCTTTTACGACAGCTACACGCCCTTGAACATATTTCAGAGAAATTACAGGTCATTCTGCATTCCTTCTGGATTGCCGACTAAATTTTTCTCTTTCAAACTGGAAACGAACTCCATACTCACCAAAACTTTGAAATAAAATTTGTAAGATTCAGTACAGTTCGCTTGGCTCTTGTTAAATATTCAAAGGTACATTGAGAGAGCTCTTGGCCACATGACCGGTAAAGTTAACGCGCAGCAAGGGGAGGGGCTATTTTACACGCACAGATGTTATTGTCGACCTGTATTAATTATTGTTTCTTGTTTATTCATTGTTTAATTTATGTTCATGATATTGTTCTATTTATTATTGATAAATGGGCTTTTTCTTTTTAATTACTCACGAAAACTCAATTTTCCAAAATTTGACACACTATATAATTCCACAGCTCTACAAAAAAAAAATTTTATTGTTGCCCTAGATATCATCGCAAATTTTCATGTTTTCAAGTGCCCAGATTACGAATATATTCATAAAAGTTCTCAATGTGCTCGTATTTTCATGATTTTTGCATTTCTTATATTTTAAACAATTATAAGCTTGTCAGGAATAAAATTTAATTTTCCAGTCATGATTAGGCTTCTGCGCAACTTTTTCGCGCATACAAACATCACCTGATCCCCACTCTCAGACCCCTTGCTCCACAGAACAGCTGAGATCTCAGTTATTTGACAATATTGAAGTACATATACACGCAAATCTGGATAAAGTGTCATGGATTAATATTTTGTTTCAATTACTGAATGTCCATTCTTATATATTTGTCTTCTAGTCTAAAATATGAGTTCGTCACGAAGAAAGTGTAAATATTGTAGTGATTCATTTTGTTATATTTGCGGTGTCTATATACCAAAAAAACAAAAAAGAAATATCACAGACTTTGTCAAGGAGACTTATGTTGAATATTTTGGTTTCAAAATGGACAAATTAGGTAAACCATGGGTTCCTAATAAAGTTTGTAAGTCCTGTGTTGAGTCTTTACGGTTGTGGAAGGAAGGTGAACGTTCTGGATTAGACTTTGGTATTCCTATGATCTGGATGGAGCCTACGAATCATTTAAAAAAAAAAAATTTATTGGCACCAACAGTAACAATTACAACATACAGAACGCGAGAAAAAGAGTTATTACAATTTTTTAGTGAAAATGAAGGATTAGTGTATTGTAATGATATCGCGAAGCTGCTTATAGACATGGGTTTAAAAGAGTACAAATCTACTGAATGGCGCCTTTTTATTGATTGTTGCAAAAGAAGTTTAAAATGCGTCTTATTGCACAATGGAAATAAATTTGCATCAATTCTAATTGCCCATTCAACGAAACTCAAAGAAGAATATGAAAATGTTAAATTAGTTTTAGAGAAAATTAAATACTCTGAGCATCAATGGCCGATCTGTGTGAATTTAAAAATGGTTAATTTTTTACTTGGCCAACAAAGTGGATATACAAAATACCCTTGCTTTATTTGTATGTGGGATAGTAGAGCTAAGCAACTTCATTGGGAACAAGATGTTTGGCCTGTAAGAAATTCTTTAACTGTCGGTAAAGCCAACGTAATAAGGGAGCCGCTGGTGAGCAGAGACAAAATCATACTTCCACCATTACATATTAAGTTAGGTATGATTAAGCAATTTGTGAAAGCGTTGAACAAAGACGGAAATTGTTTTAATTACATTTGCAGAAAATTTTCGAAGCTTAGTATGGAAAAATTGAAAGGTGGAATATTTGATGGTCCTCAAATACGGCAATTGATGAAAGAATCAGATTTTATCAAAGTTATGACTGTTCCGGAAAGTAAAGCTTGGAAAAGTTTTGTGTTGGTTGTCGAAAATTTCTTAGGTAACCATAAAGCAGCAAATTATGAAGAAATTGTGCAAAATATGCTGACAAACTTTCAGACTTTAGGAGCAAATATGAGTATTAAGTTACACTATCTCCGCAATCATCTAGATAAATTTCCGGATAATTTAGGAAATTATAGTGAGGAACAGAGAGAGCGGTTTCATCAAGATCTAAAAGTGATGGAAGAAAGGTATCAAGGTCGATGGGATTGTCACATGATGGCAGATTACTGCTGGTCTTTGAAAAGAGATTGTCCCCTGAAAAATTATAGAAGAAAAGCTCATAAAAGGCGTTTTATGGAAATATGAAATATATTTTCGACATTTTCCTCTATATTTACTTCGATGTATCCGAATTTCTCAAAATATAACTGACATTATAAATATATCTGTTATTTTGTTTCTTGTTTAATGATTTTTGTTATGTAAAATGAAAATAAAGCTTTAAAAAGAAATCATTGATAGTTTCACGAATTGTATGCATAAATAGACCCAAAATCATTTTCATATCTAGGGCAACAAAACCATTGTAGACCAGTGTTCTTTGATGATTCAATAAATGATTATGATTATCAATATGAACATCACGCAAAAATGGTTTGATGAATTTGGTTGAAATTTGGCGCTGATGGTTTCTTTGTTAGAACAGAAGAAGTATATTTTCATCTCAGAATATTATTCTATCTAATTTCAAATAGATATATATTTATATATAGGAAATTATGCCAAATTTTGTCAAGACCAAAATATCTTGACTATCACATTGCATAAAATAGCGATGGGTTCATAAGAACGACAGTTAATAGTTCAAGCAATCTATTACTACTGTTGTATATAATACAATTCTTCTTGATGACATATTAAATCAAATCTGAACTTTCTTAAAAAAACTCATTCATTCGAAAAGAAAAAGTAATCAATTCCTCGAAGTTCATCAACCTGTATCGAATTTTGGCGCTAATCATCCCAAAAATTCCATCTACCTTCATCATCCAACAAATAGAACATCTTCCAACCCCAGCATCCTCCCCCAACGAGATATCATGGCAGATTCACCCTTAGAACAGCCTGTTGAAATAAAATCCACATTTTAAAGCATATTCATATCGATCGGAACTTTTTAACACTGAGTCCTTGCCAACGAACCCCTTCCATTCGTTTCAACCCTCTCATTTCAATCTAAATGCGTAGTAATAAGCCCTACACACCCCTAACTAGCCACCCTTAGTTTTTCCTAGTTGACTAGCGGAATGTATGTGATTATTGAAATGTAGGTGTTAGATAAGGGATGCGATGGGGTGATTGAACCCTTAAACGCGGGGCGGAAATTGGAACTAGTTGATGGGGAAATGTTATAGATTTTTTAATCTCAAAATAAAAATCTAATGCGCTGCGCAGAATTAGGGGATATAAAATTTAGGCGTGGTTTTCTAAACTGGCGGATATGCAGATCGTACTAGTATTGACGTTTCTATTTGCGATTTAATTATGTATGTTCCTTTTTTACTTGTTTACTCTTTGTTCGGATTCGGCTTCCCCTTTCCTTCGCCTACTAATATTTTGTATTATCCATTTGGAAAATGTACGTTTTTCAGGACCCTGGATATTTCATCGATATCAACTTATTCAAATTGAGACTTTAATTGGAATGAATCGATGAACGCTTTGTCTTCCATCTTGCCGCTTTTTGCTAATGTCATTGTTTTAATGAAACTTCAAAACAATAGTTCATGGATATTATAACGATCATTATGGCGTAAAACGTTGAACATCTTGGGCCATTCTATGAGCAGCAAAATGAACTTTTCACTCGCGTTTTGGCATCATCTACAAATATCGATTAATCCTGAATAAATATTTGTAATTTCCTTGTGATTATCTCTGAGAAAATAAGGCACAAAATGGAAAATTCAAATTTATTCAGAAGTATAAAAATGTAGAAGAGTTATTTTTCTAATAATCCACCAGCACCAAAGAATAGTTAATTGATTCCTCCTTTACCACGTGATAGTTGATCATGATAATAATGAGAAATTAAACTATGATTTGATTGAAGAGGTAGTTACTTGATGAAAGCGATATACATATTTTGAATGAAATAAAACTATGGTTTTAGATTTTCACTATATTAACAAAACTATGACCGGTTTCACCACACTTTGGCCTCATGAAATAGATACAAACTAATGAACAGAGTTATTCCTTATATATTAGTTTTATTTCCTACTTAATATTACAATAGGTACAAGAGGTATGTTGGAAAACCCATCGGAGTTGCTTACTTTATGAATTGAAAAGATTGGGTAAGGGAGAACGATTTAGATCTAATTGTCAATTGGGTAACCTACCTGAATTCTTTTCTTTGTTAATCTCTAAAATTTCCCATAGATTGAGTTTTTGTTTATTATTTTCATTGTGTAAAATTTTGAAATTATCGTTAAAGTTATGGTTTTCTTCGAGTAAGTGATTTGAATAATGGGAATCTGATTTATGATAATTAAAACTACGTTTGTGCTCGGATAATCTAACTTTGGAAGTTCTACCAATATATATTTTATTACAATCCTTTATCAATTTCAGATTTGTAGTTTTTGATATGTCGGCCTAAAGAATTATCAGTTCGGAATGCTATATTGAAATTATAATGCGAGAGGAATGATTTTAATTTTAGACTAGGATTACCAATATAAGTTAATCTGTTATATTTTGTATTAGAACTTTTTATACTTCCTGGATTGATTTTCTGATTTTCATACTAGGACTGTAACCGTTATTGACTGCTATTTGTTTAATTAAATTTTGCCCTTTTACAAAATTATTTTTTGACATTGGGATATTAATGAATCTACAGTGTGTTCCAACGAAAATTTGACCCCCCCTCTAACTCCGAAATGAGTAACATTAGCGAAAAACACCAAGACACGTCGATTTTTGTTTCGAGGGGGAGCATTTTTCGAAATAATTCGAAACTTCTCAGATCAACCCCCTACCCCCAGCAACCCTAACTTTGAAATTCATCATAGGGAATAAGGGTCGAGTGGCACTTTACTGAAAAGGTCTGTCAATTCTCCACCTTGATTTGTCATTTTAGAATTTTAAATTAACATACAGGGTGTCCCAACCAAGGGTGAAGTTGAATTCTGGAAATCCCAAATACTAAATGAAATAGATTTATTTTGGCATAATGGAAGCGCAGGTTTATGCTCGGTCTAGAAAAACGACCTACACTTGTGAATTTGGAGTTGGTGCAATCAACCCCTATTTCCAGCATCCCCAACTCAAAAATCATTCGATCGATAATAGGTCAAGTGGCACCTCGTTGGAAAGGTACTGCAATTTTCTCTTCGAATTTGGTATTTTCGAAATTCAGAATCATCATACAGGGTGTCCCGAAGCAGGAACATTGAAAATCCAAATAACTTTTTGAAACTGGTTCATTTCGGTATACGAGAACATGTTTGATCCGAGAATAGGACTTTCTTGTGTGGTTATAGAATTTTTGCAATCAACCCTTCCATTCAGCATCCCCAACTTGAAAATCATACAAATAATTCAAATGGCATATCTTCAGAAAGGTTTTTGAATTCCAGAATGATTAAAGCATTTCATTCAGTTCGGCTCTCCATACAGGATGTCGCTTTCGAAAAATTCAATATCGTCATTTGAAATTATCAACTAAAATTAATTCGAAACTGTTAAAAGTATTGGGGTACGATGTGTTGAGCATCAATTACGAAGAAATAAAGCTGATTTCTGCATTGAAAATGTTCACATTTTTTCATTTCCATCTGGCGTGCAGTCATCTGTTATTTCTCATTTTGCAATGAAATATTATTATTATTCAGATCAGTTCCTCATTATTGTTGTTGTTCGTCAGTTGAAATTAATCTGAAAATGGTTTATTCCACTAAAGAAAGGGTCGAAATTGTATCGACGTATTTTCGAAATAACAGTTGTGCCAAAGAAACGGCAAGGATATTCGATAGGAACCATCCTGAAAGAGAAAGGGGAGTCAGTCACCAGTACGTTAATGTATTTGGTTGACAAATTCCTAGCTACGGGTTCGGTGGCAAACAAAAAACATGAAGTGGCATGTCCTGTCAGAAATGAGGCAACGGAAGTGGCAGTAGTGGGTCATCTACAAATGGAGAATACTACTTCGATCAGAAAACTATCTCGTCTGACTGGTGTATCAGCTACAACTGTCCATAGAATCGTGAAACATCACAAATTTCACCCTACAAGGTAAAATTAGTGCATGAAATAAACGAAGATGATCCAGATCGTCGTTTACAGTTTTGTGAAAATCTAAGTGAAAACCTAAACGCTAATCCAAATTTTCTGAATAACATCTGTTTTTCTGATGAAAGCACCTTTATGCTCAGTGGTGAAGTGAATAGACATAATTGTCGATATTGGGACACACAGAATCCTCATTGGTTTAGAGAGGCCCACACGCAAAGGCCTCAGAAGTTGAACGTTTGGGCAGGAATTTTTGGCAATCATCTAGTTGGGCCTTTCTTTATTGAGGGTAATCTGAATGGAAATGGCTACCTACAGTTGTTAGAGGAACACATACATCCTAGATTGACAGAAATTTTACAGAACGATCCAACTCTTTCTGAGGACGAAATGCGTTTTCAACAAGACGGTGCTCCTCCGCATTATGATGCTCAGGTGCGCCAATATTTAGACGAAAATTTCCCAGGAAGGTGGATTGGTAGAAGAGGACCTGTTGAGTGGCCAGCCAGGTCACCAGATTTAAATCCCTAGATTTTTTTTTGTGGGGCCATCTAAAATCTAAAGTTTATGCCACAAGACCAGAAAACCTGGAGGAGCTGCGGATGAGGATTATCACAGAATGCCGACTTTTGACTCCTGAAGTTTTCGCTAATGTGAGAAGAGAGTTCGAAAATCGTCTGTATAACTGTATGGAGGTGGGCGGAGGTCATTTTGAACAATTGTTGTAATAATCAAGTTAGTTTTTGTTTTCAATTGAATACAAGTTCAATAAATCTCGTTTTCCTGTTTAGATGAGCATCCAATCAGTTTCTCCATCATCCCTCATCCTGATCCTCACGCCAGAAAACCTCGATTGCCAAACTGAAACCAATGCCTCAGTGATTCAGAAAATAGAAAAATCTTTCTGGAACTTTGCCACTCAACCTGTAATCACTTGTATGATTTTTCGAGTTGGGGATGCTGAATGGAAGAGATTGATTGCAAAAATTCCATATTCACGCAAGAGAGTCTTATTCTCGAATCAAACATAAACATGTTCTCGTATTATACCGAAATGAACCAGTTTCAAAAAGTTATTTGGGTTTTCAGTGTTCCTGCTCCGGGACACCCTGTATGCTGATTCTGAATTTCGAAAATACCAAATTCGAAGAGAAAATTGAAATACCTTTCCAACGAGGTGCCACTTGACCTATTTTCGATCGAATGATTTTTGAGTTGGGGATGCTGGAAATAGGGGGTTGATTGCACCAACTCCAAATTCACAAGTGTAGGTCGTTTTTCTAGACCGAGCATAAACCTGCGCTTGCATTATGCCAAAATAAATCGATTTCATTTAGTATTTGGGATTTGCAGGAATTCAACTTTACCCTCGGTTGGGACACCCTGTATGTTAATTTAAAATTCTAAAAATGACAAATCAGAATGGAGAATTAACAGACCTTCACAGTAAGGTGCCACTCGACCCTTATTCCCTATGATGAATTTCGAAATTAGGGTTGCTGGGGGTAGGGGGTTGATCTGACAAGTTTCGAATTATTTCGAAAAATGCTCCCCCTCGAAACAAAAATCGACGTGTCTTGGTGTTTTTCGCTAATGTTACTCATTTCGGAGTTATAGGGGGGGTCAAATTTTCGTTGGAACACACTGTATGTACCATAACTATTGGTAGCAGCTAATTTATGTGGATAAGGATGTGTGAGCTGTGAATAGTAATATCTGTATGCGATGACTTATGAAAAATAAAAAAAACATGTTCGTCGTTAATTTTAGTAAAAGTTAAATCCAGAAAGTTAATGGACTTTTCTGTTTCAATCTCTAACGTGGATTTACTATTATCGTGAATTTTGTTAATGAATGTTTTGAATGACTCTAATTGTATGTTTGTGCTAGTGAAACAACAAATGATATCGTCGACATATCGATATTATAATATATAATATTATCCATGAAAATTTCAGCGAGCAGAAGGCTCAGAGGAATACCCATTATTAAACCCTCTTTACTATTATATAATTCTCCATTGAAGTTAAAATAATTTTGTTCTAAACTAATTTCTGAAAGGTGTAGGATTTCTGATTGAATTACCGGATTGACTTTATTAATTCGAAGAGCGTTGTTGATGACATTGTATCACTAGGTGGAACACTAGGGAAAAGATTTACTACATCTCAAGTCATAAATTTATCGTTCAGTGCTAGTATTGTGTGCTGAATTTTATTTATTAGGACTGAAGAGTTTTTTATTGAGGATTAGTTTCAAAATTAGCGTACTGTTGAATGATGACTATGAGAAGGCATGACAGTTTTGCAGCAGGAGTTTGAAAATATGAAACTACTGGTCTAATGGGATGCCCTGTTTTATGGAGTTTAACGAGGGAGTGAAGTTAACAAAAAATACAACAGCTTAACTTATATTGGTAATCCTAGTCTAAAATTAAAATCATTCCTCTCGCATTATAATTTCAATATAGCATTCCGAACTGATAATTCTTTTGGCTGACATATCAAGAACTGCAATCTGAAATTGATAAAGGTAATAAATCCGGTGTTTATAAACTGTCTTGCGGGGATTGTTATAAAATTTATACTGGTAGAACTTTCAGAAATTTCAAAGTCAGATTATCCGAGAACAACCGTAGTTTTCTTAAATCAGATTCCCATTATTCTAATCACTAACTCGAAGAAAACCATATCTTTAATGATAATTTCAAAATTTTACAAGGTGAAAATAATAGACAAACACTCAATCTATGGGAAATTTTAGAGATTAACAAGGAAATAATTCAGGTAGGTTACTTAATAGTCAATTAGATCTAAATCCTTCTCCATTACTCACTATTTTCAATTCATAAAGCAAGCAACTTCGATGGGGTTTTCACCGTACCCTTTGTACTTTTATCTAATATAATCTAAGTAGGAAATGAGAATATTATATGAGGAATAACTCTGTTCATTAGTTTGTATCTATCTGATGAAGCCACAGTATGGTGAAACCGGTCATAGTTTTGTTAATATAGTGAAAATCTAAATACCATATTTTCATTTTATTGAAACTAAAGAAAATGAAATTAATCGTAATTTTAACACCCTGTAGATTCATAACGAATCCTTTGTGGACAAAAGTTTATCACAAACTTTGTCATAGTGCAATGGTCGACATTACAGTTGCAACATTATTTCAGAGTGGGCAAATATCGATGTTTTAGAACTTAGAAATATTTATTATAATTGGACAAAAATAAAAAATGATTTAGTTATTATGGTTCAGGTGAAAAAAAACGAGAATTCCCAAATGAGACCCTTATGACACACCATAAATAAATCCAAAGAAAACATTGCTTTTTGAATACTTAAAAACTCATTTTTACATAGGTCAGACAGGTCGATCTTATATCGATTAGATATTAATACCACCTAACCTCTTTCACAAAGAATAAAGCAGATTCAACTATCGCCAATCATTGTATCGAAAATAGACACTCATTCCTAGTATAGACAGTTTGAAAATTTTACACGTTGCTCCTGAAAGCAAAAAATTGAACTTCCTGGAATCAGTTGAAGTCCTCAAATCACTTCATAATAGTAACCCACAAATATTAAATGACCAGCTCGATCTATGTAAATTCTAAATCTATGATATTTTTGAATAGTACCACCTCCTACTACTTGCTGGGGGTCTTTCCATCTACCCTTTAAATCACAAATTTAGTTAGTAATCGTACTTTGTATTCAGTTTTCTCATTCTGTTTGAAGATGAATGTTAAACATTTGAAACTGCAGTAACAGTTTTTCTGAATCAAGATCAAATACCAAGTATGAATTTCGAGTTTTCTCTCCAATAGATGGATGGAATAATTTCTGACACACTTGGCATTAATGCTGGTGTGCCTCAGGGCTCCATCTTGGCACGAACTCTTTTTTTGCTTTATATAAATGACTTCCCTTCTGTTACAGGTTGTAAACTCCACAGCTTTGCGGATGACAGTACACTTCCTACATCATCTTGCTCGGTAAAACCCCTGTCATCTCAAGACGCAAAAGAAAAACGAATCCATCAGTGCAACAAAGTCGATAGCGACTAGAAATCAGTTCTTGATTGGGGATTTGCTAACCTGGTAGAGTTCAATGCTAGTAAAACTCAAGCCTGTTTACTTTCTAGGAAAATGAATAGCACTGTCCCGAATATAACGATGGCGAATGAGACCATCTCACTTACTTCCTCTATTATAACAATGCTTGGACTAACTATCGGGACAATCTATCACAGCATGACAATGTTGTGAATATTGCTGAGTCAGCGTCAAAAAAACTGAGATTTCTCTATCGCGCAAAGAAATGTTTCACTTCGAACCAATTGCTTACTATCTATAAATCTCAAATACGTCTTGCTTCTAGAGTATGGCTCCCATGTATGGGGTTCTGCTCCTAAACGAAGCTTGAAACTCCTGGACTCCATCCAAAAGAAAGCAATTCGGTTAATCGGAGACAATGCACTCACATATTCCATTTCACTATTGGAACATCGAAGAAAAGTTGGTGAGCTTTCTTTTTTTACAGCTACTTTCATGGAAGATGCTCTGAGGAGCTTTTCACGCTTGTTCCACCGCTTGTTTCTATTTTAAGGCAAACTCTTGTCAATCACCCTTTCGTGGTTGATATAGAGACACTTAGAACGTCTCTATATCAGAATTCCTTCTTTCATAGAAAGGCAAAACTCTGGAACTCCCTTCCATGTAACGTATTTCCTCATGACTATAACCTGTTAGCATTCAAGCATATTTTAACCGTCTATCCTTTTCAGGTATTTGCGGTGTCGTCAAGTCACATTAGGATTTGTTTCTTTACGCGAGTAGTAACGGCTAGAACTGAAAACCAACATTAATCATGTTAAATATCGATTTCAGTAGAATGTAATGTGGATTTTCACTGAAAAGTTCCGAGCAAATCAAGTAACCAAACATAATAAATTTGTCTAAAATTGCAGATCCAAGTTCGGCAAAAGTTGTTGAATTATCAATAGTTTACACATAGATGACCTTCACAAATCTTGACATCCTATTAAAATTTGCATTGAAAATGCAGATATAAGTGTGTCAACATGTCTAAGATAACTTAATTTGCTTTTGCGATAAAAAAAATCTCATGACTTTTAAACGTTTCGATCAAAACTCCAAATTCGATAAATTCGTTTTTGGGTCACAGATTAGTCTATCTGCTTATCGTCTAACGTTGAAGAAAACTAGGATATTATGTAATTAAATTTGGTGATTATCAAATTACGTTGTTCATGTGGCAATCACAGTCGTGTCTTCATTAGTTATTTAAAATATGATAGCCTATAATTCACAAATGCAGTTTAATGTTATGGGCCGTAATCACTATTGCGGAAATGCTACTTCAGAACGAGAACAATTTTGTGAGATCACTACTTGGTCACAACCTCCTGAGGTGTTAAGAGGAGGTGAAAACAGCGTAGAATGTAGGTGCGCGCGAAGAAGTATCATGTTGGAATAATAAAGAAAAACGCTCGCGAAAAATCACTACCAAACTCAGATAGGAACACTCAGAAGTTCTTTCTTTATAATGGATCTTCCATCGGCAGGTTTCTTATTAAACTTGCCGCCATTTCAGAATTGTCAACATAGAACTATCATTGCGTATTGATCCAACAAGTAAAAACTAGGAATTTCAAGACACGAAAGAATTATTCTCGCACAACGCATCGAAATCGTTGCAATTCACTACTAAACCGGTGAAATTTTCGATAGTTCGAAAAGTCCTTATTGTTTTTGTCATCATCAAGCACCTGTTCACCTATCTGTGTGGATTCAATCCCCATATTTAAGTAAGTAAGTATATTTAGCATGTTTTACAATCATAAAGCTTAGATTTGTCAATTGAGAAAAAAATTCTCAATGTAACGCATCTCAGTGAGAGATACTGCAAAAATAGATAATAGACATATAAATATAAATAAACAGAAAAAGCAATATCACATTAAAAGACATAAACACTCAGAGGATACCACTGTCGTTAAAATTATAATTTAAAGGAAGGAAGTGAAGACAGTCATTGAGAATTCAAATTCCATCATTACAGATCGCGAAAATTTAAACTTGTCTTACCGAATCCTTTACCACCTCAACTTTATTCTTCAGTTAAATTGCACAAAAATGGTTATCCAATAAGTGGTATCATTCACACATGCCCCAGCATTCAAGATTCCCAAATTTTAATACTTATTCTGGAACAATTTTGTAATTTTAAACCGTCTTCTTCAATTCGTAATTCAAATGATTCGATAAGAAAAATAGAAAATATTGTCATTCCAAGTAATGCAAAGTTAGTCTCTTTTGATGTCAAGAATTTGTTTTCAAGTATTCCACCGAAAGATCAGTAAAATATAATAAATAATTTGTTAACACAAAATATAACGAATCCACAAATTAAATACGACATGATGTTTGCATATCTCAAAATTAGCTCTCTTTCAGCAGAAATCTTCATGGGTAATATAGAAAAACTTTCCATAAACACCCGCTTAGTAAGCATTTCCTATATTGGTATCGATATAACGATGATATTATTGTGTGTTTCAAAGGAACAAACAGACAGTTCACTGTATTCGAAAATTTCTTCAAAAACCTGCACCCAAAAACTTCTGAAATAGAACAGAATAGTTCGATCAATTTCCTAGACCTAACAATAACAAGATCAAATAATAAACACCAGTTTTCAATTTATCATAAGCCTTCTCATACAGATATCACAATTCATTATACATCGGCACATCCTTACCAACATAAAGTTGCATCATTTAATAGCTATATACATAGACTCTTGAGCACACCGATGTCTAATGATGATCATTTCAAAGAATTGCATTTGATAAAGCAGATCGCAATAAATAATGGTTATGATGCAAAATTTATTCAGCAGCATATTATATGAGAAGAAACAAAAATTAGCTTTACACCATATATATCCAATCGGTGAACACCAAGACAAGAAATTCAATAGTTTAACATATATAGGCAATATTAGCAATAATGTGAAATCCCTTTCCAAAAATTTAAATTTAAATATAGTGTTCAATCCATGATAATAAAGAAAAAAAATCAGGTGTTTATAGATTGGATTGTGCAATTGTTTCTATATAGGTAGAACAGGAAGAAAATTTAATGTTAGAATCCCTGAACATAAACGCAGTTTCATCAATGGAAAAACCGATTCAAATTATTCAAATCGTCTAAGGAAAAAAGTCATTCATTCAATTCAGAATTTAAAATCCTACATTCTGAGAATAGGATATAAAACTCAACCTTCTGGAAGTACTTGAAATTAACAGATTTAGGTATTCACCGAAATTTCTTAATGATCAGGTAGACATAAATAACTGACCCTTATTGAATTTATTTCCTAAACATTAGTTTATATAAAAATTTGTTAGTAAGGAATATTTGTAGTATTCATTCGCTCTTGACAAAGATACTGTGTATCGAAACGCGTCGAGCATTTATTAACATATTTTAGTAGAAATCTTCGTTTACTTGTATTTGTATAATTTAAAAACTCGTTCACATGATAAAAGGCATTTTTAAATGGAAAGTTCTCGAGAAATGGCTCAAACTGTTCTAAGAGAAGGTTGCGGATGGTCAAAAGTAACTTGTTCATAAAAACCTTACTGAAATAATTTCCACTAAAGCGACTAGATTACAGTCGTGAAAAAATAATACGTATATTACACTGATTGAGTGTAAAACAGTTATTATACTTCAAAATTGGCAAGCAAGAACAAGTAAAAATCTGCAAGTTACCAATATATAAATTAGTGTGCATTACAACCGTTGGAGCACTAGCAATGTCTGGAGACAAAAAGGGTTTTGTGACATTGTGTCGAGCTAATAATAGGCATCACTTAGAAGACCGAATCTGGCCTTCGGGGCTCTCTCGGTCAAACAGAGAGGGATTGTTTTGTTGAGTTTGAATATTGAAGGATTTTTTGAGATTATACTTCAAAATTGGCAAGCAAGAACAAGGAAGTGATTATGTTTCTGGAGACTCACACTGCGACAGAAGAACATCTCCGCGAAAGAGGAAATATCGCAGGTTATGTACTTTTTGATCATCTCCATAGTCATTTTTATGGCCTTGCTTGCTTTTCATAGATTCGAGTGAGTTTAGACATATAAGAGTCAGGTATGATTGTTGAAATATTTTTCTGCTGGTTTTCTTTTTCCATTGTTACAGATTCCTGTCCCAAACCCCCTTCCTTTCACCCTTGTCTTCGT
This sequence comes from Cryptolaemus montrouzieri, assembly GCA_013387265.2. Taxonomy (NCBI): domain Eukaryota; kingdom Metazoa; phylum Arthropoda; class Insecta; order Coleoptera; family Coccinellidae; genus Cryptolaemus; species Cryptolaemus montrouzieri. Next base: position 71,132,784 of record JABFTP020000062.1, read on the forward strand.
CTGGAAATCATGGAGTGCAAGATGGGAATGAGAATTGAAGCTGCTAAGCAGAAAAATCTTTGGTACTCTTTATGTACACACGACACTAACACAACATAAACAGACAAGTTATTGCTAGTGCAATAGCGACAGGGAAACGAGTTTTTTCCTCAGGTTTTTTCACTCTTTTATTGAATCATACGCAAGATAGTATGGTTCTCCTGTTACATTTCCTGAGCTCACACTTGTGTTTTTTGACACACACCAAAATTATAGATATAAGCATTTATTGTAAATAAAATTATTCGAATTTTTGTAAATATATATAGATAGATATTTTTGGTCAAAATATTCTTATCTTCATCTTTCTTACCTACAATAAGCCATGGTAGATATACAAACATGGGAAAGTGAGAATTCGTTTTTCAACGAAGACATTTCGTACATCCTTCCTAAACTTTTTATTAGATAAGACCCTTAAAGCTCTTCTCTGCAACCCAAATATCCTGCTAGTGTGCGTTGAGTGACCCCAATTCGTCACTGCATAAGTTGAGTGAGATTGCACGAGAGAAAAATAAGCCATCCTCATCGCGTCCTCGTTGCGGACAACTTAGTGATGTGCAGCACCAAACACGTGTTCATCCGGCCAGGTCAGCGAAAAATACCGCCGTAGCTGATAGAGTGGCTGAAAAGCCGAATTTGTCAATTTCGAAACGATCACAGGAATTGCGCATTTCTCCAACCACTTTGCACCGTATTTTGCATCTTGATCCTCATTCTCATTCCTAAAAAGTGCAGTTAACATGAGAATTGAAGTCTAATGACCACGAACAATGCCATATATTTGCTGATTGGGCGGTGAAAATGCATAGTCGAGATTCTGCTTTTTGATGCGAATTAATCTGACTGATTAGGCCCATTTCCAACTATCTAGGTATGTCAATAAACAGAACTGCCGCATTTGGAGATCCGAAAAGCCGATAGAAATATCCGAACAAACTCTTCATCCAAAACGAGTACTGTTTGGTACAATTTTTAGTCGGGAGGTGTCATCGCGTCACATCTTTTCGAAAATGAGGATTGCAGGGTGTTTATTTTCAACAGGATGGCGCTACGTGTCACCCAGCTGGTGAAACAATTGCTCTATTTCAACAACAATTTCCTGAACGCGTGATTTCTCGCAATGGAAACGTGAATTGGTTCCCTAGATCATATGATTCAACAGCATTAGACTTTTCTCTTTAAAGCTACGTCAAGGATAAGGTCTACGACAATGCTTCAGCAACGATTGAGGCATTCAAATACAATATTCGAGCTGTTATACGCGAAATACCACCTCAATTATGCGAAAATTTCCTTAAAAAGAATGATGATTTGTATAAACGCCGGAGGTGGACAGATATCGTGTTTCATTATTAACCTCAGTTATTTTATGCATTTTATGTTGAAATAAGAATATCCTCTCTTTTCCCAAAAAAATTGCAGTTTATTAGGAATTGAAAATGAAACCTGCCGATGCAAAACCCTTCACAATTTGTCCCAGAATAACGTTTCAATAACTTGGGATCTGATTCTTCTTCTTCAAGTGCCATCTCCGAGTCGAAGGTTGGCAATCATCGTCGCTATTTTTACTTTAGAAGCGGCCGATTGAAAAAGTTGGTTCGAAGTGCATCCAAACCACTCTCTCAGGTTCCTCAGCCATGAGATTCTTCTCCTTCCTATACTTCGTTTTCCCTGTATTTTGCCTTGGATAATCAGCTGTAGGAATTTATATTTTTCACCTCTCATAATATGGCCCAGATATTCCAATTTACGTTTCTTGAGTGTGTTAGCAACCTCTCTTTCCCTGCCTATGCGTCTCTGAACTTCTGCATTTGTTATTCGATCTATCCATGATATTCTAAGAATCCTCCTATACACCCACATTTCAAATGCTTCAATCTTTTTAAGAATTGCGGCATTCACTGTCCATGCTTCCGCTCCATAAAGGAGAGTAGAGAAAACATAACATTTAGCTGAACGATGTTTTAATGCCATACTTAGATCTTTACTACGAAAAACTTTGTCCATTTTTATGAAGTTGGCTCGGGCTTTTTCTGTTCTTATTCTTATTTCTTGGGTGTATTCATTTGTGCTGTTCACCCTTGCTTCAAGGTAAGTATATTGCTCCACTCTTTCCACATTTCTGCCGTTTATAGTTAGACTAACATTTACTGGATTGTTCTTTGAGATTACCATGAATTTAGTCTTTTTTTATGTTTAGTGATAACCCATATTCCTCACTGTAAGTAGATACTCTGGTCATTAGTCTCTGCAGAGCTTCGATACTCTCCGCTAAGATTACTGTGTCGTCCGCATATCTTATGTTGTTTACCCGTGTTCCACCAACTGTTATCCCACATTCTTCGTTTTCCAGAGCTTTCTTAAGTATTTCTTCAGCATATGCATTGAAGAGTGCGATAGAACGCATCCCTGTCTTACCTCTCGTTGTATTTCAATTTCTTCTGATGTGTGGTTGTCCATGCATATTATAGCTTTTTGCTTATAATAGAGATTAGTGATGATTTGTACGTCTCTACTATCTAGATGTTTTGATTTAAGGATGTCTATCAGTTGATCATGACGAACCTTGTCAAAGGCTTTATTATAGTCTATGAAACACGCATAGACCACCTTGTTGACATCGAGACACCTTTGAGTCAACACGTTGAATGCAAAAAGGGCTTCGCGGGTTCCCAATCCCCTTTTGAATCCAAATTGAGTATCGCTTATATCCATGTCAAGTTTATGGTATATTCGATTATGGATAACCTTGAGGAGCAGTTTGAGAGTGTGTGACATCAGACTGATTGTACGATGATCACTACATTCTCTAGCATGTGGTTTTTTTGGTAAGCAGATGAAAGTAACTAACCTAACCATTCTCTTGGAATATTTCCAGTTCTGTATACTTTATTGAATATATTGACTAAGAGACCGATATGATTGTCGTCAATTAATTTGAGTATATCACTTGCCAATTGATCTGGCCCGGGGCTTCTCCCATTTTTCATGTTCTTTAATGCATGTTTCACCTCTTTTTCAGTAATATCTGGGCCTATCTCTTCACAGTATGTGTTAATTTTTTCTGGTTCAGTTCTGTTATCCAGAAATAATTCTTCAGTGTATTCGTATTTTTTTTGTGGGATCCAACATTGTTGAGATATTTATACAAATTTTTATAAAATTATAGAAATACCTTTAACTAATAGAGCCCTATAATACGTTCACTTTTCAGTTCCATTTCTCAGGAGGATGGAAGCAGAAGTACCACAAGGATCACTACTAGCGCCGTTGCTGTTTAACATCTACACCTCAGACATCCCGAAGACCCCCAACACGAGCTTAGCCGTCTACGCGGATGACACGGCCATAATGACCAGATCGAAAGCCCCCAGAAGAAGACGTAGCCCCGAGGAGCAGATCACTATGAACGGCCAATCCATTCCCTCAACACGAGAGGGGTTTGGCAAAATTCCCAGGTTAGTGAGGTGATAGGATTCCCCGACGTGTCATTGGTCGAAAGGCGGAAATAGAGCACGTTAAAGAAATAACAAACAAATAAACAACTATACTCTCAAGACTTAAATTGTTGCTATTGGGAATTTTGTTCACCTGAGTCATGTTCACAAACGAATAAGCGATGCAGTGTCTATCGTCCAGTGGTGGGCAAAGTGTGAATCTGTCGTCCAACCATTCCGCACATGGCCCTTTAAAATCACAACATATAACAAAATTAGCTAATGGATACTGTAGCTGCAATTCCTCAAGAGCTTCACAGTGTCTCTGATAGATCCTCCCAGAACAGATACAAATAATTGCTCCATATCATCTACCGTATGCTGAACAGAGGAACCCTTGAGAATCTTTTTAACCAATATGAGTACACCACCCTTACGCAGCCTATCGTTAGTATCAACATTGCGGTGAAAACCAAATGAATCGCATCCAGGAACAAGCATTTCCGAATCCAAAATCTGATCATTAAGTGAGGTCTCCAGAAAGATCAAAACATCATAACTGCTTTGGCTACAAATTCTTTTCAGTTCACTAAAACGTGTTCGAATGCCTCCGACATTCTGATAGTAAATGTGTAGTCTACCTTGTAAATGGGTCGAATTTAGTTTTTTCTGCTAACGATTCTAGGTTGATCATTGAGATGCCTTATAACAACCCCTCTCATCGTGCTTCGTTCTACCAGCCAGTTCCTGTTTCAGCCTCGCCATGTATTCTCTTTGAATGTTTGTGCGATCACTGTATAAACGGTAGTTCGTATTTTCCGGGCACTCCCTCGTTATATGTGAATATATATGAGTATAAAATTACATTATCTCAATAGTCATCAAAATCAATTTCAACACAATCTAAGCGAAGAACGAGGAGAAAGTTTCCACCAAGGCATAAAAACGATGAAGAATGGATACCGAAGAAGGCCGATTATTACTGGAGAATCATGCGAGATTGCCCAAGTCATTGTCATTCTGGAAATCATTCAAAAGGCAATTAATTGATCTTTAATGCCCATAAAATATTATTTTTTTGTGAAAAGTGTATTTTTTTCTATTTAGGAACTAGAGCTAACAAAAAAAAACCGGTAACAGTTCTGATATCGTCATGGAAGAAATACTCGGAGGCAAAATTAGCGGAACACTCGAAAATTTAACCAAATTCGAAGTCCGATATTTTTCCTAATTCTCAACCGATTTAGATGATTTGTTCGGCAAGGATCAACTCTTCTGCTTTGTATAAATTATAAAAGAAAACGAAAAAAATTTGAAAAATATTTTATACGGGAGCAAAACTGAAAGTGTTTTTTTTGTCAAAAATTCGTAACACCCTGTGGAATTTCATGGTGCGAGTTGAAACGCACAATATCACGGTCTGTCAAGACACATCTTCCTACAGTAACGCCCTTCTTGTTTTATGCATTCATCTCTATTTTTACAAGAGATATCCAATTTGAAGCGAAAAGTCACAAATTTCAAGAATTTATTTTTAATCTTGCGTAGGTGCATAACATCGGAGGTTAGCCAAAAAATAAAATCAAAATTAGAGAAGCGGAAATCTAACGAAATGAAAATTTTTGAAATTCACTGGCCAATTTCACGCTCCGGGAGAACTCGAAGTACACTGGAAAAATCGTTGATTTTGCACATTTATCTTTGAATGTTTTTGTGTGACACTCTATAATAATTATCATTCCTGTCCAAAATTGAGAGCAGGTGTGTATCCTGGCGATACACTCGTGAAATGAAATGAACATGTTGAGAAAAATGTTCATGATGACCCACAAAAAAAAACATTTGATTTTAGTAGCGAGTATGACCCCCCCGAGCTCTTATTACAGCGCGCATACGATTTTGCATACTCCCAATGATGTTGTCTATTATCTGTTGAGGTATGTTGTCCCACTCTTTCACCAAAGCCAATGTCAGCTCTTCAACGTTGCCTGGATTCCGTTGTCGAACCCTTTTTCCAAGAATGTCCCAAACGTGTTCGATCGGGTTTAAATCCGGTGACCGCGACGGCCAGTCCATTCGTGTAATCCCAACTTCATTGAGATATTCTATCACTATGCACGTAGTATGAGGGCGCGCGTTATCGTGCATAAAAAGGAAATTTTCCCAAACGTGTTCGATCGGGTTTAAATCCGGTGACCGCGACGGCCAGTCCATTCGTGTGATCCCAACTTCATTGAGATATTCTATCACTATGCACGTAGTATGAGGGCGCGCGTTATCGTGCATAAAAAGGAAATTTTCCCCTATTTAAGTAGCAAAAGGCACAACATGGGGCTCCAAGATTTCTGTTATATACCGATGGGCATTAAGTTATCCATTGCCAATAATCTCCAGTTCTGTTCATACTCCCAAGCATATGCCACCCCATATCATAACTGACCCTCCACCGTATTGCTCAGTTCCTGCGAAGTTCGCTTGATTGTACCGTTCCCCTCGATGCCTCCATATTCTATCTCTACCATCCACGAAATTCACACAATATCGGCTCTCATCACTAAATAAAACTCGTCTCCACTGATTGATTGTTCATGCTACATGCTCCCTAGCAAACGCCAATCTTGCTACCCGATGGGCTCTATCGAGTCTTGGTGCTCTTGCTTGCGCGTATGATCTCAGACCAACTTCATTTAATCGTCTTCTGACTGTCCTCACACTGACGTTAATGTTATCCACTGCTTGTAAAAGGTTACGTGCCTGAACAGCAGTAAGACGAGGATTTCTTATGGTTTGATTGACGATGAAACGGTCATGTATAGCGCGGGTTGCCCGATTTCTTCCTTGTCCTCGCCTCCTCACGTACAATCCAGTTTCCTGTAACGTCGGTAGATTCGACGGATAACCGACGTCGAGACACCCAACATGGTACCGACTGAGCGGTAGGTGCGCCCTTCCTCGATCAATGTAACTGCCCTTGCTACTGAGGTTGGTGGTAAATCTCTCATTCTGAATGAAAATACCGTTTCGAATCGTAAACAGTAAAAGAATCACAAAACACCGCAACCGATCGAATTTGTATCAAATCAAAGAATGGCAAACTCTCATTCTTTAAACAAGTGCAAATGTGGCCATATACAAAAAACGTGTGTTGTATTTCATATTTGATAAAAAAGGTGTGCACATGTGTAAATGAAAAGTTTTATCAATGGTCCCAGAATTCGGTTGTGTATTTTAATACCTACCGATTCCTATGAATTCTAATTTTCACCAAATTAACCAAATTGTCATCAATAACTAATGCAATTCGAACATAAAATCGCCAACGACAATTTCGACACACCTGAGTGATAATGAGAAAATTCCAAATTGATAGACGAATTTTAATGGCAATTTCTTGATTCAATGGAATTTCTCCAAAATGGTGATTTTCCACTTGAAATTAGATATATTTTGCAAAAATAGAGATAAACGCATGAAACAAGAAGGGCGTTACTGTAGGAAGATGTGTCTTGACAGACCATGATATTGTACGTTTCAACTCGGACCACGAAATTCCACAGGGTGTTACGAATTTTTGACAAAAAAAACACTTTTAGTTTTGCCCCCGTATAAAATTTTTATCAAATTATTTTCGTTTTCTCTTATATATTCTACAAAGCAGAAGAGTTGATCTATAACTTGCCGAACAAATCATCTAAATCGGTTGAGAATTAGGAAAAATATCAAAATTCGAATTTGGTTAAATTTTCGAGTGTTCCGCTAATTTTGCTTCCGAGTGTACTTAAAATTAAGTCTGAAATGAATGGCTCCAAAACCCTTGTAGGTTGTGTACTTGGAAGCCAATACTATGTGCATAGTCTTTGCACAAGAAGAAAAGTGGTTGTTTAATATTGTCATTGACGACTTGACAGTCCTTAGAAGTATTGGTCAATACTTGCCAAGGAAACATCTCACAGCAATGTGAAAATAGTAATACAGATAATTCTTCGAAATTTAATCTTACAGAAGCGAATACAAAACCAAACCTACATTGGACAATTATAACAATAACCTAAAATCATCTCATCCCAAACGTTCCAAACTATCGAACACTGAAAACAATCCCTCGCTAATAAAGCTACTGCATAAATCTCGCTCCCCTGTTCTAAAATTTAGATTTTTCCAATGCGCAATGACCTAACTGACAAAATCTCATACGTCAGACCTCCCCTGGGTCGCTAGAGTTAGGTTGCCATTCCACCAACTATGCCAAAAATATCATTCGTTCAGGAAATTATAAATGCGAAAAGTAAAAAGCACACATCGGAGATAAACAAGGGAGGGGATCTATAAAACAAGCTTCTCCTGTTTCCCCTCGCTCCCCTTCTAAACAGCGGGGGAATAAAATCGAGAGAGAAGCTAAAAACGTAAAATAGAGACGCGAAAATATGTACAAAGAGAGCGCTAGCAAAAGTTGTGTATGGTAGGGGAGAAGGGTGCGTTCAGGGTTGGATTAAGGATTGGTTTATTTGTAATTGAAGGTAGAATAGATCACAATGTGTCAGAATATACAAGAATATTTTTGATCAATCACATTACTATAGCAACGAGTACTGTTAAGAGCTTGAAATTCTGAATTAAACACGTTTAAACACTCACTTGTTGTTCAAAGTATTCTGCGCCAAGATGGAATCATTTTTTCCAATCGTTTTCTGATACATTCAAAATGGCCTTTAGAAAGTATAAAAAGCTTCTTCTATTCTCAATTTTCGGAGAGTAAAAAATCGTTGGTACTTAGGTCCAAACAGGATGATATAACAATTCGATGTTTTCTTGAGTTAAATATTCAATTGTTTTCTGGGATATGTCTGAATCTACGTTGTCTTGGTGAAGGATGAATCGCATTCGGTGTTGGTTTTCTTGAAGCTTCTAACGAGATGCAACAAACAAATGGTTGAGTTCCTGTAAAAGAATTGTTGCTACCTTTTTTGAAACAAACGTTTTGACCATCTTGTTTACAATACTTGCGGTGAGAGTTTCGATAAGTCGAATGATCTCAGATCCTTACTGCATGATATAAAGATGGAACTATGTGATAAGATCCAAACTCTCGATAAAGAGAAATGAAATCGGATGTCTGTAAAGTCGCTTTACTGACGATAGTTGAACGTGACAACATCATAAGAAAATTTGATAGTTCGATAGATATTTTGTATGGATATAGAGGAGGTAATTGATCAAGTATGAATGTGCTTTGAGCAATGTTTCAGAACTTCTTACAATTTGTGTTATTGTTTTGAGATAATATATCACTGAACGTATATTTAATATCGAAAGAATCATTACCTTTATTAGACCCAATTATTGTCACTATAAACAATTGAACCGCATTCACATTTCACTGCACTTCATACTTGACGAAAACATGTTAATGTATTATTGTATAGCAGCTGTCCACGCGGACGCATCGCTCACTCAAGTAGGAGAGAGACACATGTCGAACGCTGCCGAACGTGGAGCCTCTTTGTCGCCTGTTCCGCGGTCCCGCTTGCACTTCAAGCCTTAAATAGAACGCCTCAGAGCGAGGAAACGCCGCATAAGTCATGTTTCTTCGTGCGTGTATCCAGCTCCATCGAATTATAAGACCTTGTCACGTCAAAAATCGCCGACATGGATCTGAAGTTCAATAATATAACCAGGGCGCAACCAATTTCATCGAAAGAATCAGAAATTATTGTCAATGAAGCGGTAAAAAGAATCAATAGATCTGAAAATATTATTATTCGCGGTGTTTCGGAAAATAATGGCACTACTAATGAATAACCTGTTTATACCAGTAGAAATGGAAATGATATTAGCGGTCCACGCCCTCGCACTTTGAAGGTGATTTTCGAGAACCCTGCCGCAGCCCATTCTGTTCTCCGCAACAACAAAAAAGGTTCAAGATTCACCCACTTTGAAGCACATCAAGATTGCAGACGACAAAATCCCTGATTAAATATCTGGAAGAGTTTCGCGAAGATCTTCAAAGTCGATTAGCAAACGGCGAGAGTGACCTGACCATCAGATACATATATATTCAGTGAAAGAACTCTTTCACTAAATAGACACTCCTTCACTGCAACTTAGCTAGTATAATCGCAAAATTCTATGATTTTACCGCTTTAGTTCAACAAATGCAACCATCCTTAATCTTCATTACTGAGACATGGCTCAGCGCAAAGTTTCAGATTCTATAGTGAAAGTTACAGATTTCACAGTGATTAGGACAGATAGGGTGAGAGGAAGTGGCGGAGGCGTATGCGCGTATGTGTCTGACGATATTGGTCGTCAGTTCATTTTGTAAAAATCTCATCTGACATACCAAACATTGAAACGCTAACAATACAACTACAATCTGAAGACTGCTCTTTCACATTCCTTTGCATAAATAGACCTCCCAGGATCTCTATTGAAGATGACCAGATGCTATTTGAGATCATTGAATCATCATCCAAATCTAATCTCATTAGGCAACTCTAATTTTCCAAATATATCTCGGCCAATACGGCACTCAACAGAAGTCCACAGTTCAGAATCTCCTTCTTTTCTTTGTCAGCCTTCTTTCGTCCACTTCTGAACATAGACCTCTCCGTGTCGCTTCCATTTATGTCTGTCTTGTGCTATTCTAAACCACTGTCCTCCGACTTGGTCTTTTATATCGTCGATCCAACGTCTTTAAGGCCTGTCTCTACTTCGCTTGGTCTCTCCATTGAATAACCCTCAGGGTCCATTTCTCTTTGTTCTGCCTTGCAACGTTACCTACCCATCTTCATTTCAACTTGGCTTTTCTTTTTATAATGTCTGGGACTCGCATTGTTCGTCTGATTTCGTCGTTCCTTACTCGGTTTTTCAAGGATATTCCCAGCATTGGACGTTACATGGCTCTTTGAGTAGTCCTTAGGCGATTTGCACTATGCTTCGTTATAGTCATCGTTTCAAGTCCGTATGTAGCCACAGGTAAGATACAGGAGTCCTAAACTCTTCTCCTTAAATTAATTGGGATATAGGTATTTTTCAGGATATGTTGTTTCCCAGGTTAACCCAATTCTTCTGGTTATTTCAGCTTTCTGGTTTTCTTTTCCTAGTTTGATAGCTTAACCCAGATGAACATACTCGTTTACATTTTTGATGACTTGATTCCCTAAATGGATCGGAACGTTGTTGAGGCACATGACCTTGGTTTCAATTCTATACTATTCGACGCTTCATTCAGTGCACTAACATCTCTTCTAACTCATCTGTGTTTCTAGCGATAAGGACAATGTCATCCGCAAAGCGCAGGTGATTAATGTACGATTCTTCGATTTTGATGCCGTTTTCTTCCCATTCCAACTTCTTAAATGAGTCTTCTAGAGCCAGGGTGAAAAGTTTCGGTGATATCGTATCACCTTGGCGTACCTCACCTTCAAGGTCAATTCTTGCAGTTCTTATATCATCATCAATTTTGACATGCATAGTTGCTCTCTGGTATATATTCCTTAGAGCTGCACTGTACCTAGAGTCCTGAAGCCAGCTTGCTCTGGTGGTGATAGAAATCTAGTTTCTTCGTGAGGCATTTTGTTAGGATTCTCATGAAAAGTTTACCTTGAGGATCAACTTTCATAAATTTTCTTTTCAATAATAACCTCACGACACGAAAAAGCATGACAACGCCTTGCCTCACGTTGTCAAACCTGTTAAAACCTACTTGGAAACGCTCAAATGGGAAGTCTTACCCCACCCGCCATATTCCCCAGATATTGCACCATCCGATTATTACTTGTTCCGTTCGATGGCACATGGCCTGGCTGATCAGCAGTTCCGCTCATGTGAAGAGCTCGAAAAATGGCTTGATTCGTGGATATCCTCAAAAGACGAACACTTCTACCGTCACGGTATTCGAGCTCTGCCAGAAAGATGGTAAAAAGTTGTAGCTAGCGATTGGCAATGTTTTGAATGATTCATTTGTAATCATTTTCCACAAAAAAGTTGTATTTTCATAAGAAAAACAGCGAGAACTTTGTTGCGGACCGTATATGAACTTTTTGTTTATGAAATGTCTTCAGCAATCACCTCCTCAAATATTGTCGTGTGATTTTCAATCACCCGGTATATAAAAAATCCTTAATGCTAATGAGTAAAAAATTGCAAAATGTATGGCACAAATTCAAAGAGTATAAATGAAAATTTTATCTTCATTCAGCATATGGGGTGCTGCGTTTATATTGACAAAAATGATTTTTGGTTTCACTTGATTATCGAAAGTTTCGGACAAAAGGATTTTTCGCAAAGGGGATATTGAAAGAGTTATACACTGTATTCCAATAAAACGAACCGTTTTGAATAACTTGACTGGTTTGATTTTTCTTAGTGTCGAAACAGATCGACTTTTGATTGGATGAGGACTGTTTTTGTTACATGTTTCGTTCTCACCCAATCAACTAGCATCTCGCACTGCAAATTTTTAAATAGGAAAAAGGAGACTTTTCTAACCAAGATGGAGGACAATCAGTTCAAATGAAGAAGAATCAGCAATATTGAGTAATCATAGCAGTAATTCAGAATTGTCGGGTGATGACGAAAACAATAATGAAAGTGAGGAAAGTTCAAATTCCCGAACAAAGATGAAGATTCTGATTAAAAAGGAAACGAATCAGAGATATTAGTATGGAAAGAATAGATATAAATGGTCATCAACTGAACCATCACGTAACACCAGAACACCTGCATATAAAATAATAAATAAATAAATAAAGTTCTATTACCAAGAGGAAATGCTCAAGATTTGGAACCTTTAGAATCGTGGCATAAAATTATGGAAATAGTGTGTTGTGTATTACACAAACATGAAATTACGAGAGTATTGTGACAAAGATGGTAACGATAATCGTACTGAATTCAGAGATCCGGACGAAACGGAAATCAATGAATTTTTGAGTCTCCTTTTGTTGACGTCTATGTTCAAATCAAATAATGAAGATATCCGAGCTATTTTTGCCACAATTGGTTCTGGCAGGGAAGTATTCAGATTGGTTTCTTCCGCACGCCGTTTTTCCGTACTTTTGATGTGTCTACGATTTGATACTCGGGAAGAAAGACAGGAATTAGTTCAAGATAATCCAGCTGCAGTACTGTCACAAATTCTGAAAAAAAATCAATTAGGATTCACAAAACTCGTTTTCACTTGGAACAAATTGCAGAGTAGATGAAATGCTTGTGGGTTTCAGGGGGCAATGTAAGTTCTAGATGTATATTCCTTCAAAACCAGAAAAATACGTCATAAAAGTTCAATGTCTGGCAGATGCAACGCAATACTTTTACAATACGTATATTTACTGTGGAAGATGTAACACCTGAGGAAAAAAATTTGTAATACCTACCCAAGCATTTCTTTGCTTATGCAAGCCAATATTTGGAAACAACAGAAATATTACTGGTGATAACTGGTATTCATCTATTGAACTTGTAGAAATTTTTCTGAAAAATAAACTAAAATATGTAGAAACTATGAAGAAAAATAAAAGAGAAATCAGGTTTACGAACCTTTTGAGAAACCCAAAGCTTATCATGTATTCTAGCGGATGCCCAAAGTAATTTTTGTAGGTTTCACCTACGATCTGTCACTTTTAAACGGTATTCTCCAAAAACAGGGTGTTACATAATAGTATGTCACAACTTAAGGGAGTAAATCTAAGTGCAATTTCAAGAGGAAAACTCCTGCAGTTTTTGAGATATCCATCTCAAATTTGGAATGCAAGCTATTTTTGCAGCCTCCACCATTACACATCCTAGATTTTAATTGAAATTCACAACGTGTTTTTTTCCTGAGGCCATGTCTCTCTTTGCCTTTTCAAACTTTTTTGCAATACACGATTGATCAGCGTAGAATCAATTTTCGTCATCTTCATTCAATTTAGAATTTTTTTTGACACTTGTAATATGTGTTTTCGAGTGAAAAATTATTGAATTTGAATTTTTTGAATTGTATGTTATTCGCTAAGTAAAAAAAATAATAGAAATACTCGGTTGGTATGCCCAATATTTTGATAGCTCGTCTTCTGAGACTAAACTTATACTTATTCAATATCAAACTGAAAAAAGAATAATTGAAATCTAAATAAATTGGTGAAAGTGTTCTCCACCTGCAAGAATACAGACCTCTGTCATTCTTCGCATATTATCACGCACTCTTTGAAATATTCCTGGGGTATTTCTTATCGTGTCACAAGAGGTTATTATTCAATTTCTCGATTCTTCTACAGTGTTCACTGGAGTGATATAAACTAAAATTTTGAGATATCCGTATAAGAAAAAGTCTAAACTATTCAAGTCTGGGGACCTCGGAGGATATGATTCTGGCCCACCCCGACCTATCCATTGGTTGTTGAATGTATTATTCAAGAATTCCATAGCTTCTCCACTAAAATGTACTGGTGCCCCGTCTTGCATGAACCACATTATGTTTTTCACCAATAAAGGTAACTCCTCCTCAAGAAATTGCCGATAAGCAGGACCTTTTAGTCTGTTAGGCGAAAAATGGCCCAATCAAATCATTTCCAATTATTCTGACCCAGACATTCAGTGAGAATTGTTCTTGATGATGAGACTCTTCCATCAAATGGGGGTTTTCCTCAGCCCAATAATCATTGTGAAAATTTGTGATAGCAGTTCTCGAAAAGTTAGCTTTGTCTGTGAACATTATTTCACAATCAAAATGAGCATTCTTTCCAATTTTACCTAAGAACCATCGGCAGACATTCTGTCTTGAAGGAAAATTTTGAGAAAGTAGAGTTTGGACTCGTTGAATATGAAACGGATACAATAAAAAGTCGTGGAGAATCCTCCAAACTAGAACTTGTGAAATATTGAACAGATTTCAAATTGTTCTTGTACTCACATGAGGATTCAAATCAATACAATTCAAAACAGCTTCTTCAATATCTGGAGTCCCCATAGTTTGAGGTACATCTTTTAAAAGATTAGTTACAGTAAAAGTACCAGGTTCCCTCAACCTCCTGTGGATATTTGAAAATGTTCGTCTGTCTGGTGTAACTCGATTTGGAAAGCGCTCCTGATATAATCGCCTAGCTTCTGTTGTGGTTCCGTCAGCCAGACCGTACATGCAATGGATATCAGCCAATTCGACGTTAGTAAAATTAGCCATTTTTTCTTACAGCAATAACTTCAAAAGTCTTGAAACTAATCGTTAATTTCATAAACAATTCGACCAGAAACTGGTTCAACTTTAGTAACTGTCAAAATAAATAAATAAATGAAAAAATCAAAGCACACTAGTCATTTTTTCAATTAAAAGTGCTTTCAATTTAGCGAATGCATACAATCGTTTAATGATCGTTTAATGAATTTTTGCTCGAGAATGGTTGGAGATACGACAAAATACCAAGTATCAAAAAAGTTTTCAAATCGAACGAAGATGATTGCACGCCGATCAGTGGCGTATTGCAAGAAAGTTTGAAAGGGCAAAATAAGAAATGGCTCTGAGAAAGATAACACCTTGTATATTTCAGTTGAAATTCAGGACGTGTAATGATTGAGGCTGTCAAAATAGCTTGCATTTCAAATTTAGGCTGAATATCCCGAAAACTGCAGGAGTTTTGAAGAAAAAACAATTTTTTCCAGAAATGTCAACACCCTGTAGCTCTGTAACGAAGCTTTCGCAGACCTATGTTTATATAAACTTTTCTTCTTAAAATTGCACGTAAGTTTACCCCCTCAAGTTGTGACATACTATTATGTAACACCCTGTATATACTCACCGCAAATTAAACAAAAATGATTCGAATCATTCACACAAACTCTTCTTGACGATGTCACAATAAATTCTGATGAGTTAAATCAATATTTCTTCAATTAGCAGCGAATTATTACGTTTATTCAATATTTTTTTTAATGAGAGTGAGGTATAACTCGTAAACAAGAGCTGTTAGAAAACATATATGGGCATATTTAGAATCAGGGACGTCGAATTACTATACATCAAGTGACTTACGTTATTCATCAGACGAAAACTGCAATTTTATTGTCCAATATAATTGGTTGCCTACCAAAAAAAGAAATTCGAAATATTGCAATTGTACTTTAATTTCTAGGCGCAATGTAGTTGGTACGGATCTGCGATAACTCGACCGAATAGGGGGGCGGTTAGTAGGCATAGCGCCGGGACCGACGGGGTAAATGTAAACTGCGGGAAGTCCCCCGGGGCGGAAGTACCCTGCGGGGGCGGGAGATCTATCCAGCAGCCGAGAAGAATCATTTGCTTCAAAACTTTATGTTGTCCCTAATTTTTGACTAATGATGTATCCCTCATAAATTTTTCAGATTTTGCGCTAACCCCAGAATCAGTTCATAAAGCGTTTGTGGCACGATTTTCCAATGAATATTGCAGAACTTTCGGGTGTGTATCTCAGGATTTCTACGTTCTCGCGAACTTTCCAGAGGAAAGTTTATATCAACTGTTTCTCATGAATTGAATTCAAAGGAGAATGCTGTATAAAAAAAGTTAACGTGGAATGGCAGAGTAGAACCATATTCTTCAATATTTGGACGAAATTTTTCTCATGCAAATTTCATCGAGAATATTTCTTGCAATAATACATTTTGAAATAGTAATATTAATAATAATAATAATGAATTTGAATCTACCGTTCCTATCAGATACTGAAAAACAAGAGCAATGGTCAAGAAAGGAATTGCATGGACGACATCACCATGAGATTAATCAACCACACATCGACAAAGAAGCCTCCAACAAATGGTTGATGAAAGGAGAATTATTCGCAAAAACAGAAGGATTCCTTAAGGCCATCCAAGACCAAGTGATCCCTACAAACAATTACAAAAAAATCATCATGAAGGACGGAACATTACAAACAGATAAGTGCAGAAATTGCCATATAAGATCGGAGACTATACAGCATATTACGTCCGGATGCGAACAACTGGCCAATACGGAGTATCTTCACAGGCATAATCAAGTGTGCAACATTATCCACCAGAAACTTGCACATAAGTACGGACTTCTGAATACCTTCCAGCCAAATTACAAGTATCAGCCGGCGTCCGTATTGGAAAATGACTCTATCAGATTATACTAGGATAGGCCTGTTATCACTGAAAGAATGGTGACGAATAATAGGCCGGACATAATGGTGTATGATAAGAGAGTCAGAACAGCAACGCTGGTGGATGTCGCCATACCGAATAATAACAACGTGCTGAACAAGTTCTAGGAGAAAAAGTCCAAATACACAGACCTTGCTATTGAGATCAAGCAGATGTAGCACCTTGATAAAATAGATATTGTTCCTGTCATCGCATCCTCGACTGGTTTAATACCCAAAATTTTGCATGATAGCCTTAAGAAATTAGAATTGCATAAGAATACCTATATAGAAATGCAAAAAGCTGTAATTCTTAATACATATAGGATAGTTAGGAAATTTATGTCAAGTATATTGTAATCGAGCCTATTCCCTTTGATTGCTAAATCTGGGAAAAGTAAATTATATCCAGCTAACAGCTGAGATAGTGCAAAGTCCACGATAATAAATAATAATGAGACGAACCAGCAGAACGAATTAATGTATTTAGCACGATCAGAACTCAACAGAGCAATAACTGAACTCAGTGGTAGTAACCCAACTAAACGACCTAAACTGCCCCAACTCAAGACGAACAAGAACACCAATATCATTCTAGCAAGCATAAGCTCAGTGTTTGAAGAATACATTGACCAGAACACCTCGGAGAAAATTCACACTTTGATTTACTATGGAGCGGTAACGGTTCTTCGACTACACAAACAACAAGTCTCCACAACTCTGATTCGATATGAGCCAAAAAGCGTCTGAAAACCACCATGGCAAAAACGACTGGAAAAGGATATTGACAATATTAGAGCTGAGATCGGTCGCCTCACAGAATTTCTGAAAAACAAAAAGCCCTCAAGTCGCTTGAAATCCCATATACGCAAAATTCATGGAAAAATTGGTACGAACGCAAAACGCCCTGATCACAAACAACATATCGACGTGTATATGGATACTTTGAAGCTGAAACTCCAAGCAAAAGCAAAGAGGCTCTCAAAATACTTCAAGTGTACTGAAAGGAAACATCAAAATCAAAGATTCCTCCATAGCGCGGCCAATTTTCATGAGGGAAATAACGAAACTGCGAACAACAATAACAGAGAAGTACCGATTATTGGTCATCGTTATGGCCGAACTCCAAAGAACACAATGAAGATGCTGAATGGATCACGAATGAAAAACAACGCCTCGATATCAATCATATGGACTCCGAAGAAATAACGGAAGAAGAAATCGCAACAGTAGTAAGAGCGACCAACAAGTGGAAGGCCACAGGTATAGATAATATCCATAACTTCTGGTACAAGAAGTTTGATAAGCTCCATAGAGCTCTAGCGAAACAGCTCACTTATGTTCTTCAACAACAACACAGGAAAACACCTACTTTCCTAACACGAGGTTTAACATATATGCTACCTAAGAGCGATAGAACACAGGATCGGTCTCAATATAGGCCAATCACTTGCCTGCCAACACTTTACAAAATACTCACCTCATGCATATCCAATCGAATATACCAACACCTTGACGACAACAATATATTGTATTGTACACGGGTACAAGGAACAGTTCATCATCGATATTGTGATAATGAAACAGGCACACGTAGGGCATCGTAATGTTCATTAAGCTTTTCTCGATTATCTGAAGGCATTCGATAGTACCGCCCATTCTTGGCTCGTTGAAGTATTGCAGATATACAAAATTCACCCAGCCCTGGTAGAGTTCTTGAAGACAACAATGACACACTGGCGCAGGTCTCTGCAGGTCAACATGAACAATAAACAATTAAAACCGACGCGATACCCATACGTCGTGGAATTTTCCAAGGAGACTCTTTGAGTCCACTATGGTTCTGTTTAGCTATGAACCCATTGTCTTCAATGCTCAATAGAACAGGATACGAATTTAGGATAAAAACAGATAGGAATTATTATACAGTCTCCCACCTGCTGTATATGGATGACATAAAATTATATGCTTCGAACAAGAAGCAATTGGATGATTTGCTGAAAACTGTCAGTGAGTTTTCGGCAGATGTTCATATGAAATTCGGGATTGAAAAATGTGAGACCCTGAACATTTTGAGAGGGAAAGTGCATGAGGGATGGCGAAACATACAAATATCTAGGATACCAACAAGCTAGATTGCTAAACAATTAAAGGAAAAGATTCGTTCATATTGCAGTCAGCGTCTGAAGAATGTGCTGAAATCAATGTTGAACTCTGTGAATTTAGCCAAGGGAATTAACACCAACGCCATTCCGGTGTTGCTTTACTCATTTGGAGTAATCAGATGGACTAAGACAGAACTGGATGATATTCAAAGGCAGACCCGAACGACGCTGACAAAGCACAACAATCATCATCCAAAATCGTCTGATAAGAACAACTTTGAGGTGGAAAGAAGGAGGACGCGGATTAATAAATGTTGTCAATTTACACACCAAACAGATAAAAAAATCTCAGAGAATTCTTTTCTGCAAAAGCTTTTACTTCTGACTTTCACAGAGTGATATCCTGGCTGATAAGGGATATACACCTCTAAATCTTGCTACCAGAGATGACCTGCTGAATCTACCGTTCCTATCATATACTGAAAAACAAGAGCAATGGTCAAGAAAGGAATTGCATGGAAGACATCACCATGAGATTAATCAACAACACATCGACAAAGAAGCCTTCAACAAATGGTTGGAGAATACCTATATAGAAATGCAAAAAGCTGTAATCCTTAATACATGTAGGATAGTTAGGAAATTTATGTCAACTATATTGTAATCGAGCCTATTCCCTTTGATTGCTGAATCAAAGGAAAGGTAAATTATATCCAGCTGACAACTGATATAGTGCATAAGTCCACGATGATGCAAGATTCCAGTCTTCTCCTCATTGATTGGCGAACTCTTTCAAAAACATCAGGATCTGTTTTCATCGAGTTATACCCAGCGATGATTCTATTTCTCAAGTCCTCAACATTTGCCGCGGGGGTATTGCAAACCAAAGACTTCAAATGATCCCACAGGAAGAATTCGACGGGATTTAAATTTGGGGAATGTGCAGGCCAAAATTGGCTTGAAGCGCATTCTTTGTCTTATTGCCAAAGATACTTGTTCAAGAAATTCTGACCAGATCGCACCTGTGTTTTGTATAAAATCATAAGCTGTAATGACTGCTTAGTCCTCAAGAGATAACTGAGTTTAGTAAAAGCAGATTTGGCATTGGTTTATATATGAGCATTCCAGCAAACTCCAGTGTAGACGGTGATGCCGAGTAGAAGCAAGTTTTCTTCTGAGAGTATTCGTTGTCTTTGATTTATTGAAGAAGATTCTTTAGCAGTTTCTTTTTGGAGAACGCTGTTGACTTCGTCCTGTTCGCGTTAAGATTGTTCAAGTTCAACCAGTGCCATTCTGATATCTCCTCTAAGTCCAATTCAGTGAAATGCTCTGTTGGTATCCTTGCCAGTGTGACTCTTCAGCAGTTATAAAACGCTGACTAGAAAATGAGGACATTAGAGTACAGTTGAGAGATTTATTGAAAACCAGGATTGCAATTTCAGTCTCTCGACTATCTTCCCTGATAGCAAGTACTGAACGAAAATTTGAATACATACACACATGAACAGGAAATACAAAATCAATAAGGGCGCAAACAAGAGGTGATAAATGAATCATGTTAATAGCAGGTATAGCTACTGGGATAGGGTCCCACACACGAAGAAGAAAATGTCGCTAGTTAACACAAAACACTCGTTGTAAACGTGAATGTAAGATGAAATAAAACACATGGTTCCCTGGTAAACAACGGCAGTTTGACAGTAGGCCGAATGCATGGGTCCGTAGAGTCGACTTGTGGCAACGCATGTTGCAGACGATCTACGGAGACGGAGAGCAATCGATAAGGTCGGCGAAGGGAAAGAAGAGAAGCTTAGAGATGCTCCGATATTTAAATCCTTGGGTCAGGTAGGCACAGAGTACGGTCTGTGCTTAGTTTGGTCGAAGGGACCTATTAGGCGATCTGTGATTAGAAAGCATAGTGAACACGGTAACATGCTTGGTCGGAGTAGCTCAGAGCGATCTATGATTAGAAAGCTTAGTGAACATGGTTCAAGAGAAAGCAGTGCGCTTCATTGACCATCTGGCGTGCTCTGATCTTTCTGATTTCTACAGGTACATGGTAAATGATATGAAGATCCAAAAGGATTAGTTCCAGAAAGAATCCAGTTCTTGAGAAACAACAGGTTCGCTCCAACTAGCTACGCCACTTACCTCTCTCTATGAAAATTATTTTGTTTACAGGACTAGTATGCTGTGGAATTTGCTTCCATCGAACATCTTTCTGATAAGTTACAATTTGGCCCTCTTTAAGAAGCGAGGGAATATACACCTTAAATGACAGGCATCGCCTAATCCCAAGAGTAGGAGTTAACAATAAAAAAACTCAATTAGTTTACCACCTTCACTTATACCTTGTGTCCCAGAATAAGGCATCAATAACTCGGAACGTAACAAAATGTTAGGAAGCCAGAATTGTGTTTAGGTTTTGGTACCATTTATAGTTCTCATGGCATAATTCATTTGGAAATCAATTCTACCCACTACTCAATCAAACATAATAACTGTACCTAGATATAGAAACGCCCAGAACAAAATCAGCAATTCTGGGAGTATGCACATTGACAACAAAATTGTATTAATCTCAGAAATCAATTAAACCTTCAAAATTTGCTGTTTTATTTCTGCTACATATGGAAATTTTGAAACATCCATCGTATGAACACATGGGGTCGAAATTTTTCGAACCATCCTCGTATTCGTACATAAATTTGAGGGTTTGAGCTCGTCATTTCCGATCGTCATAAAAATGATTTCAATGAGTAAACAATTTCGTTTGGCGTCCAGTGTATCCGGTTAAATTAGTGCGCGAGGCTTTGCCTACAAAGTGTATGCGGTCAAAATGGAAGATTCGAAAGTTAGCGAACCATGTCACGTAGTCTAGAGAGGGCATCTTGATTTGTACCTTAATCTACAGCACTATCAGCGGTACATCTCGTGCTGGAAGGTTATTTATTGATGGAATGAGAGTAGATATTGAACTGGATAGGATTTGCCAGTGGAGGAGAGTTCCATATTTTATATAATTTATGACACCCTTGTATGATTAATTTTAACTTGAGAATATTTTTGAAATAATTGGTTAACATCGCTTTATAGCTATCATAAATAACATCAATAATTTTCGTAATTTTAAGGAGGAGTCCTAAGGTTTCTTCAGTGTAACAACTTTCATAAGCAAGCAACAGGTTACTTTATTCATTACACCTGGAAAGAATTCCATACCTTTCAGAAATGCTCTTTCCAGGATACTGGATGATTTGTTGTTTTTGTCCGTACTACTAATATAGACAGCCTGTTTATGAATAATTTGTTTTTTCTACTCCGTAGCTATAATACAGGGTGAGGCGTAACGGAAGGACGATTTTAGAACGGGTAGTACACGTAACGATGAGTGAGAAGAGGGAAGCGGCTGAGGTCATTCGACTCAGGAGAAGTTACCATTAAGTTAAAAAGGGTTATCTGGACAAGAGAGCATCGTTCGTTCGCAGTTGAAGAGTATCAGAAATCTGAAGAGTCTGTCATTGTCTTGCAGCGACGTTTTCGCCAGCGCTTCAACATTGGCTGTAACGCTTCAGTTCCGAAACGTGACACAATCATCCGATGGCTACAGAATTTCAGAATGACTGCATCAGCAATGAATCCGAAACCTCAAGGTCGTCCCCGAAGTGTAAGGACACCAGCTTCCGTGGAAAGAGTGAGACAAGCTGTAATTCAAAGCCAGGCCTCTCCATCCGAAAACGAATTGTATCACTCCAAATGAGTAGTCGAAATGTTCGCAGAATTACACACCAAGACCTCCGCTCTCACCCCTTTGAGCTTATGGTTGTCCAGCACCTTATTGAAGGAGGTTTTGTACAACGCCAGCAGCTTGCCAAGAGAATGCAAATGAAGTCACCGTTTGGTAAGCTATGAGGTCTTGGGGTGATTGCCAGGGCCTCAATGGTAGCCGCTATTTCGGGAAATGGTGAAAAGTTCTTTGGTTAAAGCAAAGCAGGTTTTCGGTTCGGTGATCTCTATTCTGTCTGGCCTGAAATCGACAGATTGGAGCTTGAAAGCTCAGCTTTTTGATTCTTTTGTGCGTAGCATTCTACTTTACGCATCTCCGGTATGGAGCTTACGGTACATCGATATTCTTGAGAAAGCTCAGACCCAGTTCTATAAGAAACTACTACATTTACCGTCTAACGTCCCGGATTACTTAGTGCGTCTGGAATGTGGTGCGACAAAGGTCCGCAGTACTATATTTTACCACACTCTAAAATGTTTAATTAAACTCCATAGAATGGAAAGCTTCAGACTCTCAGCGAATGCTTGACCTCTCCAGTGATAGTAAGGTCGAAGCAAGGTATAAATGGTGTGTGCAGGTAAAAGAGCGTTTTGAGACCATAGCTTGCCTGCATATATTTGAAAGTGTGAACGACAGAACACTGGCATCTTCTAAGAGTTTTCCCATTGAGAAATTCAGGAATTTATGTTTCAATGAAGATATTTTGCGAGCCACTAACTCAAGTTATCCACTGATGGCAAATCGTTTCAGTTAAACGATTTCGTCAAAAATTTATTTGAATCTATCTGTTCCTTTTGATTACACGCTGATGGTTTCCCAAATCCGTTTGTGCGACAGAAAATGTTTGAGAATATATTTTATGGAAGTATATTTTAACATTGTGTTCGGTGAAATATCCATGGTTTCTGGACTCGGACGTCTGATCATTTGTTTTTTGAATGCCCACCATTGGGGCAATATTCGGGAGTTTTTGTGACGCGAATAATGTTTCTGAGGTGGTTCGATTTTTGGAAGGTCTTTCGGAGGCCTGTCAAATCCGAAGATTTTGAGGGCTCGTACTCACTCTGCTCAAAACTAAATCTTTTATAATATATAAATGAACCCTGTTGGTGTCTTGGAGTTCATGGAATTGACCCTTACGATTATCGATATTGTTCAAATGAATAAATTCGACAACATTCATGTTTTTTTTGAGTTTTCGCCACATGTCCTCACATTGTTCGCTCTAGTTTTCTGGCAGAATTTTTGTTTTTGTCAGTCGATTATATTTTATTCGTTTAAGTTTTGTAAGTACAATTGCTGTATTATTATAGGTGATTGTAGGGGGCACTCCGATTGAATTGTATCCACTGAGGTTATCAATAATTTTTTTTCCTGTAATGCTTGATAGGGGAATAATATCTTTACATAATGTTTTGTACAATTTCACACAAGCTGGCTTCTCTTGGAGCCCGAGTGTGTGTTTTTTGTAACTATTTGTTTATGGAAAATTTAGAATTCCAGAAAACTATATATTGAATTGAAATACGAACGCTGAAACTTCGCAGCCAATTGTTGGGCTTTGAACAGTTTTCGACCTCTGCCGTGTAGTAGTGGATTCATGTTTCATTCATTGTCACATATCGATACAAAAATTTTTTAACAGCAATTTCAATGTTCCAAATAACTGTCAGCTTCATCAATTCGTTGTTATTTCTGATCCCCTGTGAGCGAACGCTGCACCCACTTCAAAACAGAATTCGAGCCTAAATAATCGATTAAAATAATTGATCGATGAAGCCTGAACTACGTGATAGTTGATATTCATAATGAATAATAAAATAAAACAAGTTGCTATGTTTTAACTATCACTAATTTATTGATGTAAAGAATTATCAACAACAAGCTAATGAAAACTGAATACTCATGTATCATACAGGAATTACCATCAATAAAATGCTAGTAGTAGGTCACAGTTCGAATAATGGTGATTGGTAGGTAATTAAGTCTACCTGGTCGTTAAGGAGCTTAACCCTTTCTACCCTAGATGCCTTGAATATTTCCATCGATTCAAAGAAATTGAGTTTATAAGATTTATCACTGGAATGAAGAATTTTTAGCAGTTGAAGTTCTGAAAAAGGATGACATTCATTCAGACAATGTGCAGCTAAAGCTGAATCATATTTCTGATGTAGGAATGACCGGAAATGTTCTTTGTATCTAGCCTTCAAATAGCGTCCTGTTTGACCTATATAAAATTAATTGCACTCAGAACATGTTAATTGGTATACTCCTGATTTTTCGAATTTATCGGTTTTATCTTTTGTGTTGAAAAGCAGGCCTGACAATTTGCTAACGGTTTGAATGCAATGTGAACTTTTTTACTATCAGACCAAACTCTAGCAACCTGTTCTGACGTCTTCCCAAAATATGTTAGAGACATACATTTTTCGGGCTTTTCTCTCTTGGATTGGGGATATATCATGTTGAATGTGTTGTTGCGTATTTTTCGATTAATTAAACTCTCTATTGCTTTTATATCGAAGCCGTTGTCCTCGGCTATTTTCATAATGGTGTTAAATTCTGATTTTTGGTCCATGTCCGATAAAGGCAATGAAATCGCTCTGTGAATCATGGATTTGAACGCTGCTATTTTTTGAGAATACGGGTGAAATGAATCTATGGGTATGACATTATCCGTGTTCGATGGTTTTCTGAAGATATTAATTGATAAATGGTTATTATTCTTTCGGGTAATTGTTAGATATAATAAATTGATTTTACTATCGACTTCTGTTTCTAATTTGAACTCAATTTTAGGATGAAATTCAGGAAGATTTCTAGCTGTCTATTCGTTCCAATGAAACTGGCTAAAATGTCAACAACATATCGGTACCAAAATAGAATATGCCTTTTCGTCAAAGGTGACGTCATAATTTTAGTGTTTTCCAAATTAGACATGAAAATTCAGATAGAAGGGACTGATGGGTGAACCCATGATCAAAACGAATAGTGTATCATCATCATATAAAGCAGTCCAAGCAACGAAGATAATTTGGATAAAAGAAGAATGTAAACTTCTTTATAATAAAAGCTATGTCTTTCAGCACTACCTTAAGGTCTTGCACTCAGAACTCGGTTTTAAATTACATTATTTAGAATTTGATATTTTAGAAGATACAATTAGATCTATAATTAGTATTTCCATATTCAAACAATTTCATAGACAGTCTAGAAAATGGAAATCACTCAAATCAAAATTTTCAGTCACACTTGAGTCACGCATAATAGATTTAATTCTTCGGGAAGTCAAAGGGTTGTTAATTTATCTGATGTTCAATTCAACGAAAAGAAACAGATCTTCTTTCCAAAGATCCTAAATTTGTTCCTAAAATACAGACTATTTCTTTAGAAACATTAGACGTTGAATCCGAAATTTTAATGAGAACCTTGAATACTGGCAAAACAAACTAACTCGAAAGATAAAATTTTAATCAAAAATATCTAACGCAAAATTTCTGACCATTCATTAGTACTCACTCGAGCAGATAAGTCGAATGCTATAATTGTTATTCCAAAAGTAAAATATGAGGAAAAAATGGAAGATTTCTTTAATAAAGAAGCGCTTACACGCGTTCATAAAGACCCAACACCACTTATACAGAAACAACTTATAGCAGCCGCTAATGAGATTCAATCACTCTTTAGTAGCTTCGAGAGAAACAGATGGATTAAAATGAATCCTAGATTTCCTAGATTATATGGTCTCATTAAAACACATAAAGAAAATAACCCCATTCGTCCAGTGGTGTCATATACCATTAGTCCTACACAAATACTTGCTAAGCAACTAAATACCAAATTCAAATCAACTTCAGATTTTCATTCACAATATAGTATAAAAAATTCATTAGAATTATCGATTAGAATGAATAATTTCCTCATGCCACCTACCGCAAAATTAATATCATTATATGTAGGTAATATGTTTTCGAATATACCTGCAACAAAATGTGTCCCCTTAATATCAAGTATTCTAGAGGCAAGAAATCTCAACGTGATCTGTAAAGATGAGTTAAATTCTCTGTTTGATTTATGCTTGACCCAAAATCATTTTCAGTTCAATAATAAGATATATTCACAAAATAATGGTTTAGCTATGGGTTCACCCCTCAGTCCCCTTCTATCTGAAATTTTCATGTCTAATTTGGAAAACACTAAAATAATGACGTTATCTTTGACGAAAAGGTCATTGGAACGAATTGACAACTAGCAATATTCCTGAATTTCATTAATAACATTCATTCTAAAATTAAGTTCAAAGTAGAAACAGAAGTAGATAGTAAAATCAATGTCTTAGATCTAACAATTACCCGGGAGAATAATAACCGTTCATCAATTAATATCTTCAGAAAACCATCGTACACGGCTAATGTCATACCCATAAATTCATTTCACCCGTATTCTCAAAAAATAGCAGCTTTCAAATCCATGATTCACAGAGCGATTTCCTTGCCTTTATCGGACATGGACCGAAAATCAGAATTTAACACAATTGTGTTAATGGCAGAGAACAACGGCTTCGTTATAAAAGCAACAGAGAGTTTAATTAATCGAAAAATACGCAACAACACATTCAACATGATATATCCCCAATCCAAGAGAGAAAAGCCCGAAAAATTATATGTCTAACATATTTTGGGAAGATGCTAGAGTTTCGTCTGATAGTAAAAAAGTTCAGATTGCATTTAAACCAGTTAGCAAATTGTCAGGCCTGCTTTTCAACACAAAAGATGAAACCGATAAATTTGAAAAATCAGGAGTATACCAATTAACATGTTTTGAGTGAAATTCCTTTTATATAGGTGAAACAGGACTCTCTTTCAAGGCTTGATACAAAGAACATTTCCGGTCATTCCTATATCAGAAATATGATTCAGCTTTAGCTGCACATTGTCTGAATGAATGTCCTCGTTTTCCAGAACTTCAACTACTAAAAATTCTCATTCCTGTGATAAATCTTATAAACTCAATTTCTTTGAATCGATGGAAATTGTCAAGGCATCTAGGGTAGAAAGGGTTAAGCTCCTTAACGACCAGTTAGACTTAATCACCTACCAATCACCATTGTTCAAGTTACTGTCACCTCTACTAGCATTCTATTGATGGTAATTCAGTTTTCATTAGCTTGTTGTTGATAATGGACGTATGTCCGAAACCGGTTAAACCCATGCAAAATTTTGTCAATCTTTACTTCTATAAATTAGTGATAGTTAAAACATAGTAACTTGTTTTATTTTATTATTCAGTACGAATCGATTAAAAAACTGATTATGGTGTCTTTTGATATATTTAGGGTGTCAGCTAACTCCTGCAATTTTATTTGCATCACCCATAACAATTAAAATTTTTTTTGATATATTTCGACGTCATCAGCTCTTCTGGTCATCAAGAGCATATCATCGGTAAATGGTTCTTCGGGACTGAGAATCTTCCAGGTTATACTTTTCATGCCATTCCTGAATTTGTATGAGACATGAAACTCGTTTTGATTCATTATGTACAAATTTACAAAAATAGCGTCACATCCATTTGAATATCTCGAACAACTGTGGAGCGAAATGCATGAGATTCGACATTGGTTGGTACTACCTGAAACAATTGCATATTTCTGGCGCAATTTTTTCATCAGTAACTACAGAAAAACAAATGACACATTTTCTTCCTCTTTATCCTCGCATTATACTAGGCGACTTTAATGCCCACAACTTCATTTGCTCTCTACAGATGTACGAGGAAACGAAATAGAAACATTCATAGACACTAACAACTTAGTCCTTTTAAATACTGGAGAAGGAACCAGGTTCAATTGTATCACAGGACAATTCTCTGCGATAGACTTAACTTTATGTGATCCACAACTCGCCCCGAAACTTACATGGAGCCCACTCGATGATCTTTATGGAAGCGATCATTTGCCATTGAAAATTGATCTAACACAACCGTCAAAAATTGCAAATACTAGAACACTTGATAAGTGGAATTTGAAATCAGCCAACTGGTCCCTCTATTCATCATTTATTGACGACAGGATTGATATGCTCAACATGAATACGGATATATCCAATATTGTGACTCAATTTTCATCTTTATTGAATGATGCAACAAATGAAAGTATAAGTAAAGTGGTACTTCCGGCTGGAAAAAACATCCCCTGGTGGAATGAAAACTGCAAGAATGCAATTAGGGAAAGCACACGAGCTTTCAACCGATTGAAGAGGCATTACACTCCGGACAACCTCATCGAATTCAAAAAGTTAAGAGCGAAAGCTCGTTTCGCATTGAAAAACAGTAAGAAAGAATCATGGCAATCCTTTGTGTCGATTACTCCCGAGACACAATCAGCAGAAATTTGGAAGAAAATAAGAAGTATCAGAGGAACTACCAAAACTTACCAAATAACGAGTTTATTAGTAAACAATAATGTCTTAACACAAGAATCTGATTTGGCAGAAGCTTTCACAGATACATACGAACAAAATTCCAGCGATGGCAATTTTCATCAGGACTTTGCAAGGTATAAGAAAGAACAAGAAAGTGTTCCATTATTGATATCCGAAAATTCTTCCAAAGAAGACATCCTGAATATCGCTATTAACATGGATGAGCTACTCTACGCCCTCGGAAAATGTAAAGACTCGCGTCCAGGACCAGACAACATTCCTTATTCGGTTTTAATTAATCTGTCAGCAAAAGCAAAAAAGTTCTTCTCAATATATTCAATAGAATTTTTCTTGAAAAAGTGTTTCCCCCAGAATGGTCAAGAGCAATGATACTTCCTATATTCAAACCGAATAAGCCACAGAATGACACAAAATCCTACAGACCCATATCTCTTACTTGCACAATGTGTGAACTGATTGAAAGGATCATCAACAGCAGATTACAGTGGTTTTTGGAAATTAACAATAAACTTGTTCCTGGTCAAAATGGGTTCCGACGAAATAGAGCTACAATAGATAATATTGTGAACCTTGAATCAGAAATTCATGAGGCATTCAGTCGAAAGCAAATGGTACTGGCCGAGTTCTTTGATATCCACCGGGCTTTTGAGATGGTGTGGAAACACAATATCATCAGATCATTGAATAGTTGGGGCATAAGAGGAAACATCTTGACGTTTATTAAAAATTTTTAGAAAAAAGAATATTTCAAGTTAAAGTAAATAATCAATTATCCTCGGAAAGAAATCAAGAGAATGGAGTTCCTCAAGGAAGCGTTCTAAGTCCTACCCTTTTTTTAATAGCAATAAACGACATATTGAACGGTGTCTCTGCACCAGTAAAGGCCCAACTCTTTGCAATTATTTGTGAAAGGCGTGGATGTTGAAACTATGCGAAGTCTGATTCAGCAATCGATAAATATTATATCACGATGGAACCTTACTAGTGGATTTCAATTCTCTGCAGAAAAGACGAAATGTGTTCTTTTTTCAACGAGAAACAAAACATATCCTATGATTTCATTAAATAATATGAATTTAGAATTTGTAAGTAGCGTGAAACTTTTAGGCATTTGGTTCGATGAAAAGTTGAATTGGAGGAAACATATTGAATCAATTAAAATTGATTGCAATAAAATACTCAATCTATTGAGGGTCCTAGGAAGTCAACAATGGGGAGCAGGCTCGAAAAGCCTTTTAGACATATATAAGTGTTTAATTAGATCAAAGATTGAATATAAAATTCTTGCTCATTCTAGAGCAAGGAAATGCTAGGAAAAGCTATCACCAGCAATTGGAAGCTATTTTAAACCAAGGACTGCGGATTGTAAGTGGAGCTTTTCGAACAAGTCCAATTCAAAAGTCTACATTGTTTAGTAGGTGAAATGCCATTGAAATATCGTATTCAAATCAATACCTTGACATATGTATTCAAAATCAGCTATACAGTTAACCATTGTAACAGGAGATATATTACATTGAACCGACAAAATGATATAATCACAAATGCAAACTCTATTCTTCCTTTTTATAAAAGACTTAATAAAACACCTGAAGAACTGCAAATTCCTGAACCTTCTCACTTACCCCTACCTTCATCCTCCATACTTCCCTGGCGCGTACATAGAATGGATAAAACTACCAACTTAGCTGAATACATAAAATCTGAGACGAGCCCGGAGCTTCTGAGGACACTATTTCAAGAAGAATTACATAAACATCCAGAGGCCACATTCATCTACACCGATGCATCGCTAAATACATCCACAGGTGTGGTGGGCCTTGCTGTTGTTACACCCGAAGAAACCCAAACATATGCGATTGAAAATAATACTGTCTTCACTGGAGAAATGCTGGCTATTCACCAGGCCTTGGTATATATTCTGAATAACCCGAAATGTTCATACTGCATCTGTACTGATTCACTCAACTCAATTTAGAAGCTATCAGAGTTATATTCAAACTGTGCTTTGGTGCAACAAATAAACCAACGGAGACATCAGATTCACCTGCTCAATATGTCATTACTTTTCGTATTCACGCCCTCTCATGTTGGAATTACTGGAAATGAAAAAGCCGATATTGCCGCAAAGAATGCCTCCAAAGGAACACCTAATCTCCAATTATTAACTCCAGGTGATTTCAAGTGCATGGCCAAGAAGAAAGTCCGAGAAATTTGGCAAACCCAATGGTCCCAATCAGGGACATTTTTGAAATTGATTAAACCAAGGAGCTATGAAATTATTGATTCACCAAAGAAAAGTAAGATCAAGTTAAAATATCGAGACTTCGATTAGGCCATACTCGTCTAACCCACCAACACCTAATGGCGAAGGGGCCTCCTCTAAACTGTGAGCTATGCAACGTAAGGTTAGACATCAGCCATATCATTGTAGAATGTCCGAAATATGACCAGGAGAGACTTGCATCAAACTTAAAGCCGACACTACAAGATGCTCTTGGGAACAATGTCACCAATATATATGATACTCTCAATCATTTCAAACTCATCAATTTATATGATATGTTATAGTTTCCATAACAAACTTATAAAAATATGCTAATGCTCTTTGGAATCGAAGCACTCAATCTGAAATAAAAAAAAATAAAATATTTGAGAACCGTTCGACAATTTCCGAAATACGTCTTCGAAAAATAGCTGAATCAAATTGTTAAATTTCAAGATGATGACAACGGCACTAATACTTCAAGATAAAAAATTATTCTGAAATTGAAATTCACCTAATACAATTCATGATGAACCAACACATTTTGTATGATCAGTGTATGCTGGGAAACCTTCGGTAAGTGAATTTTGTTGCGCTTTTTTGGCTAGTCGGTCCGCATTTGCAAGCTGTAATTACTTTCTCAAACAATCCTAGCGTGTATAATGAAAAAGATCATTTTACTTTCCACGTTCGAAGCTGCAGAACCGTTACGTCATTAAATGTTATTCTGTGAAACGAGAGAAGTAGTACGGTTTTTGTTCAGTATGCAGTTCGTATTTTGGGTAGTTATAATAACGCAATATTTTGCAAGCGAAACAAGAAGAGCAGCTGCGTTAGTCTTTCTTCATTAATGCATAGGATTTAGAGGAATTATTTCGATATTGAAAATTCGAATTAATAATGTAACATTTCTTCAAAAATAAAATCTTTTATTAGTATCGAATTTTGATAATTTCTCATTTGCAATGAGAGTATAGATGTTTTTATTTTATGATAATTCATTTTCAACGAAGATGAAATAAAATATATCTATACTTTCCACAATTTTATTATCAAAAACATGACTACTACATGGAACGAATCTACTTATACAGGGTGGCATTATGCCAAGAAAACGACGGATTTAAAATTTTTTTTCTCGCAATATGATGAACTTCTGTCACGGTCACAATTTAAAAATAATTATGTATATACAGGATGTTCCGTTTCTGAGGAACAAATCAGAGTTATGTTTTTTTTAAATAGAACACCCCATATATTTTGATGAGTTTAGTTTTGTGAGATCAAATGAAGATGACTTTGTTCGATATTCCCTATACCTAAGTTCAATGGTTTTCGAAACATTTGAGATTTTTCGAAATTTTATGACTTTTTCGAACATTTTTTTCTTATCTCTTTGTGACTTTCCGATTATAAGTTTGCAAA
The DNA here is from genome assembly GCA_013387265.2 of Cryptolaemus montrouzieri. Lineage (NCBI taxonomy): Eukaryota > Metazoa > Arthropoda > Insecta > Coleoptera > Coccinellidae > Cryptolaemus > Cryptolaemus montrouzieri. Next base: position 71,165,407 of record JABFTP020000062.1, read on the forward strand.
AATTATGTTACTAATACTCCATTTCTGAGTAGCCATCGTTGGGAAACTCTGAAATTGATACAGGGTGCACAGTACAAAATTTTAATGATCGGTTATTTTCATACCTATCGAAAGATATACCTATCTTTTACGTTTTCTGAGATTTCTAGAATTTTCCGATACTTTGTGTCTTAATAATCATCTCCAAATGTTTTCATTGGTTTTGAAGAGGAGTGCATGTCACTTGAGAAAAGAGGAGTTGGTACGATTATCTACTCAAACCACCAGTTTCAAGTCAATAAGTCGAAAATGATCGGTCTCCATGGACCGATGTGAAGACGATGAAAATGAATATTTTATGGAATTCAATTTTAAAAAATGCTGTGCTCGGAGCAGTTGAAAATTGTTCAATTCTATTTTTCCAGTGTTGTAACTCCAAAACTTCGTGAAAATTTTGTTTCTTTGAATCGAAAAATATACTGGATGATTCATCTGTGGCGCGGTGCTCAGTAGCTCGTACACTCTTGAAGATTTCATTTTTGTTCGAACGGGATTGTATTTAGAAAGTTAGAATCTACTTCAGCAATTTATTTTGCAGTAAACAGGGTGTCCCAATTTTCTATGAAGAAAATCTTGGGTGGTTTATTCAGATTGGAAGACCAATTTTTGTTCAAGAATCAGGAGTAGCCTTAACTCTGCTATAATGTCTTCAAGTAATAATTTTTTTGGAGGATAGCTTTATTATTGAATTGAAATATATTATCCTCATTTTGTACAGGAGTGACACAAAAAATTATTGAATATTGAAATTTTAAAAATATCATATCTCGAGGTTCTATTGGAACACCCTGTATTTTATTATTCATGTCAACGAATAAAATATTGTGCTATATTTATGCAGAAGTAAAATTATCTTTATCTCCGATCATTTTCGAAATATTCGATTATATGTAAAACCTTTTGATGAAAATTCTACAAACCGTATCAAACTCCTCAACATGCATCATGATTCGCAAAGAAGTTATATTTCCTGTAATGATTCAAAAGTAAAAATTGAAACCTAAACAAGATAAGTTATGAAGTTATCAATTTTCCCATTGAATACAATGAAGTTCTCCAGAGAAGAAATGGTTGATATGATTTTTATTCTGGGTGAGAGTAATAGAAATTCTATGTTGGCAAGTAGAGTTTATGATCCTGATGCAAGATGCTTTAAAAACTTCTAATTAGATTTATCAAAACGGGTGATATCGCTCACAACAAACATGAAAAACCAAAAACTGCTACAGCTGAAGACAACCAGGTATCAGTTTTGTTGACAGTGACAGAGGACCCATATAAAAGCCAAAGAGAGATTTCTCAGATAACAGATATAGGTCAAACTTTCGTCCAGAGAATCTTGAAAGTGAGTAAATTTCATGCACCAGCTGCACCAGGAACTTAACAATCAAGACTATGAAAATCGAATCAATTTTTGCAATTGGGCAAGTGACAAAGTAGCGAAAAATCCAAATATGTTTAGCAGAGTTCTTATCTCGGACGAGGCAACTTTCTACAAGAATGGGCTTGTTAACAGGCACAACTTTTATTATTACGCCACAGAAAATCCACACCTTATGAGACAAATAGTTCACCAGCATCGTTGGTCCTTGAATCTATGGGCCACTTTAGTAGATGGATATCTAATTGGGCTGCACTTTTTCGACGGCACCTCAAAAGTAAAATGTATTAAGATTTTCTGCAAAATCATCTACCAATGTTACTTGCCGATTACCAGAGTATATAAGACAAGATTTGTGGTTTCAGCAGGATGGAGCACCAGCACATTACTCACATCAGGTTAGGGAGCATTTGAATCATTTATTTCCAAACAAATGCATAGGAGGTGGTGGTCCTGTTAGATGGCCAGCTAGGTTAGGTTAGATCGAGGGCATCGTTTACCAGATTCTCTCCACAACACAGTTGGATATCAGACAGAGAATAGTCGACGCCTTTCAGTCAGTTAATCCGCAAATGTTGTCGAGAGTTCAACGGTCTTTTCTCAGAATGATTGAGTTGTGTCTACAAAGAAACGGGCAAAATTTCGAACACTTATTGAAATAGTTCAACACCTTGTAGATCATCTCACCAAAATCTATGTATTACGTATTTCATACAAGACTACCTTAAAATATCTTCATTTCTCTGATCCAGTATAATGATATGTACTAATAAACTCTTCTTTCGCTACCTCTGATTTCATTATTCTAGTTTATTTTTTTATTTAGGAAATGGTCGAAGATGAAGATAAGGTTAGATTTGGTTTGACAATAGAGAATATACTACAAATCACAGAAAAGAAAAGATTGCATGAATAATTGAAGCAATACATACAAATACAAAAGATGTTCAAAATGGCCTCCATTATGCTCTATGCATAAATGTATTCTCGTTCCTGTGAACTCTTACTGTGAAAACTGTGGTAATTCTTGAATTGTGTGATCTTGAATTCATTACTGTTACAAAGAAGAAGGAAGAAAGCCTTTGGAAAATGGACCGAAGACATCCGAGAAAAGTAATATTCGAAAAATGGCTAGGGCAATTACGAGCCACTGGTAGTGTGTCCGATGAAAAACACCACCGACAGAAACCAATTGTTGGAAATGAAGAAAATGAACTTATTGTTCTAGCGTCTGTGATAGAACAACCAAGTACAAGTCAAAGGAACATTGCTCAAGAAATAGATCTGAGTAGACAAAGTGTGGGAAGAATATTGAAAAATCATGGTTTTCCTGCAAATCACGTTGGAACCCATCAAGAACTGTCACAAAGAGATCATGAATGATGACTCAAATTTTGCATATGTGTTAGAAATGGTCGCAGAAAATGAGGATTTCCCGAATTCAATACTATTCTCTGATGAAAGTACATTATAATAATCCTTTAGTAAACAGACACAATTATCATCATTACTCTGACCCTAGTCAACATATTCTTTGACAATCCTACAGTCAACACATATGGTCAGTCAATACATGGGAAGCAATTAAAAGACCTCATATAGTAGGACCTTTTATTTTCGATGGAAACCTGAATGGACAGATATACCTCAATTTTCTCTTCAACGATTTACCAGAGCTGTTGGAAAATGTGTCACTTGACATGAGACGACGAATGTGGTTTCAACAGGATGGAGCCCCTGCGCACTACAGCTAACGAGTAAGAGATCAATTGAATGGGACTTTTCCAGAAAAATGGATCGGAAAAGGAGGACTCTGGATTTGGCCAGCGAGATCCCCAGATTTAAAGTCCCTCGACTTCTTCCTGTGGGGACATGTTAAAAAGTTTGTTTATCGTACGCCGCCAACTACACTGGAAGATATTAAAAATAGAATTAAGGAAGCTTTCGAGACAGTTACACCTCAAATGCTATTAGGAGCAAGGGCATCTTTCGAAAAGAGAATACATTTATGCATAGAGCAAAACAGAGGCCATTTTGAACATATTTTGTAACATTTCTATTGCTTCAATTATTCATGCAACCTATTCTTCTCCATAATTTGTAGTAATATTCTCCATTGTCAAATTTCACTCATTTAAAGCATATTTTTCCATTAAAATAATCTGTTTCTCGAGAAAATTTCATACCTATAGAATGGAACCCATGTTCTCTATGCCTTTATTTAACTGTTTTCGAGATTTCTCGAATTTTCCGATACTTTATGTCTCAATATTCAGCTCCAAGTATTTTCCTGCCACTTGAGAAAACAGGAGTTGGTACGATATTCTACTCAAAACACCAGTTTCAAGTCAATAAGTTGAAAATAATCGGTCTGCATGGACCGATGTGAGGGCGATGAAAATGAATATTGTATGTAATTCAGTTTTAAAAAATGCTGTGTTCGGAGCAGTTGAAAATTGTACGATTTGAGCGTATTCCTAATTTTCCTTCTTGTAAACTATTTATCTTTTCCGGTGATAGGTATTCATAACATGCGTTTCAATTTTTTCTTCTTTTTGCTCATATATCTATTTTTCGAAAACATAGATTATTTTAATGGAAAAATATGCTTTGAATGAGTGAAAATGTTTGACAATGGAGAATTTACTACAAATCACAAGAAAGAAAAGATAGCATGAATAGTTGAAGCAATACATAGAAATACAAAAGATGTTCAAAATGGCCTCCATTATGCTCTAGATATAAATGTATTCTCCTTTCTGTGAACCCTTACTGTGAAAACTGTGGTCATTCTTGGATTGTGTGTTCTTGAATTCATTAGTGTTGACAAAGAAGAAGGAAGAAAGCCATTGGAAAATGGACCGAAGACATCCGACAAAAGAAACATTCGAAAAATGGCTAGGGCAATTACGAGCCACTGGTAGTGTGTCAGACGAAAAACACCACCGACAAAAACCAATTGTTGGAAATGAAGAAAAATACTTACTATTCTAGCGTCTGTGATAGAACAAACTTTTATTTTCGATGCGTTGCGTCGGTTGTTTGACTTATATGGGTTTCGGTTAGGCCCAGCACATGTGGTTGTGCGTTTTGCAGATTCTTGTGGACTGCATCGACATTCACGTTCTTATGCCCCAGTCCTCTGATAGTGCAAAACTCAATCAAGAGTTTGCTTTCATTTCTAGAACGTGAATGAGTTAGTGAATTCGCTGGAGGAGTGCTCGACTTACCCACATCATGAACACCTCGAGACAGCCCCCGACAGATCCGAATGGGAGACTATTTTAACTCCGGATGATTTTATCCCAGAAGAGCTCATCATGCTTAGTCACACTTAGTCACACGGGTGACCAATTCACGGGACTTATAGCTGGATGTGGTAGTAACACACCGGGCGACGGGGGTGAGGCCGCCTGCCACCAGCTCAATAATTAAACTTTCACTAGGACTTGAATGTTCTGTCAAATGAAACTTTAAATAACATAGAATCTCGAGCAGTTTGTAAGTCTTTTCAGAAAAAAAAAATTGACTTATTATACACTGATTAGCTTCTGAACCCTTCATTTATTGGTGAACCTAGATATAATTCAGTAGCATTGAATTCAATCAAACAAACAACGTCAATACCGTTCGGAATCTATTAGCATTTGCACATGTAACCTCTATTTAATTGTGTCGCCCAATATTTCAATTATTGTTATTTTGAACAATATCTAACTTAACCGTAAATCACTGGCAAGAAAGTTTTATTATATTCAAATTGAATATAGAGTTAACAATTGTTTTCTTGTCGCCAGTGCCATGCATTTCGAATATTAAATATTCTTCTATGCAACTACTTTGTATGCCTCAAATGGGCGACTACATGACCAATTATTCGACGCCTAAAACATTATTAGTAAATAATAAATATGGCTATAAGTTATTCTTTATATCCTGATTTATCAAGGCGAACTAAGAGTGAAGGTATACGAATTTATTTCGTGGAAATGTTTGGACAATAATTACGAAATCAATAAAACGAAATCCGATTAATTATTTATTTATTCATTCGATTGAAGGAAGAAAGAATTTCATTTAAAAAAATACAGAAACTACTACAGAAGAATTTACTACACCCTTTATTTCAAGATGGGCTGATATTGGCAGAAAAAGCTGAAGCACTACAGTTTTTGATTGGAGGGAAACCAATTTTTGAGTCAATTCAGAGCATGGGAAATCAACCCTCTGCAGAACAAAATTCATTATGAGAAAGGTGGACCGAGTGACATTTCTTTGGAAAGACCTTTTAATTGTCTATTCAAAATAGTATATTTATGAATATTCCATATCACACTGAAAGTCCAGATGCAATGAAAGTTTGTATGACAATGAAATCTTGCCTCACCGAATATGTCAAGAAGACTGATTGTACCGGAAAAGGAAGAGATACGTCGATTTTTTATTAGGGGGACATATTTTTGAGTTAGTTCTATTTAACAATTTTATCATTATGAACATTTAATATCATACATCCCTGTAAGACGAGTCCAAATGCATCAAAATTTTGTTTTCCAATGAAAATTTGACGATGTTTTTAATCAAACTAAGTTCTCAGAATGAACTCATCCGACATCCATTCAATGATACAATTCTCATTCTTTGCTATCATTCCCAAGTGACGATTCTTGTCCTCATTATTACCAAGTTTTAATTCTCAAGAGAATGTAATAATTTGAGATATCGATGAACATCAATATTTTGTAAGGAATGCACAATTTTTTCTATCACAACCATTGTAATTTGTTTCAAATTTGTTTTATTTTTGCAATAGATTTAATCATAGTTTTCAATTCACAGTTGATGGGCTTGTAATTGGATGGGTAAACCAAGTTAAGGATCTTGGTATATATCTTGATTCCAAGTTGTCTTTTGAGTATCATATTGATCATATAGTTTCTAAGGCTTTCAAAATGTTGGGTTTCGTTCTAAGAATAACCAAAAGTTTCAGTGATCCAAGGTCTTTAAAAATGCTATATTTCTTGTTGGTGAGGAGTAATTTGAAATATGCTGAGCCTGTTTGGTACCCTCACTATCACAAGTATATTGACAGAATTGAACGAGTCCAGAGAAAGTTCGTCAAAAGTATTAACTTTATATCTTTCAGTCATATCCATGATTATCAATTAAGTTTCCGTCATCACAAAATTTCAAGCCTGGAGCAGAGGAGAGTCCTTTTGGACACTGTAGTTCTTTATCGAATTTTGAATCATTCTTTTAGTTTTCCGCTTGTTAATTATCTCTTTTCTTGCGAATTATGCGTCTGTACAATTGGCGTATTGCCAGTATAGATATTTTCCATGAACCTCTTTCTTCTTTCAAAAAAAATGTTATTGCATATCTCATTAGATCTGAATCATGCTCATTGTAGTAGTTTTTAGTTTTCATGATACTTTATTTGATTGTGTAGTCTTTAGTGAGTCTTTTTTTTCTCTCCTGAATTTTTATGAAAGTTTTAATTTTCATTTCGTATGACAGTTTCAGTTCTGTTTATTTTTCTGTTATCATTTTCGGTGAACCCCAGAAATTGGGTCTATCCTGTAGAGGTTCCTATGTTCTGTAACAATAAATAAATAAATAAATGAATAAATAGTTGTCGTTTGTTTGACAAATGTTGAAAATGGTTTACTGAACGATGAGTGGGTCGAAATTGTATCAATTCTTCTTTTTTCATTTGAAAAGAAGGAACGCGGCAATTGGGCACACGTCCTTCCTTTCTTGACCACACATAATAATTACTGAACACATGGACATTTACTAACCTATGACTTCGCCGGACTCGAACCGGCTGCGGCATGTGTGCAAATTGAAAAAAGCATGTGTTCTTTCCACCAGATCACAGGCGGTCGATTTGTTCCAATTTATCATTGATAAAACACATAAATCTGTAACGACAAGGTCTTCCAATGTGAACTATCCAGAAAAACAGATAGGACGCCATAGAAATGTCTTATATTTGATTAATAAACTTTGAATCACCGTTTACAGGATCGTGAAATATCTCCAATTTCATTTTTATGAGGTGAATGAAACGACCACGAAGTTAAAATCTTATTAATCTACATATTGGGTATAGTACCTGCTTTTCTGACGAGAGTACCTTTAGTTTCAATAGTGAAGTGAATACGCATAATTGTTGACATAGGGATACCCAAAATCCTCATTGATTCATACAGGCATAGACAGAAACGACCCTGAACGGGGACACTCATTTGCAATTCTTGAAAGAATTAATAAAACCAAGGTTCATAGAAATTTTAGAAAATAATGAAACTCTTTCAGAGAATGAGCTTCGTTTTCAGCAAGATGGTGCTCCTGTAAATTTCGATGTTCCTGTGCGACAATATTTGGATGCAAATTTCCCAGGTCGGTGGATTGGCAGAAGAGAAACAGTGGAGTTGCCAGGTCACCTGATTTGAGTCCTTTAGATTTATTCCTATGGGGTCATCTTGAATCGAGAATCTATGCTAAACATAATAAAAACCTAGAAGAATCGTCATCGAATAAATACTTTTGACACCACTTTGATGAAGTATCAAAGGTCGCATATCTAACCTGACCTAGTTTCGAGTGCACAACGCCGCGATAATTAAAGAAAACACTACCTTGACTTTCGATCGTCTTTGACGTGGTTTCTTCGGTTTCGGTTCAGTTGAAAGGAGCCATTCCGAATCTCGTTGGCTTGTTTTGCATCTCATAAACCTATGTCTCATCACCTGTTACAATGCGTTTCATAATCGTGGGGTAAGAATTGGCTCGTTCTAGCATGTCTTGAGCAACATTCACGTGATTCAATTTTATGGAACTAGTCGAATGGCAACGCGTTTCATTCCTAAACAATCATTTAGGATGGTACGAATTGATTCGTGAGATATAGAAAGTTCAACGCCTATCTTTCTCAAAGATGTTGATGGCTGACCAGAGCGAGAAAAATCTTCCACGACATCTCGGCCACTGTTGAGTGTTCTGTTCCACTCATATGTACATGTTTTTGATGAAGTTCATACACTGTAAGCATTCTGCAACATTTGCAGCGATTTGGCACATGAAATTCCATTTATAGAATACAATACCGAATTTGAGACAAATTGTTCGATATTTTCATCCATTGTGAAAATCACAGAACACAATTGTGAGAACGAATAAAATTGAGAACTGTGAACAAACTGAATAACAGATCGCGTACAAATTCCACGTCAGTATGGAAAACAGTTTTACCAACTTAGCAACAAGATTTTTGACACTTGGTTAGACTTTTTTAATAATCAATTTCCGGTCCTTCCTTGACAGAATATACTACAAATCGAAAAACAGTGACCAGAGAAACATAGAAACCTGATTATAATTATCATCTATCACGTAAATGTTTGAATTTGGGAGGCTTTTACTTGGTAAAATTCCATTATCAATAATAAAAACAAGTACTGTGTTTTAAGGAATTTTACTCAATAATTGCGATTCGTAACGCGTTTCACTACACCGTAGCTTCTTCATAATCATTCGTCTGAAGAAGCTACGGTGTAGTGAAACGCGTTACGAATCGCAATTATTAAATAAAATTCCTTAAAACACAGTACTTGTTTTTTATTATATCACGTAAATGCTTCGTTTAGCAATATTCCAATTTTGAAAATAGAAATTGATTAATTTCATTAGTTGTTTTGAATTTTTTCCCTCTGTTCAACATAATAGTAAATTTTGCTTCGAAGAATTTGAACTGTGACCTGAAAAAAATGATTTAAAAAAAAGTACTTCGAAAATTTCCTAGATTATGATACAGGCGCATTCGCCAAAATGTAAACTAGATAATAGACAAATAGAACAGTGCAAGTGGAGGATCAAAAATATCCTTTATTCAATTACGGTGGAAAATGGTTGCACTCCCATCGCCCGGTGTAATACCACCACATCAGGCTACCAGGTGTACCGGTATAAAATGACCGTTCTTTGTGAAAATCAAATACTAATTTTGAATGGGGTAGTAAAAAAGTTTAGTCAAAGTATTGACGACATAAGAAACACAAGGTTTAACTTTAATCTACACTTTATTTGAAAAAATTCGACGACGTTTCGCTGACACAGCAGCTTTATCAAGAATGAAAAACAGAATGAAGAGTATGGTATTATAAAGAAATTGTAGAACAAGTTGGATGAATAACAGGAAAATCCACACCGAGCCATTGTACAGTTAGTATGAAAGGCAATAAAAACTAATTAAACAAGTTAAGTAGGGATGAGTAATTCACATCTACCTGTTCATTCAAAAGCTTGTCCGAATGTTTGTATCTATTTATTTCTAATGCTTCTAGGAGATCTAATTTTGAACTTTTTGATTTTATATGTAATATGTCAAAGATTTTATTGAATGAATGGTTTTCTTTTATTAGGTGGTTTGAATAATTTGAATCAGATTTATTTTTGTCGAAGCTACGTTTATGTTCAGATGTTCTTATGCCAAAACTCCTATAGGTCTTACCGATATAAATTTTATCACAAGAACCGCAATTGAGTTTATAGATTCCTGATTTACTTGATTTTTCAACACGAGATTTATTATTTTAATATGTTTACCTAAGTTATTAGAAGTTTTGAAAGTTATATTGAGATTTTGTTTGACGAGAAAGGATTTAATATATTTGTACTTGCAGAACCGCAGAATGTTAAACTGTTGAATATTTTATAGTCTTTATGAATAGGATATACTTATTATATATATATATATATATATATATATATATATATATATATATATATATATATATATATATATATATATATATATATATATATATATATATATATATATATATATATATATATATATATAGATAAATACAAATTAATTTTACCATACCTCAACCACCTCAACTGTATTCACTCATTTAATTGCATAAAGTAAATAACCCTGTTAGACCAGTCGTATCTTACGTTACAGCCCCAGCCGTGAAATTGTCGCACTACCTTATAGATATCATTAAAAATTATTGTTCATTCAAATCAAAATTTTCTATAAAAAATTCTTTCGAATTGATAAATAACATAAAAAACGTTAACCTACCACCTAACGCAAAACTTATTTCGTTTGATGTTGAGAATTTATACCCAAGTGTTCCTCCAGGTGATGTCAAAATATTAATCGAAAACATGTTGAATTCGAATCATGTTAACCACATAATTAAATCAGAAATATTGAATCTGTTAGACGTTTGCATTGAACAAAATTATTTTTCTTTCAACAACATCTATTACAGTAGTGAAAATGGTTTGATCATGGGAAATCCTTTGAGTCCACTTTTAGCAGAGATTTTTATGAATAATATTGAACAGAAAATTCATACACATCCACTCATTTCCAAATTTCATTATTGGTATAGATATGTTGACGACATCTTAGTATGTTTCATTGGAACTACTCGTGAATTAGACTTATTTCTTAATTTCATTAATTCCATCCATTTGAACATTAAATTCCCGATAGAAATTGAACAGAACGATTCCATTAATTTTTGGACTTAAAAATCGCTAAACAAAATAATAATCATGTTTTTCGGTCTTTCGTAAACCAACACATACTGATACAATTATACATAACTACTCATTACATCCAATCCAACACAAAGTTGCAGCTTTAAACAGCATGGTACATCGGTTACTCAATTTACCTTTATCAGTAGAAGATTATAATAAAGAGTTAAACATCATCAAACAGATAGCCATTAATAATTCATATAATCCGGATATGATAGATCTAATCATTCGTAAAAACTGTATCAGAAAGCAATAAAGAAGTATATCCTATTCATAAAGACTATAAAATATTCAACAGTTTAACATTCTGCGGTTCTGCAAGTACAAATATTAAATCCTTTCTCGTCAAACAAAATCTTAATATAACTTTCAAAACTTCTAATAACTTAGGTAAACATATTAAAAATAATAAATCTCGTGTTGAAAAATCAAGTAAATCAGGAATCTATAAACTCAATTGCGGTTTTTGTGATAAAATTTATATCGGTAGGACCTATAGGAGTTTTGGCATAAGAACATCTGAACATAAACGTAGCTTCGATAAAAATAAATCTGATTCAAATTATTCAAACCACCTAACAAAAGAAAACCATTCATTCAATAAAAACTTTGACATATTACATATAAAATCAAAAGTTCAAAATTAGATCTCCTAGAAGCATTAGAAATAAATAGATACAAACATTCGGACAAGCTTTTGAATGAACGGGTAGATGTGAATTACTCACCCCTACTTAACATGTTTAATTAGTTTTTATTACCTTTCATACTAACTGTACAATGGCTCGGTGTGGATTTTCCTGTTATTCATCCAACTCGTTCTACGATTTGTTCATAATACCATACTCTTCATTCTGTTTTTCATTCTTGATAAAGCTGCTGTGTCAGCGAAACGTCGTCGAATTTTTTCAAATAAAGTGTAGATTAAAGTTAAACCTTGTGTTTTTTATCTCATTTATATCATGGATCTACATCAAGTAACGGCCTCCACAATTCAAAACAAAGTATTGACTATAGATTTTCACACATTTTTACCACATCTTTTGCAATTCGTGGATAGCATGTCAATAGAAATGTTCGTATTCTGAACTAAATCAATCAGACACCCAATGTTCGACTTCTGCGAAGGAATCGAAGAGCTGCTCAGCCAAAGCGTGTCACATCTATAAATATCAATAGTATTCGGAAAGGGCCAAGTCTGGAGATTACCGCGGGTGGTGTGGCAGCTCCCAGATAAGTACTTTGATTGTATCCTGAATTCATTTTGCTTTGTGTGCAGGTGTATTGTTGTGAAACAAAATTACTTTGACGCTTCTTCTCGACCATTCTGGTCGTTTTTCGATCAATGCATGGTTCAAATTGATCATTTGTTGTCTATAAAGATCAGTATCAATATTTTCACCAGGTTTCAGATCATGATATATGTAGAATATCTTACCACATTCAATTCAAACAATTCCACATTAAGCAGAAGTTGATATTTTTATCGACTTCTTTCATCAAAAAACAATTAGCCAAAATTCGAATTCAAAATTGTTAGAACGATGCTAATTATATAAAATATTGAATAATATTAAACACTCTCCCTCCCCAAAGACTGCTGTGGTTCGCGCATCAGTAGATAACCTGCATAATTTCGAAATAGGTCTGGTGTAGTTTCTCTCTAGGTTTTCAATGGTACAACCCCAAACCACTACGTCTTTTCCGAGAAATCCATCATTGACCTGCCCCAACAAACAATAATTTCTTGGCGATTTTTCGACCATAAGGAAAACAACGTCACCTATTTTCAAATTTTCAGTGCTCGTGTGCCACTTAGCACAATTTATAAAGGTCTGTCGATATTCCACCACCCATCGTTTCCAATATGCGTTCACTCATGATTGCGCGAAGCGCCACTGCTTTCTACTAGTTTGATCAATATCAGGTCTGTCAAAATTTTTGACATCCGGAGAAATGATTCGGCGTTATAGCCTCCGGGTCCTCAGGGTTCACAGAAACGTGTACCAAAGGTACAATGTACTCTGCTCCGACCAAAAGTGTTCGCAATACTTCCTCCTTGTGATTTATACTTTTCAGAACAACCTTAAGGGCCACTTTGACTGAACGTACCATCCGTTCCCAGATACCTCCCATGTGTGGTGCTGCAGAGGGTTGAAACGCCAAACGATGCCTTTCACAGATGATTCATCCTGTAGGCGCTAATGATCCAGTCTGTTGATCATTTCTCTGAGTTTGTTCCATTGTCTGTCAAAACTCCACTGGTTGACCTCTACTAGACATAAATCTTCTTATAGCTCGTATCTAAAGAGCTAGCAAGCTCATATGTACTGCACGAATCGTGAGTGAGAGAAGAGATATGAAGTACTCTTTCTTTCTCCCAATTGTAACCGACATTGCTCCAAAGAAGTCATTTCCAACTTATGAAAATGGAGATACGAATGATTGCAGTCTTTGAACAGGTAGTTCTCCCATTTCTGGGTTGGATGGTTTACATCTTCTTCTTCGGCAGCCTAAGCAATTCCTGTATATTTTTTAACAGAAGCACGACATTTCAGAATCCAGTACTTGGTCCTCAAGTTATTAATAACAACTGTCTATTCTTGTGGTGGTAATGTACAATAAAATACTTAGTAATTTTATGCTTAGGATCAAGAAAACGCGAATCGATTTCAAATTTAGGATACCACTTTCAGGAAATCTACCTTTCAACCTTATGATTCCATCGACGACATTTGAATTTGGGAGGCTTTCACTTGGTAAAATTCCATTATCAATAATAAAAAACAAGTACTGTGTTTTAAGGAATTTTACTTAATAATTGCGATTCGTAACGCGTTTCACTACACCGTAGCTTCTTCAGACGAATGAATATACAGAAAAATATAAATGAGAATATAACTATAAATGTTCTTGAGTAATTAAAAGCATATTGGGTTGCTTCTTCTTAAGTGGTTATTTATGACAGGTATATCCAATAAAATTAAGGAATAGATTGCTCCCCGAAAAGATTCAATAGAGGTGAAGGGCTTAAATCGACATGTTCATTGATGAGTCTACCTGAGTGTTTGTATTTATTCATTTCTAAAGTTTCCCAAAGATCTACCTTCCAATATTTATTATCTGTATGCAAAATTTCAAACTGTGGGTCGAAAGAATGATTATTTTCTAAGAGATGATTCGCGTAATTTGAATCTGATTTTTTATTTGAAAAACTGCGTTTATGTTCCAATATTCTAATATTAAAATTTCTATGTGTTCTACCAATGTAGAAATTATCACAGTCATAGCAATTCAATCTATAAACACCTGATTTATTGTTTTACCTGGTTTGGTTTTATTATTTTTATATATTTGCCTAAATTATTATTAGTTTGGAAAACTATGTTGAAATTATTGCTACTTAAGAATGATTTCAGTTTCTCACTTCTCTTCTCATTTCTCTCTCATGTCAATACTATCATTAAATCAGATATTCTTTCATTATTACAAATTTGTTTAGATCAAAATTATTTCCATTTCAATAACAAATATTATACTATAGAAGACGGCTTGATTATGGGCAATCCGTTAAGTCCTTTGTTAGCAGAAATATTCATGAATAACTTAGAGAAATTAATTCATAATCATCCACTCAGTAATAATTGTTTATACTGGTATCGCTATGTAGACGATATCATTATTTGCTTCACAGGAACAGATAGACAGTTGAAAATTTTCGAAAATCATATAAATTCATTACATCCAAAAATTGCATTCACAACCGAAATAGAAAGCAATAATTCGATAAATTTCTTAGACGTGACAATTTCGAATGAAAATGGAAAACATGTTTTCGCAATTTACCATAAGCCGTCACATACAGATATTATAATACATAACTCGTCGTGTCATCCATATCAACATAAAATGTCAGCATTCAATAGTTTTATTCATAGATTGATTAACATCCCGTTATCACCAGAAAATTTCAACAAGGAACTAAATTTGATTAAACAAATAGCCAAAAATAATGGTTACAATCCCAAACTAATAAATAATATTTTAAATAAAAACAAAGTAGAATCGCATTGAATGAAGTTTACCCTGTCGATAAATTGAAACAAAAATTCAACACCTTAACCTACGTTGGCATTACAAGTGAGAAACTGAAATCATTCTTAAGTAGCAATAATTTCAACATAGCTTTCCAAACTAATAATAATTTAGGCAAATATATAAAAATAATAAAACCAAACCAGGTAAAAACAATAAATCAGGTGTTTATAGATTGAATTGCAATGACTGTGATAATTTATACATTGGTAGAACACATAGAAATTTTAATATTAGAATATCGGAACATAAACGCAGTTTTTCAAATAAAAATTCAGATTCAAATTACGTGAATCATCTCTTAGAAAATAATCACTCTTTCGACCCACAGTTTGAAATTTTGCATACAGATAATAAATATTGAAGGTAGATCTTTGGGAAACTATAGAAATCAATAAATATAAACACTCAGGTAGACTCATCAATGAACAAGTCGATTTAAGCCCTTCAACTCTATTGAATCTTTTCGGGGAGCAATTTATTCCTTAATTTTATTGGATATACCTGTCATAAATAACCACTTAAGAAGAAGCAACCCAATAAGCTTTTAATTACTCAAGAACATTTATATTTATATTCTCATTTATTGTCTGTACATTCATTCATCTGAAGAAGCTACGGTGTAGTGAAACGCGTTACGAATCGCAATTATTAAGTAAAATTCCTTAAAACACAGTACTTGTTTTTTATTATTGAATAGACGACTGTTTTTCACCACTAACTTATCTTTTCGTAGCGATAAAAGTTCACAATTGAACGTTTCATAGTGGTCACTCAAAATTAGAAGTTTGTGGGATTTTTCTACATTTTCTAACGACAAATTTGTTGTCGCCTGATTGTTCCCAATGTGAATACGTTCGATAAAATGTAACACCCATGCAGTTGTACGAAGTAAGTTGAGCCAGTTGGAGAAATGATTAACATCTGGGATTGCGAAAGCTCTTTTTTCATAGTCCACAACATTTGTAATAGGTTCTGATGGCCAACTATCTTCAAATTTTTGTAAGAAGGATTGCCCTAAAAACCAATTTGTCAAATCAAGGTTCTTTCTCTTTTCTGTTGCAAAATCTGCCACATTTTTTTTGATGGTTCCCAATGCCATTGGATAATTGTTGAGCTCTCATGAATTTATCCTATTCGGCAAGCGACGAACATGGGAAATCTTCTACATTCGGATCGAATATGTTTCAATACCACTAGCGAATCGGTTTAATAGTGCACCTCATTTATTTTGAACATAAAATTTTTCCAACTCTGCCTGCTAATACCGTAGTTTGGAGCTCCAATTTCGGAATCGTCTGTTGATTAATTGGTGTTCTTTTAAATTGAGCTGATGCAAAACTTGTGAGATTTTTTCCATGGTTGACTGATCTTAAGTACGTTACACAAGCATAATATTTGTTACAAGAAACTGCAAATAAATATACGTCTACTTCGTTGATACAGAACACGCTGAGGAAGTAATATCTTGAAATTTTTATTGGTGCAATCTCGCCATTCTGAGAAGAGACTATCTCCAATCTGGTCTTCCCAATTGATCATGCTTAGCCAAATTGTTCGCATGAGGATTCTTGCTTTCACCATAAGTGGCGCTAGAAATCCCAAGGGATCGAAAACAGACATAACCACACAAAGAACTTCTCTTTTGGATGGCACTTTATCTCCGCTCGAGATATCATCAAGAATTTTACGGAAATTGAGATCATGATGATATGAATTTCGCAAATTATGAAAAATGAAACTTATTTCAAATTTACCACCAAGAAGTGTGTGAGTGATCGATAACGCTCAATATCACAAAATACAAACAGAAAAATTCCCTAACATTGTTTCCCAAAGAGAAGAAATAAAAGAGTGGCTGTAACGTCGAAATATTGCCTTCGCAGATGGGATGCTTGAAACAGAACTTTATGATCTACTTAAATTGAACAAACGCAGATATAAAACGTATGCTTTTGACAAACTCCTGTATGATCAGGGCCACGATGTACTTAAACTTCCCCTTTATCATCCTGACTTAACCCGATCGAAAAAATTTTGAGTAGCTATGAAAGTTTAAGTGGCAGACAGGAATGTTGATTTCTCAATGAAAAATGTGGAAAAACTGTATGGTGAGTTTTTCTCTTCGTTTTCTCCAGATCAGTGGGAATTATTATGCGACAATACGCAGAAAATTGAACAATCTTGTATGGATCAAGAACCTATGCTTCTGGTTCTGATGAAGGACTATATGACATAGATAATTTTTAATGTTTCGTTATTTAACTCATTTTGTGATCCAAATTTGAATTGTTTGCAAAAACTATCTGGATAAAAAGAATATGACATTTATCATATTTTTCGAACGACTGTCAAAATTTTTTCGCAAATTTTTCTTTATGTTAAACAAGTTCCACGAAGAAATAATATATGGGCGATGTCAACCCAGATTATTGGGTCCATAATGATTCTAAAACATCTAAAGATCACAATCGGCATCACTTGGAAGACTGAACCTGGCCATCGGGGCTCTCTCGGTCAAGCAGAGATGGAATTTGAGGAAATATCGCAGGTTATGTATTTTTTTATTATCTCCTTAGTCCCTTTCATGACATTACTTTCTATGTAAAACCTTTTCTTAGATTTGTTTAGACATATAAGAAGTTTGATTGTTGAAATATTTTTCTGCTGGTGTTCTTTTTCCATTGTTACAGAATCCTGCCCCAAACCCCCTTCCTTTTACCCTTGTCTTCGTCTGGAAATCATGGAGTGCAAGAGAGAATGATGCGGCTAAGCAGAAAAATCATTGGTACTCTTTATGTACACACGACACTAACACATCATAAACAAACAAGCTATTGCTCGTGCAATAGTGACAAGGAAACGACCCTTCTTTTCCCTCAGGTTTTTTCACTCGTTTATTGAATCATATACAAGATAGTATGGTTCCCCTGTTACATTTCCTGAGCTCACACTTTTTTTCTGACACACATTTTGTAAATCCTCTCTTTCCAAAAAATATATATATATATATATATATATATATATATATATATATATATATATATATATATATATATATATATATATATTGTTTATCAGGAGTACATCCGTTTGCAGAGGTTTTTAAAATCTCATTTGGCATTTTCAATTTATTTGCAGCTAACAAAATCTATCTATATATTTATAGCTGCAAACAAATCGCCAACATAAACCACTTCAAAACCAGAACAATACGGAAAGCAATAGAAATAGAGAAAAAAGGAATCCTCAATAAGAGAGACGATGCCCTCAACCTTCCAACTACTTGGAAGTCCCTTCTCAAAAAAGACACCACACACAACGCAACAAACAACGCCGAACATCGAAACAATAACTCTACTCACAACCCCGAGGAGGCGGGGCCAACACCACCCAATCCAGAACGCCGATACAATCTTCGGCAAAGACGAGGCTTAAATACCGCGAACAACATCGAAAATCCTCAGTTACCTACCACGACTACGCATTGAAAATGCCAAATGAGATTTTGGCGAAACGTCTGCAAACTTCCTTCAATGGAGAGCAATCTAACGAACGGATGTACTCCCGGATAAACAATACATATGTACCCATCCGTGAAACTCTACGAATCATATATATATATATATATATATATATATATATATATATAACATCCGTGAAACTCTACGAATCATATATATATATATATATATATATATATATATATATATATATATATATATATATATATATATATATATATATATATATATATATATATATAACATCAGTTATTAAACACACAAAAATTGGAAATCTCCAGGTGTTGATGGTATTCATAACTTTTGGTTCAAGAAATTCTCTTGCGTTCATGAAAAATTGGCTGAATATTTTTCATTTATAATAAAGAACCCTCAGCTACTCCTTTATTTTTCACACAAGGAATTACTTATTCGAAACCGAAAAGTGATAATACTATTGATCCGTCTCAATATAGACCAATTACTTGCCTTCCAACAATATATAAAATTCTAACTGCATGTATTACCCAAAAAATTTATGCACATTTGGAGAATTATAATATTCTTTCCGAACATCAAAAAGGATGTAGAAAAAAACACCTTGGTACTAAAGAGCAACTTGTAATTGATTCTGTTGCTTTGAATCAAGCTCAAACTGAAAAGAGAAATATTCATACAGCCTTCATTGATTACCAAAAGGCTTTTGATAGTTCTACCCATTCATGGCTTCAAGAAATTTTGGAAATTTATAAAATTGATAAGACACTTTGTCATTTTCTTGAATTTGTAATGAAAAATTGGAGAACCAATCTTCATTTAAATATTTCAAAACAATCGTTAAAATCCGAAGTAATTCCAATCAAAAGAGGCATTTATCAAGGTGATTCTTTAAGTGCTCTTTGGTTTTGTCTTTGCCTCAATCCATTATCTCATGAATTAAATGCTACTAGTTTCGGCTTCAAAAAAGAGTTTATTAACCGAATTCAAATTAAGTCACTCAATTTATTTAGATGATATTAAATTATATGCCGGAACCAGATCTCATTTAAAAGTCTACTTGAGATTACTTTCAACTATTCCAATGATATTCATATGAAATTTGGGCTTCCAAAATGTAAAAATCTTTCTATTGAAAAAGGAAAGATCACCTCTGATTATATAAAGATTTCCAATATCGAAATCGAGCCAATGCATCAAGGAGATACATATAAATATCTTGGATTTTGTCAAGAGAAGACAATTAACCATAGCAGCACTAAAGAAAATATTAGAAGTTCATATTACAAAAGACTTAGAATTATCATCAAGAGTTATTTAACTAGTAAAAACCTTTTCAGAGCTATCAACTCCTATGCTGTTCCTATTCTTACATCTTCTTTTGGAATTATTAAATGGTCTAAAACTGATCTAAATGAATTACAATGTCAAACGAGGAAAATGCTTTGTAAATATCATAAGCACCACCCAAAGTCAGCTGTTCAGAGAGTTACACTACCTAGACATCTTGGAGGTCGTGGATTAATTGATTTGAATAATCTTCATAGTAAACAGATTTTTCATCTACGTTCCCATTTTCATGATAAACAGAGAACGTCTAAATTACATGATATTGTTGTTGCTTCAGATTATAATCTTACACCTCTGAACTTGACAATGCAAAAGGTAGATTTTGATATATTTGATGATAATTCTAAAAGAGAAAGTTGGATGCAGAAGGAATTACACGGAAAGCACCCTAAAGAATTGAAAAATGATTATATTGATGAAATTGCATCGAATAAATGGTTAGTATCTGGAGAATTGCTTGCTGAAACAGAAGGCTTGGCAATTGCGATCCAGGATCAGGTTGTTTTCACAAGGAATTATAGAAAACATATCATACAGATGATTCTTGCCGTAGATGTTTCTGTTCTTCAGAAACAGTTTTTCATATATTATCATCTTGCTCAGTCCTTGCTTCAACAGATTATTTAGAAAGACATAATGCCGTCGCTAATATTATTCACTTCAATCTAGGAATTAAACATGACCTAATTCCCAAAAGAAAAAATTTCAAAAATATGAACCTGAGATTATTTGTGAAAATGACAAATATAAACTTTATTTTGATAAAACAATTCTGTGCAACAGAGCTGTAAAACACAATAGACCAGATATCGTTCTTAATGATAAACAGAATCAAATAACATATATAATTGATATTGCTATACCCGACACACATAATATACAAAATAAATACAATGAAAAAATTTCTAAATATATGATGCTTGGCGACGAGATTAAAAAATGTGGAAAATGAAGAAAATATTTATTCTACCGATTATTATTTCTACAACAGGCGTTATTCCTAGAAATCTTCACAAAAGTATTGAGATTTTGGGTCTGAAGAAAAATTTGTTTGAACAGTTACAAAAGATAACAGTCATCAAATCTTGTAATATTCTTCGTAGGTTTCTTTCCGAAAATAATAATGAGGTAGAGTCATAGGTTTCTCTTTAGTTTATACTGCTCAGAATCTCATTTCATATTTTATTTATTTGTTTATATAAATGTAATATAATTAACTGACAATTTTGTCATATTTATATTCAGAGCAGTATTCTATTCGATCGTTCACCACTTCACACAAAGAAAACTATTAATGAGAAACATTCAGTGTTACTTGACTAAGGTCCGTACACTGGATTTTTCCGGGGAGAAAGCCTCTGACACTACTCGTTGGTACATTGATATCATTGTCTGATGATGCTATAGTATGTATATATTCTGGTAGATTGATATATTCTCATAACATTTAACGTTATCCTAATATATAATTACTCCAGGATATGTTTTGATTATAATCATTGCCTGGCAATGGTATTAATTACCGGGTGGTGGATTTATATTTTTTCATGAAATCAGTTTGATTGCATGAACAGATATATGGGCAACTCGTCGGGGTAAAACCCCCTATATATAAATATAGTTTATGCCATTTGTAATGAATTTGTATTATCAAACTGAAAACCAGGTAAATCCGAATCGTTCGACCTCACGTTAGCGCAATACGATTGTACCTCTTTAAATTTCCAATTTCTTCGTTATGTCGTTAATTTTATATTAACCAATCGAGGTATCACAAAGATGCTAGGTACTCAGGAAAAACATAGTTACTTATTCTTTGCTTCAAATACCTATTGAATATCAAACTTCAAATACTATATTTCATCCTATTTTGCTATTCCAGATATTCTTGAAAATTTGATTTATAAGGAGAAAACAACAGTACTTATTATGAAGGTTCAGTAGGAAATACCTCTGCCTCGGAAAATTCCTTTAGTCTAACTGGTGATGAGTCTGTGACTCATTTCTTAGTAATAGAAATTAAAATGATCGAGTACCTTGAAATGCCATATGCCTAAGATGGATAATTTTCTCAAAAGACCCTTACGCCGACCCTGATAGCTATTTAACATTACATTGCAGAACGTATTATTCATCTTACTTCCTCCGCTTACTATCCCTTTTACGCTTTGCGCATCTTACAAAATCTCAACCGCACAGATACCTTAGTCGTCTTGTACTTTCACAGATATTTGCATTCCTCATAACATAAAAAAGCCGTTGTCTACTCAATGGTTCATAGAGCATTTTCATTGCCACTTTTCATAAAAAATCTCAACAAAGAAATTTACATCTTGAAAACTACTGTCAGTAATAATGGTACCCTCCCGCCATAGTAGACAAAATAGTTCTTAAAAGATAAACACAGTTAGTTTACAATATTATATATCTCCATGTTAAATCAATTACCTATATTCAAAAATTCTCTCCCTTAATTTATTTTGGTCCAATTACACAGCAAGTTGCAAATCGAATTTGTGCCACAACATAATAATTGTCTTCAAACCTACATTTGAATTATCACAATCACTTCTTAATGTCAAAGACAAAACTCACAAATTAGACAATTGAGGAGTATACGGACTGATTGTAACGGTGTGTACATAGGCCAGACAGAAAGATCTGTTCACATTAGATACAAAGAACATCACTCTTTCTTTTGTAAAAACAAAAGTGACTCTACCATCGCACAGTATTGCCTAGATAACAACCACCGCTTCCCTAGTATGGATAATCATTCCCAAATATTTGGGATTTTCAAGTAATTGTGAAATCATATTCCAATAGTAGAAAAAACTTGTTGTTTTTCTCTCTCTCTATAATTCATACCTATTTTTATATTTAAGGCAAATTGTACAACTGTACTTTAGTTTCACAGTTTGTAGATGTCTGATGATGATAGAAATATCGACGTAGTCATCCTGTTTGTTAATTAAATATTTTCCACCTACTTTTGCGATATTCTTTGCAAAGTGAACCAAAATCACTTGATGTCAAGACTCACAAGAAGGGAGATGTAGAGAATATTGAAAATTATCGTCCTATATCCCTAGTTCCAGTTTTTTCTAACCTATGTGACATCAATTCAGAACATATTTTGAAAATAATAAGCTCTTCTCAAGGAGCCAGTTTGTCTTCAGTCGGAATAGGAGTACGAAAAGGGCCTTGGTTGATTTGGTGAGTGGTATTCTTGAATATTTTGAGCAGGATTTTCATTCTGTAGCGCTGTTTTTGGATTCAACCAGAGCTTTTGATTGTATCCATCATGATAAGCTTATGGGGAACTTGGAAAGGTACGGATTGGGTAAAAGGAGTTGTGATCTCATTGAATCATTTTCAACTGATAGCTTTAGGTTGTGTTTTCAAATGATGAGTACTCTGATGGAGTGAAAGTCATGACTAGAGTTCCGCAAGGCTCTATCATGGGTCCTATTTTTTTTTTGATTTTTATTAATGACTTCCCTGATTTTATTGATGATGCAGACAGCACTCTCTTCACTGATGATACAACTCTTTCTAAAGATATATGGAGTCTGAAGCATTTGCCGGTCAGCATACATAAAACGGCGTTGGTCTGGTTTTCTGTGAACGAGTTGGAAATGAATGGTGCTAAAACTCAGAAACTGTTGCTGAGTTTGAAGGGTACTTCTGGTCTTGCCACGGATTTTGCTGGAGACAGTAAGGTCTGTTTTTTGTGTTCTAGTGTTGATCTGGTTTTGTCGTGGAATGTTAGTGTTTGGCGTCTAAGATAGATAAGAATGTATATGTTTCTAGATGTCTGGCTTCATCTGTTTTTCCAATGATTCTGAGGATGCTTTATTTTGCGTTGATCGAGTCTTCCCTTAGATATTGTGTGGTAGTGTGGGGTGGTTGTTCTAAGCGTGAATTACTGTTTCGTCTCCAGAGGAGGGCTGTCAGGGTGTTGGGGCGTCTGGGCTGTAGGGATTGCTGTAGGAGCACCTTCAGGCGGCTTGGCGTACTTACTTTTCCTTCTCTTCATGTACTGAGTGTCTAGTGTATGTCCACAGCTACTTAGCTACTTTTAAAATAAACTCTGATGTTCATTCTCACAACACAAGAAATAAATGCTATAGATTCCTTCAAAGGGCTGCCCAATTCCATCATATGTCTCAAATCGGACGGTTTCGAGAAAAAACTCTGGCAGATTCTTGCTCGGTAGGGTTTATACTCAGTTGATGAGTTTTATAATGTCAACTTTTTGTGAATTTTTCATTGTCTACCATTTGAAGGCTTATATTCTAATTGTATTCAAGTATTTTTATCGTGTATGTGTATTGCAATGTACTTTCATTCTTTTTTAATTCAAGTCATTTTTAAATTGATTATATTCATCCTACTTTTTGCATTTTATCTGAGGTTTTATTGATACAAATTCAGTTGTTTTTTTTTATGTGTAGTAATAAATGAATACTGAAATACTGAATACTGAATACTGAAAATATCATGTAGTAAAGGTCGACTTAATATCAGTTTCGGATTTTGTTTCGTTGAAATCAATCAATAGTAGTAGACACAATATCTTGAGGTGTTATGCATGAAACTCCTGAATTGAAGAATCTATTATTATTGAAACCTCTTTGTAGGTGACGTAAAATTGATTCGAAAACTATCCTACTTGTGAAAGTAACCTTATTTCCTTCATTCCAAATTGGCGACAAACTCAACTCCCTCCCGAAATTTCACAAAGCCAAGCAATAATCGATAACAATCAAATAATAGCGTATTTAATTCGACGCCGAAGTAAAAATCGACCATTGTTCGGAACGTCAATTTCTTTTTCTCTTTTTTGGGACCAACAAAATGCATGGCGATGCACAAACGGATAATACCGTTATATTGCCCATCAAAGACGGCTATGGAGATGAAATGACTTACCGTTTCTTATTTTTTATTGTGAGAGAAACCATACATAATTTGATTTGACTTTCGAAATAAATTATGCTACACTTGTACCGTTATTCTTAGGCCGACGTAGATTTAACGCCCCGGATTTTGGTATTGAAAATAATGACGTGTTTGGAAACTTTGAAATATGACTTGAAGCTTCTTTATTTATGTTTTCTATTATTTTGAAACAGAAGAACTTTATCTATCACAGTTAAAAATATTCAACTCTTTAGTAGGAAGTTTATGTAATTAAATAAAAGTACCTATAGTTTATTCCTAAAGATTTATTATGGTTACTAGTTTCGCGCTCTATACATCAGAGCATCTTCAGACCAGTGACTACAAGAGAACAGATATTAAAAGTATAACAAATTCTGCTTTTTGAAAAACCCTACCAAATCTTTTCTCAGCAAGTAAAGTCAATTATAGTTAAATTAGAAACAATCAATAGGACCGACATTTCGCAACAAATTAAAATGGTATTTAATCAATATACCTATTAAAATTACGAATCAAAACTTAGAACAATTCAAGCCCAACATTATTTTTATGACAAGACAATAACGAATAAAATTCAAACTAAAAATGTGGTTATGTCAGCTAACCACAAAACAAAATATCACAGATCTTTGACATTGTAAGTCATCTTCTTTTTCAAAAATAGCAGTCACAGTTATAACATTAATCAATTAAACAATCCATAATTTGTATGTCTGAAAATCACTTGACTATTTATCAATGTCACATTACAGTTTTCATTATGTTTCATAATTTCATATTTTTCCAGAAAATCTATTAGTCCAATATTATGAGACGTATGCCATGACATTTAAATGATTATAATTATGGTTGATTACCCAAATGAGCTTCTTGACATTCTTTAATTAGTCTTAGAGGTTTCAGATGTTCACTAATTTTTTTTTGAAAACTTCTGACTCTTTGACCTATATAAACTGCTCCACAAGTTTCTCATGTTAACTTATATACACCTTTCTACCTAGTAAAGGTGTAGTATCTCTATTGTTTAGTAACAATCCTCCTAAAGATCTATTTGACTTGAATGCTACTGATTTTAACCGAAATTGGACCCTATATATGGTAATGAAACATACTTATCATTTGGTTTCTCACAAACTGGAAAATTTTTATTCAATTATTTTAGATGTAGTTTCTTATAAAACATTCTGTCAATCAGGTCTACATCATAATTATTATCTTTCGCTATTTGTTTGATTATATTGAGCTCAGTATCATAGTTATTTTTGTTCTTCGAAATATTCATAAGTCGATGGATCAAGCTTTGAGAAACTGCTGTTTTATGGGACCAGTGGTGTTGTTAAGTTACATCTATTATATTTTTTGTGTGGGTAGGTTTTCTATGTATTTTGAAAGAATGTGATCCATTTATTATCTCTATTGTTAAGTCGAAGAAATTGACTGAGTTATCATCATCTGACTCTACTTTGAATTTTATTTTACTGACACATGTATTCAAATATTCAATAAATCTCTAAAATTTTTTATTTGTATCCTTCCACATTATAAGAATATCATCAACATATCTATGATAATAGACAATGTACTCACGATAAAATATTCCTGTCGTTAAAAATGAAATTTTCCTCAAACCAGTCCATGTACCTATCAGCAAAATGTGGTAAAGTAGGAGAACCCATTGCCAAACCATTTGACAGTTCATATATGATGTGATCAAATTTGAAAAAAATTCTGTTTCATGCATAATTTAGACAATGCAAAGGTAGCTTCCACTTCATCATCTGTCAAATCAGAGTCTATAAGGGCAATTTTTATAAGTTCTGTTAAGTCCTCGGTTGGTATATTGGTCAATAAGTTTTCAATATCTATTGTTTTCAGTTTGTAACCTTCATTCACATGTGTATTCTTTATCTTGTCGACTAGATCCCTCGAGTTTTCGATTGTATGTTTTGTTCTAAAACCAGTTATCTCTTTATAATATTTATTCAACCATTTCTCAATTTTATATGATGAATTGTTGCAATGTACTACTTCTGGTCTAATTGGTATCTCTTCTATACGATCACTCTTATGTAATTTCATGAGTCCATACAATATCGGAAAATTTATATTTTCTGAACTTTCTTTATTAGTTGTTTCCCGAACACAAATTCTACTCCTTTCAATAATTCTTCCGTACTGTGTTTTGATGTTGGTATGGCTATAATTTTTCTTTTATTCCATTGTTATTTAAAAACTCTAAAATTTCTTGGTTGTATACTCCTTTCTTGACAATCACTATACAAGTTCCCTTATCTGCTTTGGTTATTATATAAATATAATAGATGTAACTTCATCCATAAAACTGCAGTTTTTCAAAGCTTGATCCATAGACTTATAAATATTCCGATGAACAAAAATAACTATGATACTGAACTCAATATAATCAAACAAACTGCGAAAGATAATAATTATGATATAGAACTGATTGACAGAATGTTGTGTAAGAAACTACAACAAAAATTAATGAATGAAAATTCTCCAGTTTGTGAGAAACCAAGTTATAAGTATGTTTCATTACCATATATAGGTCCAATTTCGGTTAAGATTAGTAAAATATTAGAAAAGAAAGAAAACATCAAAACATCAAAGTAGCTTTCAAGTCAAATAGATATTTGGGTGGATTGTTACTGAACAATAGAGATACTACATCTTTACTAGGTAGAAAGGGTGTATATAAGTTGACATGTGAAACTTGTGGAGCACTTTATATAGGTCAAACAGTAAGAAGTTTACAAAATAGAGCGTGTGAACATCTGAAACCTCTATGACTAAACAAAGAATTTCGAGACGCTCATTTCGGTAATCACTTACTTGAATTAAACCATTATTATAACCATTCAAATTATTTTGAGTCATTGTATACATCTCATAACATTGGACTAATAAATTTTCTGGAAAAATATGAATTTGTGAAACATAATAAAAAATTATAATGTGACATTGATAAATAGTCAAGTGATTTTCAGAGACATACAAATTATGAATCGTTTAATTGATTAATGTTATAACCATGTCTGCTATTTTTGAAAAAGAAGATGACTTACAATGTCAAAGATCTATGATATTTTGTTCTGTGGTTAGCTGACATAACCACACTTTCCGTTTGAATTTCATTCGTTATTGTCTTGTCATAAAAATCATTTTTAGCTTGAATTGTTATAAGTTTTAATTGATAATTTTGATAGGTATATTGATCAAATACCATTTCAATTTGTTATGAAATGTCGGTCCTATTGACTGTTTTTAAATTTTACTATAATTGACTTTACTTGCTGAGAAAAGATTGGGTAGGTTTTTTCAAAAAGCTGAATTCGTTTCGTAATACTTTTAGTATTTGTTTTTCTTGTAGTCGCTGGTCTGAAAATGCTCTGATGTATAAAGAGCTAAACTAGTAACCATAACAAATCCTTAGGAAGAAACTATAGGTGCTTTTATTTAATTAAATAATCTATCACAATGAGCAGACTGATTCGGTGAAGGGGTTCACGCTCATACAAGAAGTTCCAGATATGCAATCAATAATTTCTATAAGAGATTTCTAAGAAAATATGAAAGCCTCGAGATACAGGGTTCTAAAATTCAGATGTTTGTTACACTTTCTGTTGGTAACCCCTATTTCGGGTGGCTCTCCACATTCGTGACGGAAGATTAGGCATATTTCACGAACGATAAGAAATTTTTTTATGCTGTAATATGTAGAGCTGTAGTGATTATAAACTTAAAATATTTTAGACTCTACAAGTTGTTTCATAATAGAGTTACATACCAAAGAAATGTTTTTTTTAGGTAAGACACCCTTAATTTGGTTTCATTTTCGACATTTTCAAAATAATGAGGGATTGCTCGAAGTTTCCACACTTATTTTGAAAAAGGGGTGGGGCGTAATGGAATTGCGTTTTTGGAACGGGTGTACACGTAGAGGTGAGTGAGTAGAGGGAGTAACCATTTAGTTCACAAGGGTTAGGTTAGGTTATATTTAATACTCAGTTTTTGAAACGGGTAGTGCACGTAACGGTGAGTGAGTAGAGAGGAGCGACTGAGGCTGTTCGACTTAGGAGGAGTTACCATTCAGTTCACAAGGGCTAGGTTAAGTTGGATTTAAGACTTAGTTTTTGAAACGAAAAATGGATCAGAAGAGGACCCCGCAATTTCTTCTTCCTGTGGGGACCTGTTCAAGATCTGTTTCTCGAGAAATAGTTATATGAGCAAAGAAGAAATAATGAAAAAAAATGTTATGAATACCGTCACAGGAAAAGGTAAATAGTTCACAAGGAGGAAAATGAGAAATAGGCTCGAATTAAACAATTTTCAACTTCTACAAACACTGAAGTCCATAAAAAACTCATTTTCATCCCTTCGCATCGGTCCATGCAGATATTTCTTTATAATTTTCGACTTATAGACTTTAAACTGGTGTTTTGAGTAGCACATCGTACATACACCTGCTTTGTCTTATCAAGTGACATGCACCCCTCTTCAAAAACGAAGGAAACGTTTCGAGATGAATATTGAGACACAAAGTATCGAAAATTCGAGAAATCTCGGTATGGATAAAATTACCGATCATTACAGAGTATAAAATACAGGGTGTGTAATTTGAAAAAATTGAAAAAATGAGGCTTGAAGAAAGGCGCAATCGGAAATTTTGTACTGTTCACTCTGTATCAATTTCAGAGTTTCCCAACGATGGTTACTCTGAAATGGAGTATTAGTAACATAATTTTTGCAAAATCACGATCGGAGAGTCACAACGCGAGAAGAAAAAATTTTTTCAAAAAAGACATCTAATTTCGAAAAATCTCGAATATTTCGAAAACCATTGAACTTAGGTATAGGGAATATCGAACAAAGTCACCTTAATTCAATGTTACAAAGCTTAAATCATCAAAATATACAGGGTGTTTTATTTAAAAAAACATAACTGATTTGTTCTTCAGAAACGGAACATCCTTTATATACGAAATTATTTTTAAATTGTAACAGAAGTTCATCATATCAAAATCCGTCATTTTCTTGGCTTTATGCTACCTTCAGTGACTCGTGGGTCACCCTGTATATCCATTGTCATACAGTAAGGTCTTCCTCAAATCAAATCAAATTCCGTAAACAGACTCGGATCGAATTTCCTTTTTCTATTCTGAATCTAAAACATTAATTTCTGTAATTCATAACAGCAAGTCTTCAAATCAGGTTGATGATGAAATCGCAACCAAAACTTTCGGATCCACAACTATACATGCATTGGCAAACATGCACTATGCAATCGATTTGATAATTGGCACTTTAGAAAGTTTGTCCGCTACGGAGAATTGGCCGTACAGTTTGGCAGTTTCATCTGCCTGCGTTTTCTATATGCTTGTAATTAAATTTGCAAATGTCGGCAGACGCCGATGTGATGACCTACTTTGCCGGCAGAGCAGCGAGTTCTTGAGGTTCTTTGTTTCCAATGCACACTATTCGGCGAATTGTGGCGAGGATAAGCTGTTTTTAATATGGTAATCATTTAGAAATATTTACAGTAATTGTACATTTTCGTGTGCGAATACATGGAAACCTGAAGAAGCTAGTTACAGGGTGAACGTTTAATAACGGAACTAATACGCAGTGGTTGGATGGTTACAATTCATGGCAATTAAATATAGGAATGATGAAGGCGATGAAATTGGTTTGGAACAGGGGTGCTCAAACGGTCGATAGCGATCGACTGGTCGATCGCGAATGCTTTTTGAGTTCTAGAGAAGTAAAAAACTTTTTATAAGTAGGTAACTGAACTACAAAAATTTATTACGTAATAAAATGAGACTCTGCTCTATCAAAAGAACGTGCGGTACTTGTCAAAGAAAAGCCGCGCTTTTGATTATTGCCGCTTTTATAGAAATTTGGGGTTTTTTGAAAGCCTAGTATACTCTTAACCTGTTGGTACCATACAGGAATTGCACGGACGCGTTTTGGAGGAATATGTGAGAGTAAGAAGAATGCCAAGCATTTTCGATCGGAGATTGGTTCGCTTCAATAAATCGCCGCCTAACACTATGTATAAAAAATGAATGGTAGTAATTTCGAACACTTACTTTATTAACTACTAGTTGGG
Source organism: Cryptolaemus montrouzieri (assembly GCA_013387265.2). Classification (NCBI taxonomy): domain Eukaryota; kingdom Metazoa; phylum Arthropoda; class Insecta; order Coleoptera; family Coccinellidae; genus Cryptolaemus; species Cryptolaemus montrouzieri. The sequence continues at coordinate 71,196,416 of JABFTP020000062.1, forward strand.
TAGGAAAAACATTTCTTTTTGAGAATGTTTTTTTATTTTATTCAATGTAGTCTCCTTTAAGCTCAGCAGTGCTGAGTGACTGGCTGCTGGGTAATTTTGTTTAATTATTATATTTCTTATTTTGAACATTTTTTTGTTGCAAATTGCCATATTTGTTTTTGAGACATCAAACCAATTTCCTCATAGATTTTACATTCGAGACAATCAAATTCGATATTATGTAGAGCAGGGGTGCTCGAACGGTCGAACGCGAGCGCTTTTTGAGTAGATCTTGAGAATAACTGGGTAACTAAACTATAAAACTTCAATACGTAATAAAATAACACTCTGCTAGCTGCAAAAGGCGGCCTTATCAAAGGAACGCGCGGTACTTGTCAAAGAAAAGCCGCGTTTTGTCTTCTTAACGCTTTTCTAGAAATTTCGGGCGGCGCGTTTGACGGGAACATGTAGCGCCTGCAGGAATTGGAGTCATTCTGAATTGTAACTTGAAGGCAATACAACGTCGATACATTATTATTAAATAGTAGAGAATTAGTGCAGCGAAGAAATCTAAGAGGTATCATTTTCATAACGATTGGGAGGAAGAATTTTTCTTTTGTTTGAAGGATAAGTGCATTTGTCTTATTTGTCGTGCGTCAGTTGCAATACCTAAGCGTGGTACGTTAGAGAGACATCATTAAACAGTTCATAAAAACTATGAAAAGAATTTTCCACCACAGAGTGAATTGAGAAAACGAAAAGTACGTGATTTTATATCTTGTTTGAAAAACGAACAAACCATGTTCACAAGACAAGCCAAACAATCCAAAGTCATTTAAAATATCTCATATATTGGCGAAACACAAGAAACTATTCGAAGATGGATCGGTTGTGAAGGAAGCATTTATTGAAGCGGGTGAGACTTTATTTGGAGATTTTAAAATGAAAGAGAAATCATGTCTGCTATTAGAGAACTTCAGTTATCTCGTCCGACTGTCACAAGGCGTATTGAAGTCATGAGTGAGGACTGGCAGATAAACTAAAACATGATATCATGTTATCCGTACTATAGAGTTCAACGAATCCATCCATATGATAGACACTGCCCAGCTGTGTATTTGTATTCGGAAGGTATTTAATGACATGTTGGTTAAGAATTTTTGACAATCATTCCCCAGAAGGGAAAGACTCGGGGCAGGACATGGCAGATAAACTAGAACATATCATGAAATGTACATAATTTTCTTTACAGTTCGACGAATCCATCGATATGACAGACACTGCCCAGCTGTATATTTTTATTTGGTTGGTATTCAATGAAATGTTGGCTAGGGAAGAATTTTGGCAATCATTCCTCTGAAGGGTAAGACCCGTGGCGAAGATATATATGACGTTTTCTTCAATTTTGTGAAAACTACCAATATATAAATTAGTTTTCATTACAACCGATGGAGCACCAGCAATAGCTGGAAACAAAATCGGTTTTGTGGCATTGTGTCGAGCTAAGGAAGATTTCCCTTCATTTTTCATTCCATTGCACTATACATCAACAAGTTTTGTGTTCAAAAGTTTCAAACACGGAGGAAATTATGGGCATTGCAACAAAAATTGTGAATTCCATTCGTGCACGTTGCTTGCAACGGCGGCTCTTCAAGTTGCAATTGGAAGATAGGCAGTTAGCTGAACACATTGATTTAGTTCTTCACACGGACGTCAGGTGGTAGAGTCACGGAAAACTCATAGAAAGGTTTCAGGAATTATTGTCCGAAACAACAGTTTTTCTAGATGAAAGAGGTGATGACACTCAGATGTTGAAACACGAAAAATGGCTGACTGATTTTGCATTTTTGACCGACATCACAATGCAACACCATCAACTTGGAGCTTCAAGGTTAAGGAAGAACTATTATTGAGATGATTAGCGCAGTAAACGCATTCAAAAGCAAATTGCACTTTATGATAGATCAACTGAAAAGAAAGAAAGAAAACAGTTGAATGATGATACGTATGAGGCTGCATTATCAAATATTTTGGGAGAAATCGAAATGCGTTTTCATAATTGCAGTAAATTTTACTTTATTTAGGAAATTTACGTGTCTCCACGGCTATGGTCATTGTCACGATGAAATTATACATTCATGTAAACATTAATTATACAGAAACAATAGAAAAGTATTGTAAAAATAAAACAGAGATTATCATGTTAAATGAGGTTATACAAGTTCGTGTTTTTCAGAAATTCGAACAAATTAGAAATCTGATATTCTGAGTTGAGCAATTCTTTTAGGTTTCTACTGAGGTTGTGTTGTGATCTGGCATCTCTGTATTTGTTGCAGTCTATCAAAATATGTTCTACTGATAGTCGACTGTTACAGACTTCGCATTCTGGAGAGTTTTCTGACTCCATCAGGCAGCCGTGAGTAAGGCGCGTGTGGCCTATTCTCAGTCTCCTTAATATGATTTTATTCTTTCTGCACATCGGGGGTAGTTTACAGGGTTTGAGGACAGGCTGCACTGGATGAAGTTTAGTGTTTGACCTGTTCCACTGGCTCTGCCACTCACTAAGGATTTGGTACTTCATGGTTGATTTCAGATCGTAGGATAGTTGGATATCTATTATGGGTTCATCTGACATGGATGCTTCTTTAGCTGCTCGATCGGCCCTTTCATTTCTGGGGATTCCAAGATGGGACGGGATCCAGATGATGGTTATGGATACTCCGTTAGATGGGAGAAGATGACATGTCTCTTGAATGTTCTGAACAATCCAGTGTTTAGAATAAATATCTTTTATGGCATGTGTGGAGGACAGTGTGCAGTAAATTGGTAAATGATTTATGAGTAATTCTTCTTCATGTAATAATATAGGAAATAGCAAGTCAGTTTAATATGAACTCATGTTCTGTTGAAAATGAATTGGTGCAGATTATATTAGATATACATCTCAAAGCTACAGCATCTGTTACAGATTTCTGGTGTTTTATATCTGAAGATAAATATTCGAATCTAAGGCAAATCGCCCTTCAACTGACGGCAATGTTTGGGTCAACTTACTTGTGCGAGTCTGCACTCTCAGAAATGAAGATAATTAAGTCAAAATATCGCAATCGACTTACTGACGATAATATGTCTTCATGCTTACGATTAGAACTCAGTAGTTACGTACCATTTTATGAAAAGTATGCTGAGGTCATGGACATAATTAAGTTTAACACCATATGTAACACGTTTTGTAACAACCAATAAACTCGCAATTTTGAATAACTATGAGTTTTTTCATTAGTATTATAGGGAAGAACCTTACTAAACCTAACCCAAACCTTGACTAAAATAATGTATATTATGCGGAAAGCTAATATTTATATTTCTGCTACGGTACACCCTACCTAGGTAGGTAGGTAGTGTGCATCACACATACTTGCAGCTTCTCAGAGTCGATCATAAGTAGTCTAAATATATTGAGGTAGATCGCCAGCAGTTCAAGTTTGAGCACCCCTGGTCTATTGTATTTCCTATAATAGTCACAGCGCATTCGCCATTCTGTTGTCTAGGATTTACTAGATAAGTTCTATAACAATTTATTAGTAGGTGAGAAATCCATCTCAGTTTTTGGAAGAGATTGTTCTTTATTTTATTTTATTGTGTAATAAACTCTCGAACTCTTCCTTGTTTTAGATCCAGATAATTTTCGTGTACAGGTCTCATCACCCTTAGGCAACTCAGACCACAACCTTGTTTTTGCCAATGGTAACTTCATATAGCACGCACGAAGACGTGGCATTTCATCCGAACCAGATGGAAGGAGCTTGACGAGTTTTTCCCGTCTTCTCCTGAATTGTTTAATTCGTGAGTTTTGTCTTTGGCATTAAAAAACGATTGTGTACAATGATGACTTTATTATGTGTTTCACAGGAACAAACAGACAGTTCACTGTATTCGCAAATTTCATCAACATCCTGCACCCAAAAATAAAATGCACTTCAGAAATAAAACAGAACAATTCGATCAATTTCCTAGACCTAACAATAAGAAGATCAAATAATAAACACCAATTTTCAATTTATCATAAGCCTTCTCATGCAGATATCACAATTCATTATACATCGGCACATCCTTACCAACAAGAAGTTGCAGCATTTAATAGTTATATACATAGACTCTTGAGCACACCGATGTCTAATGATGATCATTTCAAAGAATTGAATTTGATGAAGCAGATCGCAATAAATAATGGTTATGATGCAAATTTATTCAGCAGCATATTATATAAGAAAAAACAAAAATTAGCTTTACACCATATATATCCAATCGGTGAACACCAAGGCAAGAAATTCAATAGTTCAACATATATAGGCAATATTAGCAATAATGTGAAATCCTTTCCAAAAATTCAAATTTAAATATAGCGTTCAAAACATCAACAAATTTAGATTCATTTATCAGAAGTTATGTCTCCAAATAATAGAGAAAATAAATCAGGTGCTTATAGATTGGATTGTGCAGATTGCAATTGTTTTTATATGTGTAGAACAGGAAGAAAATTTAATGTAAGAATCTCTGAACATAAACGCAGTTTCATTAATGGAAAAACTGATTCAAATTATTCAAATCGTCTAGGGAAAAAAGTCATTCATTCAATTCAGAATTTAAAATCCTACATTCTGGGAATAGAGGTATAAAACTCAACCTTCTGGAAGTACTTGAAATTAATAGATTTAGGTATTCACCGGAAATTCTTAATGATCAGGTAGACATAAATAACTCACCCTTATTAAATTTATTTCCTAAACATTAGTTCAAGTACGGATAGCTCTGAGTGGATGATAGTGAGATATATTTGTAGTGCTCATTCGCTCTTGATGAAGATACTTGCAGATGTTGTAGTTAGATAGCTCTCCTGAATGCTCCAATTATAGTCAGCTATAATTTGTACATTCTAGTAACCTTGATAGTTCGCCACCGTCCACCAGGACTAGTTGGTTGAGTAGAAAGTGTAACTCGATGTTAATGTTGCATCCAATCGTACGAAAATTGATTCATTAGTTGTTCAACGCATTGACAATAGTCAGAACTTCCCTCATTTCCAAAACATTCTGAACAAGCCAAATAAACTCATTTCATGGATTTTTCTCAATCATACTTACAGTCAAACTTTATGTCTGTTATTGATAATTTAATCTGTATCTATTGATTAACTTATCGACTATACTATTAATATAACCATTAAAAGTAGCTACTTTTGTTATGAGAGCTTTTTCTTTCTGAAACAAATTAATCTGTGAACTAGAAAATATAAACTAGCCATTTTGCCAAGTATAAATAGATTTAGTGTACTATCATCTCCTAAATATGCCAATTTAGTTGGCGAAACGCGCGTCGTGTATTCGAAACAAAGTTTTGTCGAAGTGATGTACAGTGTTTTTTAGTGTTATCCAACGTCAAAGATTTCAGCTTCCAACTTAGAAGAGTTACCTAATCTCTCATAATTTCTTTTAAATAATTGCGAACGCCATCCATAATAAGTCTATGAAGATTGCTATGTCTGTGTTATTCTACCAAAGAGCTTACTTCTATATTTTTTAGAATCTTTTTTTCTACCCAAAATATGAAATAATGTGAGTTATCCGAGCTGAAACTATGACCGAAATACTTACAAATACAGAAAAGTTCCATCACAAATTGAAACAGTCGCCCATTCTCAAATTATAGGAAAATAAAATTCAGCAGATTTTGATTTCTTATCTTTATCTCATAACTTTAAATATAATACAGAAATATTCACAATTTCCTCGAAACATTAATTAAGCTTAATCATTAAAATCTGAAGGTTATTGTTTGTACATTTAGGAATGCATTATTAAAGAAAAATATAGAGAGTTGTTTTCAAGTCCCTCTTCTTTCCTACTGAAAATGTAGACTAAAATTATTATACATACAAAAATCACTTGCATTTCATGCAATTAATTTTACAATTCGAAATTATCAATTAGTGTGCCATGAATTCACATTAATTTGGGTGAGAAAGTGAATGCTACAACAAGGACAGACAACTAAAATAATTCTAACCAAATGTATGCACCGTTTATGAGTTGCAATGAAATTAATATTATTCATCCAAAACGTGTTCACTGCCTAATTAACAAACAAATTCTACCTTCAAACTCTTGTTGCGATCGTAAAAACTCAGCCTTGTCGGAAAACAAGAGATAAATAGAGAGGTCAAAATTCTATATTTTACTTATTGAAGGATTTTCTGTGATATTCGTTTTTAGAAGAGAATGGAAAACGTGAAAAATTGTTTTTTGAATCAACGGTGCAACTCGATGTAATAAATAATATTAATTGATATTCAACTAAAACAAATGCTTTCGATTTGAAAATTTATATGAAGGTGGTAACAGAAACATCTCGTCTGGTGGTAGTTATTTAAAAATATGGATGTCTTAGAAAGTACACAATCTACAGAAACTAAATATAGGTACGAGGGCGGTTTGATAAGTCAGTGACTTTTTGAATTTCCCGCGCAGTTATTTCAAATGCAAAAAATGATTCAGGTACATCATATTTCAGACGAATATTTAGACATGAAGAAACTTACCGCTCAAACTCGACCATAAAAGAACGACTGTCAAAATTTTTCGCAAATTTTTCTTTAAATTAAATAAGTTCCACGAGGAAATAATATATGGGCGATGTCAACCCGAATTATTGGGTCCATAATGATTCTGAAACATCTATATATCATAAACGGCATCACTTGGAAGACTGAACCTGGCCATCGGGGCTCTCACGGTCAAACAAAGAGGGAATTTGAGGAAATAACGCAGGTTATGTATTCTTTTATTATCTCCTTAGACCTTTTTTTGCTATGTAGATTTGTTTAGACATATAAGAAGTATGATTGTTGCAATATTTTTCTGTTGGTTTTTCTTCTACCATTGTTACAGATTCCTGTCCCAAACCCTCTTCCTTTCACTCTAGCCTTCGGAAATCATGGAATGCAAGAGAGAATGAAGCAACTAAGCAGAAAAATCTTTGATACCCTTTATGTACACACGACACTAGCACAACATAAACATATAAGCTATTGCTAGTACAATAACGACAGGGAAACGAGTTTTTTCCTCAGGTTTTTTCACTCGTTTATTGAATCATATACAAGATAGTATGGTTCCCCTGTTATATTTCCTGAGCTTACACTTGTGTTTTTTCTGACACACACCAAAATTGTAGATATAAGCGTTTATTGTGAATACAATTATTCAAATGTTTGTAAATCCTCTCTAATCTAACCACTTCAACAGAGTTTTGAGCGATTTTCAGCCGTAATTCGAACAAGTTCTTGCACTGTTTTGTTACTGTGGCCCATCATAATATTCCAGAGACCAAGGAATACTCGAAACGGGACCAAAAAAAGGCCAAACAAGGAGCTCAGATAACCCATGACCTGGAGAGTATAGATTGGGACAATATATTTTTTTTACTGATAATGACCCAGGCTCAATGTGGAAGATTTTCTCAGAAATAACTAACACAATCATTGCGAACAACACTACATCAAAATTGATCAAATATAATGAAACCAAACCATGGATTACAAACGATATTCTGCCGAATATAAAACGAAAAAAGAGTCTGTCGTAAAGATACCTAAGATCACGTAACGAACAAGACTTCAATACTCACAGAAACTTGTCAAATAATATTTCTACACAACCGAAAGAATAAAATACAAAGAGTCCCTAGCTACTGGTAGCACAATAACTAATCAAGAGTCATCTGACATCCTAGCGGGTACTTTTGGTACTATCTTTACCCGTGAACCCATGAATGACCCAGTACTACAACTTACTAGTCCCCGTAATACAAATAGCATCAAACATGTTGACTTCACAGAGGAATCGATCATGAAGTACATCACAAATCTCAAAACAGAGAGTTCTCCTGGTTTATATGGCTTCAATTCAAAGTTTCTGAAGACGTATGCCAACGCTATATGTTCTCCACTTGCCAAGATGATGGCCATTTCGATTGCATCTAATAAATCACCTGTTGAATTGAAGCGAGCTGGCGTATATATATATATATATATATATATATATATATATATATATATACAAGAAAGGCGATAAACTCGACAATAATTAATAGTTACAGACATATCAGTTTGATGCTCAAGATATCAAGAATCATGGAATCCATAATCAAAGAAAGAATTATGGATTTTATACTCTCAGAAAGTATCGTTTCGCGTGAACATCATGGATTCTTACCAGGAAGATCATTAATAACAAACCTCCTACTGAACTGTGTCAATGGCTGTACCAAATTTCTTGATTCTGGATTTCCTGTTGATATAACATATCTCGACCTATTCAAAGCTTTCGATAGAGTGGCGAAGCATAGACTCTTGTGCAAACTAAATCATTATGGCATCAAGGGAGATCTCCAGTGGAATGGTGACTTCCTTACAGATAGGTCTTATAGAGTGAGAGTTGGTGGCGCATATTACAAGGAGCACACAGTTATCAGTGGCGTTCCGCAAGATTCAGTTTTAGGACCCGTCTTATTTTTGTTATTTACTACTGATCTAGAAAATCGCATTATTTCAAAGTTCTCTTGCTACGCACACAACTCCAAGATATACGGCAACGTCCTAACAGATAGTGCAGGATTGCAAGGGGATCTAGTCAGAATAGGAAATAGGTGTCGAGATTGGTAGCTGCCGCTCAACTCAGAAAAATGCACTGTCTTGCACGTGGGTGTCAGTAATACTAAAGATGAATATATTCTCGACATGCAGAAGATTTTTCCAGTGGAAATCAGAGTGACCTGGGTGTGATGATAACTAAGGATATGGCATGGTCCAAACACATTTCACACGTTTGTAATCGCGCAAACTCTCGCCTTATCTTCTGAAGAAACCTTTTCAGAAGACTTCTTTCTCCACTATTGTCAGCCTCTACAAAGTATACGTGCCACTGATTCTTGAGTACGGAGGACCTGTTCGGAGTGCCGATCTTGTACGGGATAGAAATGCTCTCGAAGCAGTACAGAGACGTGCGACGCGAGTCTGTTTCGGGCGGTTACAACTCTAACGTAAAAGCAGTTCTGATGTACGGATGTGAAACGTTGAAGATCAATGAGAGTTCTTCAGATGTGATTCAGGTTTTTGAAAAAAGATGTTTGCGGAGAATATCCTGGCTGGCAACAATTAGGAGTGAAGATCTTTTGCACCTGGCAGAGCAGACAACGACTCTGGAAGAGATCAAAAAACGGAAATGGGGCGGTTAGATCATATCCTGAAAAGAACACCAGATATCATCACAAGAATTGCCCTCGAGTGGAACCCGCAGGGTAGAAGAGGAGAACTGAAGCAGAAAGGCAAGATTTGGAACAGTGCAAAAATACTTGCCTGAAATAGAGTTCGTTGGAGAAGTTCATAGAGGCCCTATGCTCCAAATAGGAGTTTTAAAGGATTATTAAATGCAATTTTATCTTCACTTACTCTTGACAAAGAAAGTTCATAAGTGTAAATCAGAGTGAATGGATATTGATCTACAATTTATAATTGTTTTCAGAGCTGTACCAGTTCCGGTTATACCGGACACCAACTCTAACTTTGCTATTTCAAATAGCATGGTGTTTTTATTAGTTTTTTCATTCAAGTACATCTATTGATAAGGTTTGTGCTATCTTAACGGCCATTCAACTAAATTTAATGTTTTTTTAATTCAAACGTCTGGTTAGAAAGTCAACAACTCTGTAGGTACAGGTGTATTGACCAGGTGCACCGTTGATCCAAATCTAAACAGTATTGACAATTTCTACAAACTTGACAAACATACCTTACCATAATATTCTCAACGACAAACAATTTATTTTCGGACGGTTCGCTTCACATCTTTTTTTTATAATACAAACGATATTTACAATTTTACATGTCCAATTTAACCACAAATATGGTTGATTTTTGAATATCATTTTTATTGATAGAAAGTGGATAACACAAAAGGTGGTTTCAGTAAAAAAATTGAAGATTCTATCCATACTTTTATCTACAATGTATACAGGGTGTCCCCAGGATCTTTGAGAAATAGGTTGTTTGGTAGGAAATTGACAATTGATTTTCCACAAAAGTCATCGGATCTCAACTCTTCAGACTGCTATGTATATGGGTATACATGAAACAACTCGTCTTTAGTGTTGGAATAACACATTCCCAGCAGTTACAGCAACGGATCCATAATGTCATCAAAAGAATAAGAAATAAACATGTTACTTCTTTGTAGATGTGAGCAGTTGATTCAAATTGGAGACGGTAATTTCAACAGATATGTTCGCATTTTCTTCATAAACGAAGGATTCCATTTTCCATTCGAAAAATTTGAAGTTAAAAACAATAATTATTTAGCGAAAGATATTCAGACATTTACCTATCAAAAGTCATTCAACGTTCTTGATAATCATTCCACGAATGTTGGTTACAAATGTCACGTTTTGTACAAAAAGATGTATATTTCATTCCATTTATGGTAACACCAAAGATTCGCTCATGTCACCAATAATCTGTCTTAGCATTCATTCAACTACCTCACAAAGTTTGTTATGGAGCTTGGAGGACATCCTGTATATTAACAAACTGAAATTTTGAAACCCACATTTTCAATTATCAAAACCTTATGAAAACATAAAAGTTCAATTCAAATCATAATAAACATTTGTTTGAAACAATTCATAGACTTGATAGATTTTCGATGTCGGTGGAAAAGTAAAATGAAAGAATTTATATTGGATGATAATTGATGCAAATGGCACAGAATAATTATTATTTGTCATCTCTTCTTCTTCACTTATTTAATACTCATTCAATTTACTGAGAAGTTATTTGTATACAAGAAATCTATCTGAAATATAAGAAAAAGTGAGAAAGACAAATATGAGATTCTGATTAAGCGTTTATGAAAAGTAACAAAACTATGGGAATGACTGAAAGAAAAATAAATCTAGATACAATAAATATTCGTTTTTCCTGACGCTCTGCACCTTTTCACAATGTTATAAATACAGTAGTTTAGAATCAAGTGAGTATAATATAATAGTTTTGAATGATGCTTGTCTGATATGCATATCGAAATGGAACCTTCGAAACTATATAGAGTAATGCATCAACTCTCAGTGGCTCTTCATTTTTACTCCATATCAGACATGGTTCATTTTTAAAATTTAAGATCTACGACGTTTCAAATGGGTGCTACACTGGGAAATTCTGTACGTTCAAGGACAATTTAATTTAAATGTGTATTCAATAACAGAATGAATCATTTGCGTTCTTCAACATAAAAAGAAGATTTTCAGGTTGTAATGTAATAAGTTCAGATGCACATTCTTAAGTTCAGCAATTATCTAAAATGGAAACTTTTCCAAGAAAAACATAAAAGCATAAGTACGGTTCAAGCTTTAATAGTATTTTCACAATTTTGATATCGCTCTGAATTCTTGGAAGATACTGTAGGTGTTCTCTTGTTTCACACACACATATACAGTGTGTTCCAACGAAAATTTGCCTTCCCTTCTATCTCAAGATGGAAAAATTTTGACGGAAGAAGCTGTGACACATCAATTTTTTTATTAGAGGGTCATCAATTTCTGAGTGTGTGCGGAGTATGTAAAATCAACCCCTAACCCTCAGCAGTACCCAATTTGAAAGTGACATATCTTACGAAAAGTCTTTCAATTTTCTATTCATTATTTTTGACTGGAAAATTGAAAGACCTTTCAAATGATAATTCACTCATCAAATTTTCATCAACCTATAACTATTGTGTGGATATAGCGACCATCCCTGACGAAAATTTCGAAAAGTTTGATATGATTGAATTATATTCGAAATAATCACGCTGCCGAATGTGCCAATTTGGATCGTTTTCGCATATTCGATAAATTGAGGCAAAACTCATGAACCATGGAACATTCAACGTCCCAAGGAAGTAAAAATATGAAGTAACTGAATGTAACAATTGATGTAATAGGTAGTGTAAATGCCAACCCATCGACTTCGAGCAGACGAATTGATATGGAAACTATGAGTATCTAAGACTTGAGCGCTTAGAATTGTTAAGAAAATAGATATAAGCTTCATAAAATGGATATATCCTAGTTTTCGCAGCCAGGAGAATTCCAACGTCCACTCGATTTTCGCAAGTGATTTCTACAAAGATCTGAAGAAAATGCGCAGTGTTTTCGAGAAATAATTTAGACTGACGAAGTTCATATAAGTTGTGATGGAATATTGAATCGTCAAAATGAACATTGGTTAGATGTAAATACACAACGCCTTATTAATATTCAACCAAGGCCGATGTCGGTTCAAAATTTTTGTATGTCATGGTAGCTTCGTTATTCCAAACGTACAGTATAAACTAGCTGCAATTATTGTATTAGCAACTGGTGAGCTTTTTCGGTAGGATTTTCTCGTTTCAATATTCAATCATATGAAAGATATTTTGAACTTACATTTCATTGTGCGTTTTGGATGTTTATTCACTATGCTCTCTTCCGATGGTATTAGGACTCACATAGAAGTTTGATATCATTCAATAATCAATGAAAACGCAGTGTTCCAATTGTATTCTATTTTCGAACGAATAAATTAATAAATTATCCGTGATTGAAAATTATAAATCCATAAAAACTCTTGTGATATAAAAATGCTTCTAACAGCACCCAAATGAGTATAATTTACACCATCCAACACCGTCGTAGATCCAGTTTATACCAAAAATGTTTTCAATATACCTATAATATGGTATAATAATCATAATTTGTACAAAATAGATTTCTACTTACGAAATATGCTTACAATTTAATACTAATATTTACCTCATAATACTGAAATTGGTACCGATGTACGTCTCAAAATGTCAAAAATTTAAATTTACCATCATTTCATATGTATATACAATCGTTGTTCAATTATGCCTTCCTTTCAAACAATAATAAAAATATGTTATCTTTAATTTATTTTATTGAGCTATTTCAACTATATAGTTTAGATATTCGGAATGTTGGAATTTTGGAATTTGCAAAGTGCTCAATAGATGTCTATGTTGGTTCAGGGTTCTTCTAAGAATTACAAATGGATGTATTACTTCTAATGTATGTTGAACAGTATACTCATGTTAGACATCCAGCTTTGGACCATTTGGCACAGATTGAACAAAGATCCTGCAACAAAAATAAATGTTATTTGAAATAATTATGATGATAATTTCCAAAATCTTTATCAAAATTGTATTTGGTTGAATGAGACAAAATTCATCAAAAATGGAGTCTTCAATAGACTACAATCATTGATGTGGGGAATGATGCTTACAGGGTGTCCAGCTAAAGAGTCTATTCGAAGTATATGGGGAACGGGTATGTCGATTAAGTTCAAATTTTGGCATTAGAGTAAATGGATACTGATATACAATTTGCAATTGTTTTCAGAGTTTCACCACTTCCGGTTATATCGGACATCGATTATATCTTTGCTATTTCAAATGGCATGGTATACTTTTTGATTTTTTCATTAAATGGCATGCGAAAGGTTTCAATGTTTAAGTTAAAGAACTGAGGATATTGAATTCGATTCAACCTCCCGTGTAAAGGTGGGCAATGATCTTTATGATGAACAACCAGTTAAGAAAGGAGTCACTTAACTTAATTTCAGATCTCTGATTTTCATACGTCTTTTGAAGACCATTATTAACAATTTATATTCAACTCTGCCAGCCATAATTTCCGCCAGATCCTTTAAAGCTCCGAAAAGTAATTGAATTTTGCTTAGATTCTGCTAACTGATTTGAGTATGTGTCTACGTAAGATATTAAAAATCAAGTATAAGAATATAAGTTAAGTTCAATTAATTAATTTTCGGTATCTTTTAAGGGTCTGACGGAAGTTATGACCGACAGGAAGTGTCTATCAATGTTTCATATAATCATTAATCAATCTAACCAATCCTATCTTAGCATCTTTAAAAATTGACTGTCCGAATATAACTAAAGTTCAATTATTTTTTTAGGAGCTTCAATACGTCTGCCGGAAGTTATGGCGAACGGAAAGTGTTTTGCAGTGTTTAATTTTATCTCCAGAGATAATTTCATAGGAAAATTCAAGGTGGGAGACCCTGTTTGTTCGACAGATATTGATACCTCTCAAATCGAACTTTGCTTGTTTGTGAATTTTTCTTCAAACATGAATTACCTTGCAGTTGTTGATCCTCTGATATCTTTTAGTGATTCACCCTGTATTTTCATAAAATTTTGTTCAGATTCCGGATGAAACATCAGTTGTTTTCGTTTCTCATTCGAGAAATTGAGGGGTAAAACCTCTACAAATGCGGTTGATGATTATCAAGAGAGATGCCTGTTTACCAGTCTTTCAGTTTTTTCCAGTCAGTATAGTTTTCGCAGGCTGAGATCGACAGGAGATCTGCTCGCCTACGTCACTCATGTTTGTACATCAACAATGGAAAAACATGGGGTACCTAGAGCAATAGCCTTCGACATCTCTAAAGCCTCCTATAGGGTTTGGCATGCAGCCTTGTTGAATAAACTTGTTGCATATGGGCTTCCCGAAAAATTGCGGGGTTGGATAAGTAGCTTTCTTTCAAATAGATCAATACGACTTGTGGTCGACGGTATGACATCTGATTGTTTCCAGTTGCAAGCAAGAGTACCTCAGGGATCCATTTTTTCGCCAACCCTGTTTCTCTTGCAGATAAACGATCTTCTTTTATCTACAGAGATCAAGATCTTCGGTTTTGCAGACTATTGTGTTCTGGTTTCGTCTTTCAGTAATCTGCGGCCGATTACAGCTGCGAAATCTCATCGTCAGAGATGTCAACAAACGAATAACTTAAACTCTGGCTTGCAGAGGATATCTGAGTGGGGTCAGTTGAAACTGGTGAGCTTCAACACGAGCAACTACGTTTTCTGGAAAGGTCCTAGCTGGAGAACATCCTCTAATAATGCAAGGCCAGCAAATTGCATCCAAAGATTCGATGCACCTTCTCGGAATAACGGTCAACTGCAAGTTTTACTGACATGAACATGTATCAGTGATGGCTAAGCCGGAATCAGCTAAATTTAGTTTTCTTTTCAGAGCCAAGTGATTCTTGACGCTATCCGAGCTGCTGCTTCTATATAAGGCGCAGATTCGACCTGTTGTTCCCATGTATGGGGATCTGCGCCCAAACATTCGTTGTGGATGTTGGATAGTGTACAAAAACGGGCTCTCAGACAAGTTGCTGACCATTCTCTGTTTTACAGATACTTCCACAGAAGATGCTCCAAGGAGCTGAAAGGTCTTGTTCATGGAAAACTAATGTTTTGCCGCAACACTAGGCTGGCAAGGAGTTCTCATCATATGGAGGTACATTTGACGACCCCTCGAACCTCTTTCTATAAGAATTCCTTCGTTCACAGGGCCTGTGAGCTGTGGAACTCGCTTCCGTCCAACATCTTCTCAACATCCTACAATTCGGCTCTCTTCAAGAAGCGAGTAAATAGACACCTCAATTCTTCCCAGGCGCCTAGTCATGTGGTGTAACAGGTTCGCATATTCCTGGAAAGCGTGCATAAAAAAATGAATACCTTGGAAATTAGTGTTACATTTACGCTGTCTCACCCTGTATAACTTCTAACCGAAATTCGAAATTGCCAGTATGGCAATGCTCATTTTCATTCGAACGCATCGAATTTTGTCCCTTTTTCCGAATATGTTCCAAAGAGTACGTGTAAAATCAAAATTGAAAGGAGCAATAAATCACCCCGTAAATCTGACAGAATCTCCGGCCGTACAATGTAAGAAATTATCTGCTGACGGCATCAACTCCTGCCTCGCGGAAAAACGAGAAACCAAATTCGTTCGTTCGATTCATCAGGATTACATAAAGTCGGACGCGTCCGAAAACCAGTCCCGAAATAACAGCGAACTCTTTTCAGCTTAACTCATTATACTAGTGGTACCGGTGGTAATGCTGGTACCTACCGCTTAAATTGCTAATCGCTTTCCTAAAATGGCAGATGACAAGCTGAATTACTTCAATGTTTGCTTTGTACATCTACTGCGGAAAATTTGAAACTATGTGTGGTGAAAATTCTTGCATCGGAATGATTCCATGAATGTAGAGTTCATAAAACATCGTGGTAATGAGTCTCTTTATCTTTGAATTATTTTTGAGTGGCCTGATGGATCAGTAATCAGTAATCAGGTTTATTGATGCAGTAATTAAAAATGAATGATCAAGTTTTTCATCAAAAATAGAATATAAATAAAACATAACATGTAAACACCTCAAAAAGTCTAGGGAACACTTCTGAATATCGATATATCGTATCCAGAACGATCAATATGGATGATTTTTTTTAAGAAATGAACACCTGCATCAATTTTTCACCAAATTATGTAGAGTGCCGCAACAGATTTCAGTTTTTTTTTATGAAAAACTTAAATTGCAGCAGATGCGACGCTGCTTTATAATCATTTCATGTATTCAGTGTTTGGAATCAGTTAATTGGCACTTTGTTTATGTTGTAAGCACAAATAAAAGATTCCAGTTTTGTGATTCGACCATGGAAAAACGACATTTAACTAGAGAAGAGATGTAACGAGCCGTTGGCATGCTCCAAGCTGGGAGCTCACAACGGAAAGTATCCAGGGTTCTGGGAAGTAGCCCAAGTGTCATAAACCCTTTATGGTCGCGTTTCAATGAAATAGGTAGCATAGAAGAACGCCATACAGGTCGTTTCAGGATTACTACAGTCGCCCCAGAACGATTTTTGGTTTTACAATACAGAAGAGATCGTACTACCACAGCCTCTCAAGAGACACATAGCTCAAGAGCTATCACGAGTTCATTATATACAAATTTCCGACCAAACTATGAGAAATCGACTTCACGAAGATCAACTCCACTCCAGACGTCATTTAAGAGTCCCACAACTGACCCATGGAAATCGCGCTGCTCGTTTAACTTGGTGCCAAGAACACGTAAACTGGGATCAAGAGAGGTGGGCCACACTTCTCTTCAGTGATGAATCTAGATTTAGTTATTTTCCCGATTCGGGAAGAATTCGAACATGGTGGGAACCTGGAAAGCAAAACCGTCCCCAGCATGCTCGAGAAGTTGTTAGACAGGGAGGCGGATCAGTGATGTTTTGGGGAGGTATACGCCTTGGTGGAAGAAAAAACCTCGTTTTCATACAGAACAACCTCACGGGAAATTCTTACGCAAATGAGATAGTTTTACCTGTAGTGGTACCACTCTTCCAACAAGATAATGCGCCACCTCATCGTGCAAGAGTTGTGTTGAACGTTCTTGAAGAGAATGATATCGATCTTCTACCGTGGCCATCCTGCTCCCCAGATCTGAATACCATGGAGCCTGTGTGGAACACCCTAAAAAAAAATCTCCTGCGTCAAAACGTCTTCCATCATGAACAGGAGCTTCGATTAGCAGTTCAGGGGGCTTGGAATGACTTAGGCCAAAATGTAATAGACAATTTAAAATTGAGCATGCCGCGACGATGCCAAAGTGTCATTGATAACAGAGGTGGACCTTCTGGGTACTGAAAAATATAAGTACTTCCATATCATTTCGAAAATATTAGTTCAGGATTTTTTGTGTTTTACCTAATTACGTCATTTTCAAATTTAAATTTTTTTATAATAGCTGCTTTGGAGAAGTCAAATATTATTTTGTTTTCTTGATAATACATCCTAACAAATACCGAAAGATTTCTATGAATTCGAATCATCAAATTCATTGTTTAAAGATATTGGTAAGTGTTCCTAGACTTTTTGAGGTGTTTATGTTCAAAAATTGTTCAACACTAAAAATAACATTTGATATTAAAATATTCTTCAAAACACGTTTGCAATTATCATTACAATGAACGAAACCTTGCAGGTAATTTGTTATGAAATTTCACTGACTGGTAATCCGGACCATTCTGTGCTCTGCTCAATCTGTAGAAAAGACTGCGTATGACGTCTTTGTGACAAGTATTATAACAATGCATATCACCATTTTTCTCGCAAAGAGAGGTTTTTGTGTGCATATAATAAACATTCCAAAATGAAAATGCAGAAAGAGTCAACATGTGCAAATCCCTGAATGTCTTCTTGGAGCAATCAGTGCACTTAAGATTTGCTACAATGCGAATAGCTCTCCTCTGTAACCTAAACAGCCTCCCGACTTCCGCGCAGTTACCCCAAACTGATACCTGTATCTGAGGTGGGACCCACACAGCGAGAAATAAGCAGTCCTCAAAACACCCTATGAAACCGACTGTGTAAGACATCAACATGGATATCGCAGGTATCCAAGGTATCCAGCTTTGTGTACAAATGCAGGCCAAGAAACTGGACACTCGACTTCTCAACATCTCTCATGCTAAATATGACCTTTTCGGTCTTTTTGCCATTCATACCCAACTTGTTCCTCCCGAACCATTCCAAGGCTCTCGACTCCGTACTCTCAAACAGCATAGAATTCCGTGCAAGATCGTCATACTCCGCAGACGAAGTAGAATCATCAGCGAGAAGAATGCTGAAACAGTTGGCCAGATACTCTGGAAAATCATTCATAAAAATCAAAAATGAAATAGGGCCCATAATTGAACCCTGTGGCACGCCAATTGATATGACCTTATCTGACCAAATGCCATCTGCAAAATCAACCTGAAATCTACCCGTCAAGAATGATTCTATAAGAGTTGTACTATTAACATCAAATTCGTATCGTGCAAGCTTGGTTTAGAGTGCTGAGTGAGAGACACAATCATACGCCTTGGTCAGATCCAGAAAGAGGAACAGTGAGAATAATCCAAGTTCGAAACACCTCAAGGTATTGTTAACAAATTCAATTATTGGATCAACAATGCTTCTCTTGCTCCTAAAGCCAAACTGGCTGGACGAAAAATGGTTATTGGATTCGTAATAGTCACTTACCTGATTACACATAATTTTTTCTATAATTTTTGAAAAAATTGGCACTAATGACATAAGTCTATAATCAGAAACGTCATCCGCTTGATAGTTTGTGAAACTCCTCTGACAAATTGGGAAGTACCTGCCGAACTTCTCTTTGAGCAAGTTTTTCAAAAGCGGTCCTTCAAAACATGCTTCTTCTGAGACAGACACTATTTCGTTGAAACTTGAATAGTTGCTGGGGTTCATTGACACTTTACGTATCCAAAGTTGTATTTTCTCAACGTACATCTTGATGGCATCCCGATGTGTTACTATATTTGAGTCTGCACCTTGCAGTCTCAAGTTTAGGTTGTTTAACGTGTCAAAAAGTCTGATAAATAGGTCAAAATCACTATGTTACTGGTTTTTTGAACTCTGCACTAAGCTCGTTTTGTTTCTGCAGTACCAAAAACGTAATCACTTCATCACGGAGCTCAACATATTGCCTTTTGATAGCCATCGTACTTCCGTATGAAATAGCAGAGTTTGGTGGTCACTTCCTAAATCTTTATAAAGACTTTTAAACAGTCGAGTATTTAATGCACTGTTCTTTACGTTGTTGACTACTGTAATGCATAGCTTTAAAACAGCATTCGTTTGGAAACGTTTTGCTGCCAAGGCTTTGCGGTGACTAAAACAATGAATCCCAACTACGTCAGCATTCTTCTGGTTGACCAACTGCATAAAGCCTGAGCGAGAACCGATCATTGAAGGAGCACCATATGTGCGTACACCAATCTTTTTGCTAAGAAAGTTCATGTTTTTCAAAAAAGTCTGATACTGCTTTCATCACATCTACAACTTTAGTAGTGATCACCAGCTCATCGATTAGGCCATTGCTCAATACTTCATAGCAAATAACGCACCGAGGGTGATCAACATTATCTTTAAGCAAGGAAACAAACCTATATTGAATATAATCGTCAATATACTTGCGTTTATTTGCCGTGTTTATCTTCTCTGATTCAGTTTCACACAGAACTCAAACAACACAAAAACAATTACTTCAATTCAAACGTCGCAACAAGTATAGAACACCCACAATACAGCAAACACGCTGACTGATATTTTACGGAAAGCACTGTGCCAGAACGGACTACTTACAACTCATGCACTGAACAAAGGTTATTGACATTAGACTGATGATGCGGTGAGGTTGGGGGTGGAAGGGGTTGCGTTGACACTCGCACTCTCCAAGACCAAACGGAGGTATCGGTACACACGGCCGTTACCGTCGAGGAGGACGGTTTTGAGAACCTTGAACTCTTGTGTGCTTTGTAGTCTTAAAAACAATAGCCTTCTTTGATAAAGTTCACAACTTTATTAAAACTTCACAAAAATAATTGCGAAACCTTCGAAAGACTTTATTTTAAAGATTTAAGGGAATTATTTTTGTGAGTTTTTTTCATTTATTTCATTTGAGTGTCACGCCCCTCTTGGACTTTCTCCATGCCCCCCAGTTTGGAAACCCCTAGACAACGAAACCATCTTTTCAAAAAATTATCACATGATCCTTTTCTCGTAGTAAAAATTCGGGATAAAAGCTGCCATGTTGATAAGGGGAGAACAAAACTTGTAACAAAACAATATCTCCAATCGAAAATCGACCTGCCGAGTTATTCAGGATGGTTATTTTTCATTGGAGCACATTGTATTTGTGGAAATCTCCAACATTGATACCTTCTTGTGCTCCTGAAATAAAAGATCTCTGTTGAATCTTCTTGGACGACCACATCTGTGGTATGACTGGAATCGCCACACAATAGTTAAGAATAAATAAGTTCGAGGTTTTTTCGTCAAAATAGAATTGAATTATCAGAAACTATCATTTACATATCTTTTCCTTAATTGATTTCGAGAATGTAGTTCAAATATTATGATTAATAGCTAGAAATAACGGCTATGAACTGAATTTAGCTGACACCTTATTGAAACGAAAACAACTTCAGCTTTGAGTGTAGAGCATTTTTCCTTTGCTAACTGAGAAATCGAATGGAATATCTCCAAATAATTATATTCTTAATATATATGTAACAGATTGTACAAAGATAAAATTAGCACCATCAGTACCAATAAAAAGAAATTGGATTTATTGTTAATTCGTGATAAGATAAAATAAAATTATTGGATGAGGGATGAGTATATAAAATACACATACGGAACATAAAAGATTCATTATTCAAAACAAAAATTCTACGGGTTTTTCTGACTATTGTATAGATAAAAATTATTTGATTGATTTTGAGAAAATTGAACTTACTATATACATACAGGTAGTAAAGGGAAGAAGATGGACATTAAAGAGATGATGGAAAGCATGTCCGCTCATAGGAAAAACCATACAATGTGTAATGAGTAATTAGACTTCAACTTATCTCCTCTTGTAAATGCCGTTATACTCAAGTGAAACCACTCATTTTGTTATTTAAAATTGTATTACTCTTGACAATGGATTGACAGCACGAAACATACATTCTGTCGGAAAAGTACCGGAAATTTATTACTTGAAAAGTCTACTTGAAACAACTGTCTACTGCCACCTACTCATCTCAATTCGTTGGGGCGTGAGGAAACATAAAAATGTTATGGCGCTGTCTAACGAACTGAGACAGAGGCCACTCACCATTGCCACCGGGAAACAATGATAACAAAGGGTAGATAAACAGAAAACTTCAAGAAGTCACTCCGGTTCGACTATTCACCGCAACGCTACACACCGTGTCAGCAAGGAAGCGACTAATGATGCTTATTCATATCTGGCTGTCAACCAGGCATACAGTACTAACTATAAACTTGAAAATTACTACTTGCGAAATTATCGTGTAGACACATTGAAGAATTTCTATTCAAGGAACAATATTCAATCTTCCGTAGAATGTTAAATATCCCCCCTTGAAGGAGCTGGTTTTCCGATCCGATCTAAAGTGTTCTGTTCATCTACCCTTTGTTATCATGTTCATAACATTCACATCTTTCCTGACGCTCCAACAAATTGTGAAAAGTAGGTGGCCTGATGTTTTGAATGGGTATGCAATACTGACGAGGTCAATTAAGACCGAAACTGCAGTCTTTTGCTCCTATTCATGACATTTGATTGAGCTGTACTACTGCTATGTGGCCCCGATTGACCGTGATTATGAAGGGTGGATCGAAACATTAGCTCCTTCATATATTCAGCATTCTACGGAAGGTAGAATATCGTTCCTTGAATAAAAATTCTTCATCGTTAATGCATTTCTGATCAAAAACTCAACACAGGTTCGGACTTCATCCCAACAATTTTTATAAAATCTTGTTCCGCTAGTTTGGCGACTCCAATTCAAATTATTTGTGTCTCCCCAGATAAATGGAAGGTGGCAAAGATTGTACCTACTTTCAAAAGTGGTAAGAAAAATGAAGTAAGTAATTACCGACCTGTTTCTATTCTAAGTTATTTCTGTAAAATTTTTGAAGCAATAGTAACATGGGTTTTTCAAAGATAGGTCGGTGTTATCTAATTTAACTCCTCACGTTCATTTCATAAGTAGTAGTTTTGATGATGGTATTCAAGTTGATGCCGTCTATACAGACATGGCTAAGGCCTTTGGTAAGGTTAGTTTGTTGTGGGTTCTAGAGAACTTTGGTGTGGTGGGGTCCTCACTGAAATGGATAGAATTGTATCTGTCGGATACACTGCACTATGTTGCAGTTAATTGCACTCTATACGGTTTCGTTTGTGTCACCTCTGGTGTTACTCAAGGGTCGCATCTGGGTCCCCCAATTTACATAAATGATATTTCGGAATGTTTTTTTTATACGAAGCATGATATACATGCCGACGATCTTAGAGTATACAAAACTATTCGGTGATATGATGATATTTTGCGGTTTCAGAGTGATCTTGACAGACTTTTTTCTTTTTGTCAAAGTAGGTATTTTCAATTAAATATTGATAAGTGTGAGCATATAAGGTTTACATAAATGTCAATGTTTTCGATGCTATTTTATTTGTTGATGGGCAATTGGGAGGGTAAACCAATTTGAGGATCTTGGTATATATCTTGATTCTGAGTATTCTTTGAGTATCATATTGATCATATAGTTGCTAAGGATTTCGAAATGTTGGGTTTCGTTCTAAGAGTTACTAAAAGTTTCAGTGATCCAAGATCTTTAAAAATGCTATATTTCTTGTTGGTGAGGAGTTATTTGGAATATGCTGTACCTATTTGGTCCCCTCATTATTACACGTATATTGACAGAATTGAACGAGTCCAGAGAAAGTTTTTCAAAACTTTCAACTTTAGATTTTTCAGTCCAAACCATGATTATCAATTAAGTTTGCGTCATCACAAAATTTTAAGCCTGGAGCAGAGGAGAGTCCTTTTCGACACTGTATTTTTATCGAATTTTGAATCATTCTTTTAGAAATGCACTGTTCTATGTTCCGAAGGCCCGTACTAGTTTATTTTTTAAACGGTTTTATTTAGCTCACCCCGTTTGTTTTATTTATTCTTGGGTCAAATTTAGTAATTCAAATTTCACCCTCTTCCTGTCAACCGATTAATCTGAAATTTTGTATACACTTTGGATTTTGGTGACAATACAATTATATTTATTCATTATCATTATAAATACAAGATGGCCGCCGCTACAAAATGGCGGATAATTTATGTTTTATTAATCCCATCAATATGGGTATCAAATGAAAGGGCTCAACAAGCAGAATACAATATACTATAAAAAATTGAAATCCAAGATGGCGGCCGCTACAAAATGGCGGATAACATAGCTTTTATCAATCCCATCAATATGGATATCAAATGAAAGGGCTCAACAATCAGAATACAATATACTATAAAAAATTGAAATCCAAGATGGCGGCCGCTACAAAATGGCGGATAACGTAGGTTTTATCAATCCTATCAATATGGGTATCAAATGAAAGTACTCAACCAGTAGAATACAATGTATCCAGCCTGAATTCACCACCCAAGTCAAGATTTTGTATCGTGTTGAGGACTGTGTGGCGTTAGGGTGGCTAAAATGATACGTCGTTAGCGGTACACCACCCAAGTTAAGGTGAAAGGTTGAAACGCGCCGAGAACTGTATGGCATTAGGGTGGATAAAATGATATGTCGTTAGCGTTTTCCCTCAAGACTCAGGCGCATCTTGTTGTACATAGCCTTGCCTCTTTATTGGACCTCTGGGGGTCGACAGTTTAAATGTCCATTACTCGTGGGAACAAAATGGTAAAAAAATATAAAAAATACAAACATAAATAAAACAGAAACTGCAACACAACGTAAACGAAGGCTTCAAAAGCGAAAGAAAAGTATCAAGCAAAACGAGCTAAAGAAAGTGAAGGTGATAGAAAAGTCGATTACAGAAACGACGGGAACAATTAGCGTCAAAAACACCTGAGCAATATGAGGCCAGGTTAAAAAAGCAACGTCAGCGATATACACAAATGACGGCGTCAGAAACGCCTGAAGAATATGAAGCCAGGTTAACAAAACAACGCGAGCGATATACACAGATGGTAGCGTCAGAAACGCCTGAAGAATATGCAACAGATGTACCTTCCGTCCGAATTGATTTCGCAAGAGACGGAGTACATCTTATACACCCGAAAGCCATACAGTTTCCAGCTAAGTACAATTATGGGACAGCTGAAAGAAGAATGTTGCCTTTAATACTATCATGGGCTTCTACAATACATAAAATGCAGGGCAGCACTGTGGATCACGCAGTCGTATACTTAGGTGCGAAACTGTTTGAAGAAGGTCAAGCCTACGTGGCTCTTAGTAGAGTAAGATCTTTGCAGGGACTACGTATAGAGGAGTTGGATTGCAATAAACTAACGGGCAAGAAACCTTGCAATAATGAAGCACTAAATGAATTAAAAGAATGCGAAATAAAAACTAAAACTAGAAAATAAAAATAGGTAAAAAACTTTTTAAGTTAAACGGTTTTATGTAAAACATACATTGCACTGTTTAAGATAAATGTACTAAAACCAAAAATAATAAAATAGATACAGTCGTGGGAATTATAAACATATGCATAGACTAGACTAAAATAAAACCGTGGGGCACGTCAATTGTCTACAATCGTTGATTAAAATGTTTGTTTTGTAATGTTACACTATAATTATTAGGCAGTTGTGCAACCGACAACGATGGACGTGTGATAAGTAGGGCTAGAATGTGGAAACAAGCTAGCAAGCTCGATTATAAGCGAGTTTTAGGGTTTCATAGTGGTGAGCGAGTAGTACTTTTGTCATATGTTTTGTCGATTAAAGACAAACAACAAGCAGTGAAACGATTCCTCGCCAGCCAGCAGTGTGAATGTCCAACGATAAACTAGTTAAAACATCTCTTTTATTTACATGGAGTGTATAACTATTAGAATTTCCATGAGCAAGAAAATAGTAAATAATTTCCTCGCCGTCTGCGGGCCAACTGCCTAACGACGAATTAAACGATTCTTCTATCGCACATTAAGTCGATAATTTGTAGACAATTGACGTGCCCCACGGTTTTATTTTTGTCTAGTCTATGCATATGTTTATAATTCCCACGACTGTATCTATTTTATTATTTTTGGTTTTAGTACATTTATCTTAAACAGTGCAATGTATGTTTAACATAAAACCGTTTAACTTAAAAAGTTTCTTTACCTATTTTTATTTATTCTGTTTTCTTGCGAATCATGCGTCTGTACAATTGGCATAATGCTAGTATAGATATTTTTCATGAACCTCTTTCTTCTTTCAAAAATAATGTTATAGCATATCTCATTAGATCTGAATCATCCTCATTGTAGTAGTTTTTAGTTTTCATGATATTTTTCTTGATTCTGTATTCCTTAGGTAGTCTTTTTTCTCTCCTAAATTTTTATGAAAGTTATAGCTTCATTTCGTATAACAGATTCACTTCTGTTTATTTTTCTGATATCATTTTTGTGAACCCCAGTAATTGGGTCTATTCTGTAGGGGTTCCTATGTTTTGTAACTAAAATTAAAGAAAAAACGAACAATTTCCGTATTCACCTAATATAGCTCTAGCTGACTCATATTACCAATTCGAGGTACCCGTTTTGAATAGATAGAAGACAAAATTCGAGACGAGAACTAAAATCGATTACGGAAAAAGCGTTTGAAAAATGTTTTGATAGTTGAGTTACTTGTTCGAGAGAAGCCTACTTTGAAGGATATACAACAAATTTGGTAAAAATAAATATTTTGAATATGTTTGTGAACGTCAAGTTTTTCAATATATTTTTGTGAAACCTTAAGTTCATCATTTCAAATTTTTGTCTTCAGTACCATATTCTTCTTTTTTCTTCAGGAACTTAGATTACTTTCATATCAATTAAGTGAGCTTATACAAAAGAAACTCATGAAAGCATTGAGACTATTGATGAGATGGTATCATCATCATTAGATGTTCAGACTTAAACAAAGACACAAATCTACACGGTATAATTACCAGCGCCTTAAAAAAAACAGCCGTTAATAAAAATTCCATCTGTAGTGCCAGGTTGCAACGTGAAACATGTATTTGTTAATGCGTAAAAGCATTAAAGTTTGGCAAAAAGACACAGGTGATTCGATGAAAACCCGAAGTGCGAGCAGAAATATATCATTTATTTTATTTAGGGGCGTTAGCATTCTGAAGTATTTGGAAAGCTGAACCTGTTTGGCAGTTTAAAGACCCCGAGGTCAATTCGGGTTATGTTGTACATGCAGCATCCAAAATATATCTTCGGGTTCCTCTTCCAATAACGAATAGTTGCTACATTCCTTTAGAATTAGCGACAGAGTGAGTGAGTACTGGTTGCGGACAATGACACCTGTCAGATGGCATTTTTGGGATAATGAAATGCATTTTGAGAAATGCGCATAGTGAAAATTTGATTGAATACGCTCAATTATTTTTGTGGTTATATTTTGATGGTACAATGTCTGTTCAAAAAGTAATCGCACCCAATTTTCATTGTCAACTCATTCAAATTGCAACTTCCGTCCTGCAGATAATATTTCATTAGATAGATATCACTGGAAAACAAAATTGCACTTTTGGTCAGATGAATGAAGCTTGTTGGTTAGTAATTTGACGCCACTGATTCTAAATATACCCCCATTTGATTTATAACAGCTTTCGTTGACGAGTTATAGATTAATTAAAGAAACACTTTATTATCGTAATAATTTACTTGTTGAAGAAAAATATTGATTTAATTTACTATAATTTGATATGGTTCAGTCGAGAAGAGCTTTTGTGAATGATTCAAATAATTTTTGTTTCATTTGAGGAGAATATATTCAAAGAATACCGTTTGAATGTGACAGATTTCGGAAGTGAAGATAATAAAAATTACTTTGGGCGTGCGTTGGAAATGCGTGACAAGCTTTA
Organism: Cryptolaemus montrouzieri; assembly: GCA_013387265.2. NCBI lineage: Eukaryota > Metazoa > Arthropoda > Insecta > Coleoptera > Coccinellidae > Cryptolaemus > Cryptolaemus montrouzieri. Next base: position 71,223,815 of record JABFTP020000062.1, read on the forward strand.
GGTTCCTCGAAAATTTGTTGTTTTGAGTTTTGAGGTTGATGGACAGATGATCTGGGAAGAACCTATTAACCACCATGATGACTGCTATTTTTGTTTGGTGAACATAACTGGCGTTAACCGAAAAATCAAGCCAAATGAAAATATACTTCCATAAAATAGGCATATAGAAAATTTTGGGAGCTAAAACTTCCTCTATACCTCAAGCTAATGATTCACAACAGAGGTTGTTTGACATTCAGACGTAAACTGAATGTAGTCAACATTGAATGAGACCTGAAATCGCCGAAATTATTCGATCAAGATTTGAGCTACCTGATCAGAAATCTCTGACCTAACCTAACCTTCTTTTCTATACTAATTTATCGTGCTTTTAGGAACAGTAACCACTTTACACAGTCGAATACTAATTCCTCTCATTTTCTGGATTAACTGCTAAGCACCATTTGAAAAATAAAATGTACAGAAAAGCACAAAGTATCACACGCCATTGGTGAAGTTTGCAGTACTCGAATCTCGCTCGCATTACAACATTCTAAACACTATTAGTCAGGGTTTAATCAGGGGGTGCGATTTCGTTCAAATTCAAATACCTAGAACTATAATTCTATACTGCTCGAGCTCTATAGAATAGAATAGAATATGGTTTATTGTGTAATAAAATAAAGTGAATCCAAATAGTACATAATTAAGTCGCTGCACAAAAAATAACTTCCGCCTAAGCGTTTTTCCATGTTACTATAAACTCAAACAAAAACCAGTAAATACTTACATAATCAAATAAATAAACTGTGCATTATTTTTCATGATTGAGATATATCTTTTACTCAATGTTAGTGTATACAAATTTACTCTAGGGTTAGTGAGTAATTAAGCAGTTCAATATTGAAAAAACCATTAAGCTTTTAAATTTATGTATTTTGCTTTAGCATCACAAGCCAATCTCTATTTTTTAGAACGAGGTTTTGCCCCTTTGGGTCGGGAAGTGAGAAAGCCCCAAAAATATTTCGGGACCTTGTTCTTGATTAGTTTGAAGGCAAATATACTAACTAGCAATTTGGCCCCTTGTTGGTATCTCAATATAACATTGTTAATGTATGTCGGTGAAATACAGTGTGTTCCAACGAAAATTTGACCCCCCCTATAACTCCGAAATGAGTAACATTAGCGAAAAACACCAAGACACGTCGATTTTTGTTTCGAGGGGGAGCATTTTTCGAAATAATTCGAAACTTGTCAGATCAACCCCCTACCCCCAGCAACCCTAATTTCGAAATTCATCATAGGGAATAAGGGTCGAGTGGCACCTTACTGTAAAGGTCTGTCAATTCTCCATTCTGATTTGTCATTTTAGAATTTTAAATTAACATACAGGGTGTCCCAACCAAGGGTGAAGTTGAATTCTGGAAATCCCAAATACTAAATGAAATAGATTTATTTTGGCATAATGCAAGCGCAGGTTTATGCTCGGTCTAGAAAAACGACCTACACTTGTGAATTTGGAGTTGGTGCAATCAACCCCTATTTCCAGCATCCCCAACTCAAAAATCATTCGATCGATAATAGGTCAAGTGGCACCTCGTTGGAAAGGTACTGCAATTTTCTCTTCGAATTTGGTATTTTCGAAATTCAGAATCATCATACAGGGTGTCCCGAAGCAGGAACATTGAAAATCCAAATAACTTTTTGAAACTGGTTCATTTCGGTATACGAGAAAATGTTTGATCCGAGAATAGGACTTTCTTGTGTGGTTATAGAATTTTGCAATCAACCCCTTCCATTCAGCATCCCCAACTTAAAAATCATACAAATAATTCAAGTGGCATATCTTCAGAAAGGTTTTTGAATTCCAGAATGATTAAAGCATTTCATTCAGTTCGGCTCTCCATACAGGATGTCGCTTTCGAAAAATTCAATATCGTCATTTGAAATTATCAACTAAAATTAATTCGAAACTGTTAAAAGTATTGGGGTACGATGTGTTGAGCATCAATTACGAAGAAATAAAGCTGATTTCTGCATTGAAAATGTTCACATTTTTTCATTTCCATCTGGCGTGCAGTCATCTGTTATTTCTCATTTTGCAATGAAATATTATCATTATTCAGATCAGTTCCTCATTATTGTTGTTGTTCGTCAGTTGAAATTAATCTGAAAATGGTTTATTCCACTGAGGAAAGGGTCGAAATTGTATCGACGTATTTTCGAAATAACAGTTGTGCCAAAGAAACGGCAAGGATATTCGATAGGAACCATCCTGAAAGAGAAAGGGAGTCAGTCACCAGTAGGTTAAATATTTGGTTGACAAATTCCTAGCTACGGGTTCGGTGGCAAACAAAAACATGAAGTGGCATGTCCTGTCAGAAATGAGGCAACGGAAGTGGCAGTAGTGGGTCATCTACAAATGGAGAATACTACTTCGATCAGAAAACTATCTCGTCTGACTGGTGTATCAGCTACAACTGTCCATAGAATCGTGAAACATCACAAATTTCACCCTACAAGGTAAAATTAGTGCATGAAATAAACGAAGATGATCCAGATCGTCGTTTACAGTTTTGTGAAAATCTAAGTGAAAACCTAAACGCTAATCCAAATTTCCTGAATAACATCTGTTTTTCTGATGAAAGCACCTTTATGCTCAGTGGTGAAGTGAATAGACATAATTGACGATATTGGGACACACAGAATCCTCATTGGTTTAGAGAGGCCCACACGCAAAGGCCTCAGAAGTTGAACGTTTGGGCAGGAATTTTTGGCAATCATCTAGTTGGGCCTTTCTTTATTGAGGGTAATCTGAATGGAAATGGCTACCTACAGTTGTTAGAGGAACACATACATCCTAGATTGACAGAAATTTTACAGAACGATCCAACTCTTTCTGAGGACGAAATGCGTTTTCAACAAGACGGTGCTCCTCCGCATTATGATGCTCGGGTGCGCCAATATTTAGACGAAACTTTCCCAGGAAGGTGGATTGGTAGAAGAGGACCTGTTGAGTGGCCAGCCAGGTCACCAGATTTAAATCCCCTAGATTTTTTTTTGTGGGGCCATCTAAAATCTAAAGTTTATGCCACAAGACCAGAAAACCTGGAGGAGCTGCGGATGAGGATTATCACAGAATGCCGACTTTTGACTCCTGAACTTTTCGCTAATGTGAGAAGAGAGTTCGAAAATCGTCTGTATAACTGTATGGAGGTGGGCGGAGGTCATTTTGAACAATTGTTGTAATAATCAAGTTAGTTTTTGTTTTCAATTGAATACAAGTTCAATAAATCTCGTTTTCCTGTTTAGATGAGCATCCAATCAGTTTCTCCATCATCCCTCATCCTGATCCTCACGCCAGAAAACCTCGATTGCCAAACTGAAACCAATGCCTCAGTGATTCAGAAAATAGAAAAATCTTTCTGGAACTTTGCCACTCAACCTGTAATCACTTGTATGATTTTTGAGTTGGGGATGCTGAATGGAAGAGATTGATTGCAAAATTCCATATTCACGCAAGAGAGTCTTATTCTCGAATCAAACATAAACATGTTCTCGTATTATACCGAAATGAACCAGTTTCAAAAAGTTATTTGGGTTTTCAGTGTTCCTGCTCCGGGACACCCTGTATGCTGATTCTGAATTTCGAAAATACCAAATTCGAAGAGAAAATTGAAATACCTTTCCAACGAGGTGCCACTTGACCTATTATCGATCGAATGATTTTGAGTTGGGGATGCTGGAAATAGGGGTTGATTGCACCAACTCCAAATTTACAAGTGTAGGTCGTTTTTCTAGACCGAGCATAAACCTGCGCTTGCATTATGCCAAAATAAATCGATTTCATTTAGTATTTGGGATTTGCAGGAATTCAACTTTACCCTCGGTTGGGACACCCTGTATGTTAATTTAAAATTCTAAAATGACAAATCAGAATGGAGAATTGACAGACCTTTACAGTAAGGTGCCACTCGACCCTTATTCCCTATGATGAATTTCGAAATTAGGGTTGCTGGGGTAGGGGTTGATCTGACAAGTTTCGAATTATTTCGAAAAATGCTCCCCCTCGAAACAAAAATCGACGTGTCTTGGTGTTTTTCGCTAATGTTACTCATTTCGGAGTTATAGGGGGGGTCAAATTTTCGTTGGAACACACTGTATACTAACTAGCAATTTGGCCCCTTGTTGGTATCTCAATATATCATTGTTAATGTATGTCGGTGAAATATGTTCGAATTTACGCCAGCCATAAACATAGCGAATGCATGCATTTTGGGCCAATTGGATTTTCGTCTTGAATTCCTGGGTTAGATATTCATAATACACCACATTGCAGTAGTCGATATGTGGACATATAAGAGTTTCTATCAACATTAGTTTAGTGCTTGCAATAAGTAATTTAACTCATAAACACATTTTAGCTTGATATATACCGCACAAAGTTGTTAATGACCTAGGGTTAGAAACTGAGGTCTTGGTCGTAAATCTCACCCTTTTTACGTAAAGTAACATCTTTTCTTTTATGTGAATGGTAATGAAATTGTGACAGTGATATCTACCAACCATCGGTCCAGTTCTCATCAAGATAGAATTACTCTTATGGGAGTTCATCATCAGTCAAAGATTGCTCAGAAATTCTGGTTTCTGGGCAGAAATTTTCCTATCACCATACCAGAGAAAAGAATTGGCTATTCGTTAAGATATACCTGGTTTGATGGTTGCAATGAGATTACGTAATTACGTTCATGAATAATGGCGTGTAATCATATATTTGTCAAAACGGAGTCTGAAATGTGATCTCCCACACAACGGCAAATTAATAAGGCTCGTTTTCGACTGTATACTCTAAAGTAAAAGAAGAATACATAATAGTATGTCACAGCTTGAGGGGTAAATCTACGTGCAATTTTAAGAAAAAAAGTTCATATAAACATGGGTACGCAAAAGCTTCTTTACGGAGCTACAGAGTGTTGAAATTTCCGGAAAAAATTTGTTTTTTCTTCAAAACTCCTGCAGTTTTTGAGATATTCAGCACAAATTTGGAATGCAAGCTATTTTTTACAGCCTCCATCATTAAATGTCCTAAATTTTAAATAGAATCTACAAGATGTTTACTTTTCTGGAGCCATGTCTTCTTTTGCCCTTTCAAACTTTTTTGCAGTACGCCACTGATCAGCGTACAATCAAGTTCCATCATCTTCGTTCAATTTGGACACCTAATCTAACTTATGCGTTCTCAAGCAAAAAATTATTAAACGATTGTATGCATTCGCTGAATTGAAAGCACTTCTAATTAAAAAAAAGACTAGTAGGCTTTGATTTTTTTCATTTATTTATTGATTTTGGCAGTTGCTTAAGTTGAACCAGTGTCTGCTCGAATTTTTAATAAATTAACGATTTGTTTCATATTTTTGGAGTTATTGCTGTAAGAAAAAATGGCTAATTTCACTAACGCCGAATTGGCTGATATCCATTACATGTACGGTCTGGCTGACGGAAACACAACACAAGCTAGGCGATTATATCAAGTAACACCAGACAGGCGAATATTTTCAAATATCTACAGAAGGTTGAGGAAAACTGGTGCTTTTACTGCAAATAATCATTTAAGAGGTGCAAGTCAAACTATGAGAACTCCAGATATTGAGGAAGCAGTTTTGAATTGAATTGATTTGAATCCTCACAAGAGTACAAGAAAAATTGGAAATCAGTTGAATAGTTCACATGTTCTAGTTTCTAGATTCTCCACGACTTTTTATTGTACCCGCTTCATATTTAACGCGTGCAAACTTTACTTCCTCGAGATTTTCCTTCAAGACTGAATATCTGCCGATGGTTCTTGGATAAAATTAGAGAAAATGCTCATTTTGATAGTGAATTAATGTTCGTAGACGAAGCTAACTTTTTGAGAACTGCTTACACAAATTTTCACAATAATCATTATTGGGCTAAGGAAAACTCCAATTTGATTGAAGAATCTCATCATCAAGAACAATTCTCACTAAATGTCTGGGTCAGAATAATTGGAAATTATTTGATGGGGCCATTTTTTTTGCCTAACAGACTCAACAGTCCACTTATCGGCAATTTCTTGAGGAGGAGTTACCTTTATTGCTCGAGGATGTGTCACTTTTGGTAAGAAACATAATCTGGTTCATACATGACAGGGCACCAGCACATTTTAGTGGAGAAGCTAGGGAGTTCTTGAATAATACATTCAACAACCGATTTATAGGTCTGGGTGGGCCAGAACCATATCCACTTAGGTCCCCAGACTTAAATTGTTTGGACTTTTTCTTATGGGGATATCTCAGAAATTTAGTTTATACCACTCCAGTAAACATTGTAGAAGAATTGAGAAATCGAATAATAGCCTCTTGTTACACGATGCGAGATATCCCAGATTTATTTCGAAGAGTACGTGATAATATGCAAAGAAGGACAGAGGCCAGTATTCTTGCAGGTGGAGGACAGTTCCAGCAATTGATTTAGTTTTTTATTGTTCTTTTTTTTCAGTTAGATATTGAATAAATATAAGTTGAGTCTCAGAAGTCGAGCTGTCAAAATAAAAGCAAATTTTGGACGTACCTATCGAGTTTTTCTGTTATTTTTTTTTCAGCGAATAACATACATTTCAAATTCAATAATTTTTCACTCGAAAACGGTTGGAGATACCAAAAAATAGCAGGTGTCAGAAAAGTTTCTAAATTGAACGAAATTGACGAAAATTGATTGTACGCAAAAAAGTTTGAACGTGCAAAAGGAGACATGGCCTCAGAAAAGAAAACACCTTGAGAATTTCAATTGAAATCTAGGACGTGTAATGATGGAGGCTGTGAAAAATATGTTACATTCCAAATTTGGGCTGGATATCTCGAAAACTGCAGGAGTTTCGAGGAAAAAACTAATTTTTTCCGGAAATTTCAACACCTTGTAGCTCCGTAACGAAGCTTTTGCGAAACTATATATCCATTTATATATATATATATATATATATATATATATATATATATATATATATATATATATATATATATATATATATATATATATATATATACATAAACACCTCAAAAAGTCTAGAGAACACTTATGAATATCGATATATCGCATCCAGAACGATCAATATGACTGATTTTTTCAAGAAATGAACACCTGAATCAATTTCTCACCAAATTATCCACAGCATCTCAATTAGCTCAAGAGCTATCACGAGTTTATAATGTACAAATTTCTGACCAAACTGTGAGAAATCGACTTCACGAAGATCAACTCCGCTCCAGATGTCCTTTAAAAGTTCCACAACAGACCCATGAAAATCGCGCTGCTCGTTTAGCTTGGTGCCAAGAACACGTAAACTGGGATTAAGAGAGGTGGGCCACAGTTATCTTCAGTGATGAATCTAGATTAAGTTATTATCCCGATTTGGGAAGAATTCGAATATGGAGGGAACCTGGAAAGCAAAACCGTCTCCAGCATGCTCGAGAAGTTGTTAGACAGGGAGGCGGATCAGTGATGTTTTGGGGAGGTATACGCCTTGGTGGAACAAGATAATACCCTCCTCATCGTGCAAGTGTTGTCTTGAACGTTCTTGAAGAGAATGATATCGATCTTCTACCGTGGCCATCCTGCTCCCCAGAACTGAATCCCATCGAGCATGTGTGGGACACCCTAAAAGAAATCTCATACATATATATATATATATATATATATATATATATATATATATATATATATATATATATATATATATATATATATATATATATATAACAAGTACAACGAATTGTCAGAATTTTCGTTTACCTCGGACAAACACTAGGTTTGCGGACAATCAGCTTTTCATTCATGGACTAGGAATGTACAATGTTTCACCACGTAATGTGAAAGATAGTTGAACCCTTAAGTGTTTCAGGACGAGGTACACTCTATATGAGAAAAATTTATTTTACAAATGGCAGAGTAGATTACATCAAGTGTAATTTTGGAGAAGTGTGGTTGATTCTATGAAATTTAAACTCCCATTGATTGAAACCTATTCGAATATTTATCAATGTTTGATACTATTACTATCGAACGGTAGTTTTTATATCTGTATGATATGTTTTCTGTGAATAAGCAATTTTACCACATTACTACAAATTTCTAGTAGAAAATGATAGATTGATAAAGTGATAGAGAGGCTTTAATAATTCTAGAGGAATCTCATATTTTCCAGACGAGGTTGTCTGATTCAGAGTTTTGGTAATATTCAATATTTAAAAGTGGTCAGAAGGTTTTATTAATAGAGAATCTGTACTGAGTTTCGATCCAAATTCATTCTTAAGCATCAACACTACAAAACTTAAGTTTATAATATAAAGTTACCTTTTTAATTCAGCTAGCACAAGGACCTCCATCCATGCTCTTTCCCCCAAATCTTCCCTTCAGTTTTTCAGAAGCACCAATATTATTTTCTTCCTTCTGAACCTCTTTGTTGGGTAGTCTTGAAGCCGCTGCTATATCTGATAACAGAAATCCGTCGGCTGGTGCATCCAGATCGATCGATTTCGATGGATTCTTGTATAAAGCTGATGTGATCTTCACTTTGTTATTGATATGCAACCTCTTCAAAGATTCATCGTTCACATAGCCGTTATATAGATTGTAGCCGTAGCCCTCGTTATCATAACACTGCTGATTGGTGTAAGTATAGGAGGAGTGGGGAAGACTGGTGTTTGATTGGGTGAGACCCGTCTTGATCATGCTTTGACTGAGGAACCTGGAGGGGGATATCTCCGTGTAACCCAGATCATCTGGTTCTTCTATTGGTATGTCTTCGCTGGAACTTAAGAATTTATTAAAATTGCGAGGTCACAAATCAAACTTAACCTAAAAATATTATACGTTTTCAACTTTCATCGACAAAGTCATGATTTGCTACGAAATAAACACCTCAAAAAAGTCTAGGGAACACTTACCAATATCTTTAAAATATGAATTTGATGATTCGGATTTATAAAAATCTTTCGGTTTTTGTTAGGATGTACTGTATATAATGTATTCTCAAGAAAACAATATAATAATTGACTTCCCCAAAGCACCTATTATAAAAAACAAATTTGATATTTCAAAATGACGAAATTTGGTTAAACACAAGAAAAAATCCTGAACTAATATTTTCGAAACGATATGGAAGCACTTGTATTTTTCAGTACCCAGAAGGTCCACCTCTGTTATTAAGACACTTTGGCATCGTCGCGGCATGCTCAATATTAAATTGTCTATTACATTTTGGCCTAAGTCATTCCAAGCCCCCTGAACTGCTAATCGAAGCTCCTGTTCATGATGGAAGCCGTTTTGACGCAGGAGATTTCTTTTTAGGGTGTCCGACACATGCTCGATGGGATTCAGATCTGGGGAGCAGGATGGCCACGGTAGAAGATCGATATCATTCTCTTCAAGAACGTTCAAGACAACTCTTGCACGATGAAGAGGGGCATCATCTTGTTGGAAGAGTGGATTTTGACCCATTGTTTGGAGATACGGTACCACTACAGGTAAAACTATCTCATTTGCGTAAGAATTTCCCGTGAGGTTGTTCTGTATGAAAACGAGGTCAGTTCTTCCACCAAGGCATATACCTCCCCAAAACATCACTGATCCGCCTCCTTGTCTAACAGCTTCTCGAGCATGCTGGAGATGGTTTTGCTTTCCAGGTTTCCTCCATATTCAAATTCTTCCCGAATCGGAATAATAACTGAATCTAGATTTATCACTGAAGAGAACTGTGGCCCACCTCTCTTGATCCCAACTTACGTGTTCTTGGCACCGAGCTAAACGAGCAGCGCGATTTCCATGAGTCAGTTGTGGAACTCTTAAAGGACGTCTGGAGTGGAGTTGACCTTCGTCTTGGGCGACTGTAGTAATCCTGAAACGACCTGTATGGCGTTCTTCTACGCTACCGGTTTCATTGAAACGCGACCATAAACGGTTTATGACACTTGGGCTACTTCCCAGAACCCTGGATACTTTCCGTTGTGAGCTCCCAGCTTGGAGCATGCCAACGGCTCGTAACATCTCTTCTCTAGTCGAATGTCGTCTTTCCATGGTCGAATCACAAAACTTGAATCTTTTATTTGTGCTTACAACAGAAACAAATTGCCAACTAACTGATTTCAAACACTGAATACATGAAATGAATATAAAGCAGCGTCGCATCTGCTGCATTTTTAGTTTTTTGTAAAAGAAAACGGAAATCTGTTGCGGTACTCTACATAATTTGGTGAGAAATTGATGCAGGTGTTCATTTCTTGAAAAAAATCATCCATATTGATTGTTCTGGATACGTTATATCGATATTCAGAAGTGTTCCCTAGACTTTTTTGAGGTGTTTATTTCATCTGATGCTTCTCTGTTCTCCGAAAAGTTTTCCGACAAAGCTTCCTCATTTCAATTGAAGAATCACCACTTGCGTCCTGAACGCTATTTGAGTGATCATAAAGTGGTAAGAATTGTGACACTTCTAGAGGAGGGCGAAGCCAACGTTACGTAGCTAACTTGTTTAATGTTAACCAAAGCACTATTTCAAGAGCAATTAATCGGTACCACGAAACAGGGGGATATGGAAGAAGGGCCGCACAGGGAAGAAATCGGATAACAACACCAGTTGATGATCGTTGGCTTTGTTTAACTGTAGTGAGACTTCGGCACTGTACGGCTAGAATGCTACAACATGAACTTGCACTTTCCAGAAATGTGCATATTTCATTGCAAACTGTTAGGAACAGGCTCAGAGAAGACGATATCAGACCAAGAGTGGCTTCTACTGGCCCGTGTCTCATCAAAGAGCATCGAGTTGCAAGACTTCAGTTTGCGAGGGAACATGCAAATTGGAGTATTCCAGCATGGTCGAATTTTCTCTTATCCGACGAGTCCAGGTTCTGTTTAGTATCAAATGATAGACGCATTCCTGTGTATAGACGACCTGGGGAGTTAGTCCTTGTAAATAATGGAAGAATGACAGCGGCCAGATACATCGCAGTTATCCTTGAACCCCATGTACCATTTTGTACACTTTGGCCTATTAATTGGCGAAAACTTCATTAATATGCATGTTAATGCTCGGCCTCATGCAGCTAGAGTAGGCTAGTCACAGAATTTCTGCGAAATGCCAAGCTCGATATTTTAAGGTGGCCAGCCAGAAGTCCCGACTTTAATCCCATAGAACATGTTTGAGACAACATGGGGTGGCAAATTCAGCAACGTAGGATGCCTTGTAGAGCACTCCAACAACTATAAAATCTGCTTCCTGAAATTTGGAACTCCGTGACTCAAGGGTACATCCAAATTTTGTTTGAGGGGCTTCCGAGACATATACTGGCAGTAATTAGGGCCCGGGGAGGAAACACTCGCTTCTGAAAATGATTAATAACCATTCGATGCTAGTTGATTGGTCTCTTCGCGAAAGTTTGAAGAAGGTAGAATTTTTCAATTTTTCATTAACTCGAAAATTGTTGATATTTTCCATCATAAATTCATCTCTTTTGAATGATATCTTCTTAATTTACACTTTTGAAAGTTACCAAGCGACTCTTGAATGACCAACCTAAAAGTTTATATAATATTGTCGTAACAGTAGGGTGATAAGACAATTTTTGTGGGGAGAGTATATGGAACTGTATTTGTAATACTAAATGGTCGCTCGAAAAATCTAAAGTAAAGCACTTATAAATTTAAAAAATTCTGAGCGACCTTATACAATAAAAATTTTCGGTTGAAATTTTCAGAAATTTATTCTGTTTTCGTCGTTAAAATTATACCATAACTAGAAAAAATTTTAATCAAAAAGAAATCAATTTCTGACCATTTTTGTTTACAAAATTTCGAGCGACCTCTTAAAAATTTTTTTTGACTCTTATAACAAAAAAAAACATAGTCGTATTTTTTGCGCCACCCTTATATAGATGTGGAGTGAGGGCTGCCAACAGCGCGGACACTACGACCTAGTGGAACACTGTCCTAAAATTTACCCACAAGCTCCATCCTTCCTGTAAACGATATAAGATTCGTGGATGAACTGATGGTATGTTTGGTGGCGATTTCCAGTTTTGGTTGAGTGTAATTGGAAAGAGTTTTGAAAATTGCGGATTTGGTATAATTATAATTAATCTAAATTATTCAAAGCGATTGTGAATTCAACAGTCAGAATTTCTTTTATACTATTATTGACTGATTTTGGATAAAATTCATGACCGTTTTCCAAAATGTTCAGTTCGAAAGGTTCGAAAGTAAAGTTGGAATAATTGATAATTCTTCAGTATTTAAGACAAATTGTACAATTGTATCTTAGTTTAACTTACAATTTGTGAACGTCTGATGATGATAGAAATATCGAATTAGCTATTACGTTTTTCAATTAAATATATTCCACCTATTTTGTGATATTCACTCTCCACAAAGTAAACCAAAATCACCGTATGATGATCAAATATCACTTAGTAACGGCCAACTCAATATCATTTTTGAAGCAAAGTATGTTAATGGCATAATATTTTGAACCATCCTGTATATCGTTTAATTATTAAAAATACTAATCACTTCAAGGGATCAACGAATTCTTCACAATTTTCCAAAGTTTTTTGATTTCAAAAACTGATCATCCATTCATTATTCCACCTACTCCATTCCAAACAGATAAATTCTAAATTGGAAACCTTGTCTTGGACATTCATTAGATTTCGTAAGGCAGCTGGTACCAAACGACCAGGTGCAGTCTGCCTTTTAACTTCTTAATCTGCAAGCAGACCTCCACAAAGTTACGTAATATGCAACATAATTGAATTGAGTTGAATTGAACACTCAGCAGGTCATCAGAGAAGGAATAAAACCTATTAAAGTATGCTTCAGTCATTGGAGGTCTCAAATAATCGACCATTTTTCTTTCTTTACGATTTCTTGATGTCGATATGCCAAATAAATATCTCGAAATGTTAGTTCTGATCAAGTTGTTGAGAGAATTAATCGTAAATGTCAAGTGGTGTTATCAGAAAAATTGTTATGTCATCACTGTATTGATGCGAGTAATTTCAGGAGTTTTTAAGTTGTATTTCAGTAACAAATAGTATACAGGGTGTTTTATGATAGTATGTCACAACTTGAGGGGATAAATCTATGTGCAATTTTAGGAAAAAAAGTTCATATAAACATAGATCCGCAAAAGCTTCGTTACGGAGCTACAGTGTGTTGAAATTTACAGAAAGAAATGGTTTTTTCTTCAAAACTCCTGCAGTTTTTGAGATAGCTATTTTCATAGCCTCCATTATTGCATGTCCTAAATTTTAACTAGAATCTACAAGGTGTTTTATTTTCCGGAGCCATGTCAGAATAAAATCAATTTTCATCACCTTCGTTCAATTTAGAAAAATTTTTGACATTTGTATTTTTTCATACCTCCAACCGTTATCGAGCAAGAAATTATTAAACGATTGTATGCATTCGTTGAATCGAAAACACTTCTAATTAAAAAAAAAGACTAGTGGGCTTTGATTTTTTTTCTTTTATTTATTTATTTTGACAGTTGCTAAAGTTGAACAAGTGTCTGCTAGAAATGCTGATTAAACTAACGATTAGTTTTAAAACTGATATCCATTACATGTACCGTCTGGCTGACGGAAACACAACACAAGCTAGACGATTATATCAGGTGCGCTTTCCAAATCGAGTAACACCAGGTAGGCGAACATTCTCAAATATCCACAGAAGGTTGTGGGAAACTGGTACTTTTACTGCAAATAATCATTTAAGAGGTGCAACTCAAACTATGAGAACTCCAGATATTGAGGAAGCAGTTTTGAATTGTATTGATTTGAATTCTCATGTGGAAATCACTTGAATATTTCACATGTTCTAGTTTGGAAGATTCTCCAGGACTTTATATTGTACTCGTTTCATATTTAACGCATCCAAACTCTACTTTCTCGACATTGTCATTCAAGACTGAATTTCTGCCGATGGTTCTTAGATGAAATTAGAGAAAATGCTCATTTTGATAGTGAAATAATGTTCACAGACGAAGTTTTCGAGAACTGCTACAAAAATTTTTATTGGAGAATCGCATCATCAATAAAAATTCTCACAGAATGCTTATCGGAATTTCTTGAGGAGGAGTTACCTCTATTGCTCGAGGATGTGCCACTTTTGGTGAGTAACATAATGTGGTTCATGCATGACAAGGAACCAGCACATTTTAGTGGAAAAGCTAGGGAATTCTTGAATTATACATTCAACAACCGATAGATAGGTCGGGGTAGGCCAGAACCATGGCCTTCTAGGTCCCCAGACTTGAATAATTTAGACTTTTTCCTATGGGGATATCTCAACAGTTTAGTTTATACCACTCCAGTGAACACTACAGAAGAATTGAGAAATCGAATAATAACTTCTTGCGACACGATAAGAAATACCCCAGGAATATTTCAAAGAGTGCGTGATAATATGTGAAGAAAGACAGAGGCCTGTATTCTTGCAGGTGGAGGACACTTCCAGCAATTTATTTAATTTTTAATTGTTTTTTTTTAGTTTGACATTGAATAAGTATAAGTTGAGTCTCAGAACACGAGCTATCAAAATAAAAGCAAATTTTGGGCATACCTATCGAGTATTTCTACTTTTTTTTTCATTTAGCGAATAACATACAATTCAAATAATTCAAATTCAATAATTTTTCACTCGAAAACGGTTAGAGATACGAAAAAATTACAAGTGTCAAGAAAGTTTCTAAATTGAACAAAGATGACGAAAATTGATTGTACGCTGACCAGTGGCGTTTTGTAAAAAAGTTGAAAAGGGCAAAAGAAGACATGGCTTCAGAAAAGAAAACAACTTGTGAATTTCAGTTAGAATCTAGGAAGTGCAATGATAGAGGCTGTAAAAAATAGCTTGCATTCCAAATTTGGGCTGAATATCTCAAAAATTGCAGGAGTTTTGAAAAGAAAACAAATTTTTTCCGGAAATTTCAACACCCTGTAGCTCTGTAACGCAGCTTTTGCGGGCCTATGTTTATTTAAACCTTTTTTCTTAAAATTGCACGTAGATTTACTCCCTCAAGTTATGACACCCTGCATATCAATTTCGCGAAATTTATGCAGAAATATACAGGGTGGGGATTAAACCGTGTCACAGAAGATGAACGTACAGTGTGTCAAGAAATTAACGTACATTTCCTATATTTCAAATTTCTTTTTGGTTGACAACTTATTATTACCAAATGATTTTTCAAATAACAATATTAATGATTTTTATTATTTTAATTATCATTATTTACTAAGATAAGAATGACTTGAAATAGTGAAAAAGATATGTGTAGATGTAAAAAGACAATAATAAAATTAAATGTAAAGAATTACACAAAAAATAATGAACACTCCGTCACTATAAACTATCCCTTCAAAGGCTTTCTTGAAACTTTTTTTGCTCCTTTAAAGTGCTCTATTTCTGCCTTTCGGCTAATGACACGCCGGGTAATTCTGTCACCTAACCCGGGAATTTTTCCGAACCCCTCTCATCTCGAGAGATAGAATCTTTAATTCCCAACACATCTCTGTTAGATAGAGCCGACGGCTTTACATCTCCTCCGAAAGATTGACGCTCAAGCAATACCCAGAATCCGAAAAATCGCATTGAATTTGTGCAGATTGAGCCCAGATAATTCTGCGCAGAGGTCGAGCGACCGAACCTCCACGCCACGGAACCGCTGCACTCTTGAAATTATTCACACTATTGCAGTTTGCCACACTCAGGGGGAACCGGTTCCACCACTGGAAGACACGGTTAGATAGAAACTCCTCCCTACATGTAGTACTGAAATGTTCTCTCAAATTGAAATAATGATCCCACAAACGGGCGTCCGTATTAATGATGAAGTGAACTCAGATTCACACCAAACAGGGCTCGATATGTCATAATGACGTCCGGTCGCTTTCGACGGTCGGAAAAGTTTGAGAAAGAATTAAAAAATATATATTGGGAAAGATTTACAAATGACATGGAACACGACTTACGAGGAGCACAGAAATAGGTATGGAACATGTTGAGAAACAGGAATAAACCAATCACCGAAGAACTGCAGATCAATGTAATAAAACCAGAAGAGTGGGTGAAATATTTCCAGAACTTATACCTGGGACATAATGATAACGGTAACAATGAGGAACGAGAAATCGAACAACAAAACACACTCTACGAAGAAACAGAAAATGACATTATCAGCCTAGAAGAAGTACAATAAGTAATCCATAAATTAAAAAATAGAAAATCACCCGGTCCGGACAACATAAATAACGAACTAATTAAATATGGGGGAGCAGAAATAACAAAAGAAATAACAAAACTATTCCAAAAAATTGAAAACAACAAGGAGATACCAGAAGAATGGAGAGAGAGCATAACAATACCCATATACAAAAAAGGCGTGAAGACAAACCCAGCAAATTATAGAGGCATCACACTCCTAAACTCTGCATCGAAACTACTCACTAAAATTCTATCGCAAAAGATATATGACAAAGTAGGTGTGTCTGAAGAACAACAGGGATTCCGACCAAATAGATCAACAACGGATGCAATTTTTATATTGCGGCAACTGGTGGAGAAGTCCATAGAGTTTGACAAACCGATGTTTATATGTTTTATAGATTTGGAAAAGGCATTCGACATAATTCGAATGAACGATGTGATCACTATCCTTAGAAATAAAAACTTAAGCAATAAATACATAAACATAATCAAAGAACTAAATAACTCTAATAAGACGAAAGTAAAAACTACACAGGGACTTACAAGCGAGAACAAAATTAACGCAGGCATTAGACAAGGTGACAGCCTCAGCCCATGTCTATTTAATTTAATCATGGATGAAATAATAGCAGGTGTTAACCAAATGAACCAAGGCTATAGGATGGGTAACAAAACTATGAGAATACTGTGCTACGCAGATGATGCTTTACTAATAGCCGAGAATGAGGACGACCTACAACGCCTACTACAAAAGTTCAAAGTAACAGCAGAAAAATATAACATGGTAATATCAACACAGAAAACCCAATCGATGGTAATAGCGAGAGATCCAATTAGATGCAAACTAGTAGTGAACGACCATATAATAGAGCAAGTTTCACACTTTAAATACCTAGGAGTAGAAGTAACGAGCGATAGGCAACTATTACAAGAAGCAAAACAGCAGACAATGAAAGCATCGAGAATATCTGGCTTCCTGAGAGATGTAATCTGGCGGAATAAGTACATAAGCACAGAAAGCAAAGTCCGAATCTATAAAACCTGTGTGAGACCCGTGATGACATATGCGGTTGAGACAAGAGCTGAGACAACAAAAACAAAACAACTAATGAGGACAACAGAGATGAAAACACTAAGAGCTATAAGAGGTATTACACGCAGAGATAGAATAAGGAATGAGGATACGCTAAGGGAGCTAGGTGTCCAGGATGTGGTGAGATGGACAAGAGTACGTCGACGCCTATGGAGAGATCACGTAGACAGAATGGGCCCCGAACGTATGGCGAAGTGGGCAGAAACACAAAAACCCAACACTAGAAGACCCATAGGAAGGCCGAAAAAGCGATGGCATGAGTGCTGGAGCTCCGGTTCGCAGCAGGGGCTGTAACAGAAAAACAGGACATCGTCGTATTTAAAGAAGAAGAAGAAAAAAAGGTTGAGATGCCAATCAGTTACACAGTGTCTCATAGAAGGGACGGATGAAATTGTGGTGGCCCAGCGTTGGAAACTTTCGTGAAGATCTGAGTCGCGTGTAAATGAGGGACTAACTACGGTTCCGCCAAACTCAAGTATAAGTGCTAAGATCAAACCCAGAAAAGAATTTGTTAAACAAATATCTTTACTTTGTTGGAAGGGTGTGAAACATGTTAATACCACGAAAGACCGCCAATAATGATTACACCTAGATGATGGAGACTCTTGCGGGAACACACGTCGCAGATTGTCGGTTTCTTGATATGATATCAGTGACAGCTGTGACACCGTCGCCCTGAAGGATCTTGTTGAAAGGCCAAAAAAGGACGATTGGAAGAACGCAAGAACGATCATCAAGCCTGAGTCGTTAGTTGGGCGATTCGCTTATTTAAGCCATTTAAGGCTACAGGGGAGGATGGCATCATACATTCATTGGTGGGAACATGTCGAAGGTGCAAACTACTGTATGTAAACTTAATATTAACTTATATTGAGATCTTACCTATCAGCATTGTTGTGGACTAAAGCACATTGATCACTAATGTTGACAGCTACGTTGAAATTTGACGTTGTAGATGGCGCCGTAGATGCAGGGCTCCTCCTCACGCCCTGCTGTACCTCCACAATGAATATCCCATCTCTAGCACCAGGTGAATACTTCATAGTCGTTTCTCTACTATCTGCTTCTATATCCTGAAAGTATATAGATACATACTCGTTATTGAAAATAACTTTATATCCACATATGAAAGGGTTAAATTAGGCGTTTATTTGTTTTGAAGAAGATATTGTATGAATTCAACCGTTACTATTTACTAGTTAAGTATGATAAAAACACAAATTGAATGTCTTCTCTTCCAACAAATACACTCCCCACAAAAATTGTCGCATCACCCTCCTTTTTTATTGTTCCCCTCAGGTTTTTTTCACTCGTTTATTGAATCATACGCAAGATAGTATGGTTTCCCTGTTACATTTTCCTGAGCTCTCACTTGTGTTTTTTCTGGCACACACCAAAATTATAGATATAAGCATTTATTTATTCGAATTTTTGTAAATCCTCTCTTTTTCAAAAGAATATACAGTGTGCTTCAACGAAAACTAAACAGAGGCTATATCTACCAAGATATTCATTTCTGATCAAAACTCAAAAACAAGTCAAATTTTGTTTCAAGGGAGACATCTTTTGGGGTACAAAACTTGCCTGAAATATAAATCCCCTAAGCGGGGGTTGCAATCGTTGAACATTTTGAATAGGGAATATGGGTCGAGTGATGACTCAAAAGAATGGTGACATCTTTGTCTACATCACCTTGAACGAATTTCCATTTTTAATTGAAAACAGTAAAAGATACTAGGTGAGCAACTGAAATATAGGGAAGACTATTTCCCTGGGACAAGTTTCAGTGAAGTAAAATGAAACAGATCCATGCTAATCAATGGCAGTCATCATAAAGTACCATCCTCATCTCGAATTTCAACTCCTAGAGAAGGGGTGACCACCGAGTTATCACTCGACTCATTTACCCTCTTCCAAATTTTCAAGGGTTGTCATCCCTGCTCCAGGGGTTGAAATTCGAGATGAGGATGGTACTTGATGATGAATGCCATTTATCAGCATGGATCTGTTTCATTTCACCTCACTGAAACTTGAGTCACTGACTTCCAAATTTCAGGAAGCAAATTTTTCAGTTATTGGAGTGTTCTACAAGGCATCCTACGTTGCTAAATTTGCCAACCCATGTTGTCGCAAACATGTTCTATGGAATTCAAGTCGGGACTTCTTTCGGCATTCTGCAGAAATTCTGTAACTACTTCAGCTGCATGAGGCCGAGCATTATCATGCATATAGATGAAGTTTTTGCCAATCAATGGGCCAAGGGGTACAACATGAGGTTCAAGGATATCTGAGATGTATCTGGAAGCTGTCATTCTTCCATAATCCACTAGGACTAACTCAGTTCGACCATGGAAAGAAATGGAAAGAAATGCATTCCCAAACCATTACTGAGCCCCCTCCGAAGTGTTCGGTTTGCCGGATATTGCTTTGCTGGTACCGTTCTCTAGATCATCTGTATACAGGCATCCGTCTATCATTTGATACTAGACAGAACCTGTGCTCGTCGGAAAAGAGAACATTCGACCATTCTGGAATACCCCAATTTGCATGTTCTTTCGCAAACTGAAGTGTTGCAACTCGATGCTCTCTGGTGAGACACGGGCTGGTAGAAGCTACCCTTGGTCTGATATCATCTTCTCTGAGCCTGTTCCTAACAATTTGCAATAAAATATGCATATTTCTGGAAAGTGAAAGTTCATTTTGTAGCATTCTAGCCGTACAGTGCCGAATTCTTAGTGCAGTTAAACGAAGCCAACGATCGTGTTGTTATCCGATTTCTACCCTGTCCAGCCCTTCTTCCATATTCCCCTGTTCGTGGTACCGATTGATTGCTTTTGAAATAGTGCTTTGGTTAACATTCAACCAGTTAGCCACGTAACGTTGGCTTCGCCCCTCCTCTTGAAGTGTTACAATTCTTACCAGTTCATGATCACTCAAATAGCGTCCAGGACGTTCAGCAGCCATTACAATAAATTCAAAGCTTTGAAAAACAACAAGAAACACAGAAGACTTGCATTAATTTAGCGTGAAAACTGAAGAGAAATTGAATGAATACTACATAGATAAGATTTTTTCTCCCTCATATGTCTTCGGATTTTCGGCACTTAATAAATGAACAAAAACCAAAATTCTATTCGTGTTTTCAAAAGTGGTATACTTTATATCAGGGGTGCTCAAACTTAAACTGCTGGTGATCTACCTCAACATTTTTAGACCTCATGTGAGTTAAGAATTTGTTACAGATGATGTTGAAATTTAGGTGAAACACAATTTCGGTTTATGTTTCATTGTCAAAAAGTGACATAAACAGAGATCTTTGAATTTGGTGATTATCGGAAAATCATTCCGTTCATCTCGTCATTTCGTCAGTAACTGATGATAATAAGAAATTGAACTATATATTATTCTATCACAAAAGCTTATTGAAAATCGTCTGCCTAATATAGGTAGTGAGATCACTAATAAGATTAAGAAATAATACATTATAGCCGATTTGGTGAAGCTGTAGAACAAGGGTGATCAAACTTGAACTGCTGGCGATCTACCTCAATATTTTTAGACTTCTCTGAGAGGCTGTAAGTATGTGTGATGCAGGGTTGTCGTACATACACGAATCACTCTACCTACCTACCTACCTACCTACCTAGGTAGGGTGTACCGTAGCATATATAGATATTAGCTTTCCGCACAATATACATTATTTTAGTCAAGATTTGGGTTAGGTTTAGATAGGTTCTTCTCTATATTATCAATGAAAAAACTCAAAGTTATTCAAAATTGCGTGTTGGGTGGTTGTTACAATACAAAACAGTTACATATGATGTCAAACCTAACTAAGGAGTGACTTTGGATGTTGAAACGTGGCACTGCATATCCTCAGCATACTTTTCATAAGATGGTAACCTAACGTAACCACTGAGTGCTAATCGCAAGCATGATGACATATGATGGTCAATTGGTGGATTGCGATATTTTAACTTAATTATCTTCATTTCAGAAAATGCAGACTCGCACAAGTAAGTTGACCCAAACATTGCCGTCAGTTGAAGGGCGATTTGACTTAGATTCGGATATTTATCTTCAGAAATTTGTATCAGATGCTGTAGCCTTGAGATATATATCTGATATAATCTGCAACAACTCATTTTCAACAGAAAATGAGTTCATATTAAACTGACTTGCTATTTCAGTAGCCAATTCCTCAATGATTTTACATGAAGAAGGATAACCCATAAATGATTCTATATTTGCCAATTTACTGCAATCATAAAAACACATTTGCTATTGTCCTAAAATATTTGATAATTCAGCCTCATACGTATTATAATTCACTTAAGAAGTCCTTGCTTTCAAAGACGGAAAATGTTTCAGATCCTTTCTTTTCAGTTGATCTATCGTAAGTTGCAATTTACTTTTGAATGCGTTTACTCAATAATAGTTTTTCCTTTACCTTGAAGCTCCAAGTTATTGGTGTTTGAGTGCATTGTGGTGTCAGTCAAAAATACCAAATCAGTAAGCCACTTTTCTTTTTTCAACATCTGAGTGTCATCACCTCTTTCGTCTAGAAAAGCTGTTATTTCGGGCAATAATTCTTGAAACCTTTTTAGGAATTTTCCGCAATTCAACCACCTGATGTCCGTGTGAAGGACTAAATCAGTGTGTTCAGCTGACTCCCTATCTTCCAACTGCAACTTAAAGAGCCGCCGTTGCAACCTACGTGCTGGAATGTAATTTACAATTTTTGTTGCAATGTCTATAATTTCCTCTGTGTTTAAAACTTTTGAACACAAAACTTGTCGATGTATAATGCAATGGAATGAAAAAAATGAAGGGAAATCTTCATTAGCTCGACACAATGCCACAAAATTGTTTTTGTTTCCATTCAATGCTGGTGCTCCATCGGTTGTAATGCACACTAATTTATATATTGGTAGCTTGCAGTTTTTTACAAAATTGAAGAAAACGTCATATACCTTCGCCACGGGTCTTACTCTTCAGAGGAGTGATTGTCAAAAATTCTTCCTTAGCCATCATTTCATTGAATAACATCCAAATAAAAATATACAGCTGGGCAGTGTCTGTCATATCGATGGATTCGTCGAACTGTAAAGAAAAGTATGTACATTTCATGATGTCATGTACTAGTTTATCTGCCATGTCCTGACTCATGACTTCAATTCGCCTTGTGACAGTCGGACGAGATAACTGAAGTTCTCTGATAGCAGACCTGATTTCTGTTTTATTTTTGAAATCTCTAGATAACTTCAACAAATGCTTCCTTCACAACCAATCCATCTTCGAATGGTTTCTTGTGTTTCACCAATATATAAGATATTTTAAATGACGCGATCGTAGCGGCTTTTGATTGTTTGGCTTGTCTTGGGAACATGGTTTGTTCTTTTTCCAAACAAGATATCAAATCACGTACATTTTCTTAAATCACTCTGTGGAAAAAAAATCCTTTTCATAGTTTTTATGAACCTTTTTATGATGCCTCTCTAAGTTGCAACGCTTAAGTATTGCAACTGACGCACGACAAATAAGATTAATGCAAGTATCCTTCACTATACAAAAGAAAAACTCTTCCTCCTGATCGTTATTAATAGGATACGTTTTAGATTTCTTCGCTGCACTCATTTTGTACTATTTAATAATGAACTTTGTATCGACGCATTCCTACCTTCAAGTTACAATTCAGAATAACTCCAATTCCTGCAGGCGTAACATTTATATCGGCGTTAACGAAAGTCTCGAATGTTTCCGTCAAACGCGGCATTTCTTTCTTTCTTAGCAGAGTGTTATTTTATTACGTAATGAATTTTTATAGTTTAGTTACCCAGTTATTGAAGATTTTTTTTTCTCGAGATCTACTGAAAAAGCATCCCTGCTCTGTACTCTATGGTTTTCGAGGCATTCGAGTAGTAAAAATTACAATTTTGAAGAAAAATCAAATAAAAATATATCCCGGTGTCCACGGGAGATGGGACATTAAAATTTTTTTTTTGTTGTTGTCTTGAATGTTATTCGAACTAATTTCTATGCTATCTTCAATGCTGTGGTACTTCCGGTTATACCGGAAGTTGACACCATCTAGAAACATACATTTTGCCATCTGATACATCAACTTCCGGTATAATCTTAAGTGCCACAGCATTGCAAATATTTTTGGAACTTAGTTCGAATAACATTCAAGGCAACAAAAATAAAATTCTCCAATCGGCCTCCATATACCTTCAATGTCCCATCTCTTGTGAACACCCTGTAGATGAGCTCTTGAACTTCGAGAAGTTTATGTCTTTGTATCTACGACTTTATAAAATATAAAAGCTTACATTTCGCTCCTCCGTTTCTACAATGAGATGGTTGTTCTTCAGCGTCATAGTAATGATACTACCATTGGTACTGGAATGGTTACTCCTAATCTGACTAGTATTTACAACTGTATTATCACAAATTTCCACTTCATCCGTGTTTATTTCTAAATGAGTATCACCAGATACCTGAAACCAAAAAAATTCGATGAATATTTATGGTGTCAACATGAAATGAATGAATGAATAAGCTTTATTGCTTTTCAAATGAAAGAATAACAAGTCAGTAGAATCATAATCACCTGAAAATCATAGAAACTTTTCTAGTTGAAAATTCTTTCAAATTTGTAGATATTCAAATCACAGAAGTGTCGCGGTACAATTGATATCAGGAAATGTATAGGGCGCTTCTGTGATAAGTGTGGTGGACCCAGACCTGATCAAGCTCATGCGAGTTTCGTGTTCGGTACTTATGAGTATCAGCCCTCTTTTTTCTGGTTATATGAGGGTGATCTGAAAAGTTTCCGACCTAACAAAGATACAAGACAATTTTTCTGAATATGTTTTCTTTATTTTTCAACTACTCTACGCACTTTTCCCAGCGATGTTTTCATTTCTTCAACTCGTCCAAAAATAACTCAGCGTTCTTCTCTGCAGAATAGTGGTTCACGAAGGTGATTGCCACTTCGTTTGACCTAAATTTCCTCTGAACGCAATTTTTAGATGAGGGAACAAAAATAAGTCACTTGAGGCTAGATCTGGTTAGTAAGGTGGATGGTCTAATAGTTTAAACCGCAAATTTTCATCATGACAACAGCTAAGGTGTGAGACGTTGTCTTGGTGAAACAGGGTTTTCTGTTTCTGTTATGTAGCTGTTTTTCAGCAAGTTCTGCTGTAAGCTTGTCAAGTAATGATGCGATCTATGCTCCTGTTGTTTTTTCTTTTTTGAAGAAAATCTATGACAATAACTCCATGAATATCCCAAAAAACAGTCGGCATCACTTTCCTTGATGAAAAAAACAGTTTTTGCTTATTTTGGAACGGGTTCCCCCTTTGCAGTCCACTGTTTGATCAGTATTTTTGTTTCTGGCGTATGGTGTATCCAAGTTTGGTCTACATTAATTAATCAATGCCAAAACTCGGATTTATTGTACCCAACTGAGCCAACACAGAGTTGATAATGTTGATTTGAAGACCTCTTTGGTCTTCCGTGAGCAAACAAGGTACCCAATGCACTGACAGCTTTCATATATAAAAATATTAGATAAATATGTAACAAACACGTTATTTCAACATGTTTATCACCTCTGATATCTCTCCTATTTTAATGTAGCACCATTTGGTGACCTTTGGCGATGTTATCGTCGCTAATGGTAAATGATGGTGAAGATTCCCCACGCACAGAATCCAACTCATATTCAACTTGCATAGACATATTCCCTTTCAAAAGCAAATATATAATAACAGGTCGATACTCAAGTTTGTATATTTTCACAAAAACACTCACATCAAGTCACTCAATCTACTGTTCGTGAGGTGAGCGTAGCCAGTTCAGCTACTTGATTTGAATATTTCAAAGCATTCTATGTTAGTTCTTGCAAAATCATCAAAATTCAATATATTCCCAAACTATTTCGGAACTATAAGAGATGGGTATAGTACATGCTTATACAATTCCATCTGAAATTTGACGCTTCATCTGATGGCTATATAAAATTAGCACGTGCAATTTGAGAAAATTGAGTTATTGCTGTTTGAAAAAGGCCAAATTGAAAAAATTATTCAAAACAACGCAATAAACATTCGACATTTAAAGATTGCTTAAAAAATTTCTTGATCCTTCTTCTATCCACCCAAGCAAAAATTGTGTCTGTAGTGCAAAAGATCTACGAACTACAATTTTTTTGAATGTTCCTCAAAAATGGAGTTTATAACAAAAATAATTAAATCTGTCAAAAGTTTTGACAGACAAGTGCCAACAACTTGGGTATTTTATGCCTTGTTCAAATGTCGGTTCTAGATGTTTAATAAAAATATATTAAATACAAAAGTGATGACCCACTTTCGATATAACAGAAAATGGTATCACTTCCGGTATAACCGGAAATGGTATCACTTCGAAAATATTTCACTCCAATTGCAAATCGCTAGTTATTACCGTGTATAAAATTTCAGCTTGATATTGTAATTGGAACTTAAGAAGTTTTTAACGGACGGTCCCGGTGGATATCCCTGTATAGTATTGTCGTAAATCTAGGGTGATGCGAAAATTTTTGTGGGGAGTGTATATCTGTTATTCAAAGAATGTTACTCGTTTTTTTGTGAGGATTGAAAAGTTTCATATATGTTGTCTACTCGAAGTTAATAATCGGGAGGTTCCGCATCCTAAATTGGTCCAGAATGTCATTGAATTTCTCCACTAGATTATCAGCAGATTTGTGGTAATGACAACAGTGGTATTAGCATTGGCGAATAGAAAAATTGTAGTCTTACACATGAACTTAGGTAAATCATTCACCAAGACTTGAAATAGAAGCGGCCGCAATACGTTCCCCTGTGGGGTACCGAGTGGGAACTCACGTTCCGTCTTTACTAAAGGCAAATTGTCTTTCCTCGAGAAAGACCGAAGCCAACTATTGATGAGACCTCTGACTTCAGATATTGGTTAAACTATAACATAGAACTTGAATTTTATATAGTTGAGAATCACTTTGGACAAATTCGGGGACAATAAAATACATCAACGAAAATAATCACAAAGTTCTTTCAGGAACGAGAGAACTGAAAGATAAAACTCAAAAAAAATAATGATTTCAAATCGGAATTTAAAAGATGCTACGATAATAGAAATTACATAAGTTGTTGATTCTTTCTCGAAAATAATCCATAGAAATTTGGATGGGTTCACGTCTGTTTGTTTCTTGTAAATATCGTTCGAATTTCACGTTACTTTACATTCAATCTCTCAGTTGTTTGCGTCTTTTCGACAGTTCTCCGAAATTCGTCGAATTCCAAGAATCGACAGACTTCGTCGGCCTTCTGGATGGTAAAGTTTCAGGTTATTGACTCAGCAAAGATGGTCCAGATGTGGCTGAAAATTGAGCTTAAAGTGGCCATTATCTTGTGCATTTCTACACGCACATGAATAATTTGGGGAAATTCATCTTTTCGAGGCCTCAGGTGTTACCTTATAATTCGGGTCTTTTGGACCTAATCACGCGTCAATCTTTCATCAAGTTTCATCTTCATTCATTTCTGTAATATCTTTTTGATGAAATTTGGCAGGTTTAAGGACTCATTTAGCCTGATATGAAGAGAATAAATTTATTAAGCCACTGCGGGTCGTCCCATTTCATTTGCATCAGTTTTCATCAACGTAAAATTTTTATTGCCCTATGAAATGGGGAGTATATTTTTTTTGGTTATAATTTTGCATGATAGGGTGTCAAAATGTTCACTCATAAAATGCTTGTATTGTTAGTTATAAAGTGAGAGTGCAAAATATGGAACATAGTTCATAATTTTTTCTACTTATGTTTTATATTTAGCTCGATATATTTTGAGTAAATAAATTTTTCCTTTTTTCAAGATACATTCTGTCAAAAAGTGCCGGGACTTGGTCAATGAAACACTTGTTTCATTCACACAGTTTTCAATTTTCCGGTGTATTCTTCGAATTTTTATACTGAAGTGACCTAAATTCAGATAATTATAATCATTTTCAAACAAAAACTAGGCAGAACCAACCATCCTTTTTCTTTTAATACGCTCACAAACGAACAGTATATCTTTTGCACATTCTGTCAAAATAGTACCGAAACTTCGTCAATAAAACACATTTTTCATCCAAATTTAGTGTATAGACTTCAAAGTTGGTCCCTTTCGAAATAAAACATTTACGCAAATGAATAATCCAATCATCAAAACATATTTCAAACATTCTTTTATGTCTTCTATCGATTCAAAACGTGTACCTCAAAGTGGTAATTTCAGTAATACAAGTAAACGATGATTTGTACTAAAATATATTATTAAATGCTCGACGCGTTTCGATACCCAGTATCTTTGTCAAAAGCGAATGAATACTACAAATATATCTTACTAGCATATATATATACTAAAGAGGCAATCCACTCAGAGCTATCTGTATTTGAACTAATGTTCAAGAAATAAATTTAATAAGGGTGAGTTATTTATGTCTACCTGATTATTAAGAATTTCCAGTGAATACCTAACTCTGTTAATTTCAAGTACTTCCAGAAGTTTGAGTTTTATGCCTCTATTCTCAGAATATAGGATTTTAAATTCTAAATTGAAAGAATGACCATTTTCCTAAGATGAAATTGTTTATGTTCAGTGATTCTAACATTAAAATTTCTTCCTGTTCTATCTATAAAAAACAATTGCTATCAGCACAATCCAATCTATAAATACCTGATTTATTTTCTTTATTAATTGGAGACTTATAATTTCCGATGAATGAACTTAAATTTGTTGATATTTTGAACGCTATATTTAAATTGGAATTTTTAAGAAGGGATTTCACATTATTGCTAATATTGCCTATACTGGGTGATTCACCAGTGGCGCGGTGCTCTCTAGCTCGTACACTCTTGAAGATTTCATTTTGTTCGAACGGTATTGTATTTAGAAAGTAACAATCTACTTCAGCAATTTATTTTGCAGTAAACAGGGTGTCCCAATTTTCTATAAATGGTGGTTTTTTCAGATTCGTTAACACCTTTTCTGGTCAATATTCAGGAGCGGCGTGAACTCTGCTATAATGTCTTTAAGTAATAAGTTTTTTGGTGAGTAGTTTCGTCACAATATTTTTTTTTTCCGTGAAAATTTATATATTATTTATATTTTTTATAGGCTTCCACATCATCGCATGCTTCTTCGGCCAGAGAGGATGAATACTTTTTGCCTTTCGTTTTCTTATTGCCCAAGGATAGATTTATAGATGAATTGAAATAGTTTATCCTCATTTTATACAGGAGTGACTCAAAAAATTATTGAATATTGTAATTTTAAAAATATCATATATTGATTTTTCAAATAAAACACCCTATATTATATTATTCATGTCAATGCATAAAATATTGTGCTATATTTTTGTGAAAGTAACCTCATCTTTATCTTCGATCATTTTCGAAGTATTCGATTATTTGTAAAAATTTTGATGAAAATTCTACAAACCGTATCAAACTCATCAACATTCATCATTATTCGCACAGAAGTTTTTTTTCTGTAATGATTCAGGTAGTAAAAATGGAAACCTAAACAAGATAATCCTTTCAACGAATGATAAAATCAAGAAAATTAAAACGTAAATCGAGGTAGGTGTTGACATTTTTTTTATTTGTGCCTTCTGTCAGGTGTCCGGACATATCATATTCTGCATTTTACATGGTGAAATTATCAGTTTTTCGTTATTAAATATTGTTAAAGTGAGGTTTGAACCTAATTTTCTCAATTGACTGCCATGAAGATCTCCAAAGGAGAAATGGTTGATATAATTTTTATTCTGGGTGAGTGTGATAAAAATTCTTTGTTGGCAAGTAAAGTTTATGCACTAAGGTTTCCTGATAAGAGGCATCCTGATGCAAAATACTTTGGAAGACAACCAGTTATCAGTTTTGTTGACAGTGACAGAGGACCCATATAAAAGCTAAAGAGAGATTTCACAGTTAACAGATATAAGTCAAACTTCCGTCCAGAGAATCTTGAAAGTGAATCAATTTCATGCATATCATGTACAGCTGCATCAGGAACTGAACAATCAAGACTATGAAAATCGAATCAATTTTTACAATTGGGCAAGTGACAAAGTAGCGGAAAATCCAAATATTTTTAGCAGAGTTCTTTTCTCGGACGAGGCAACTTTCCACAAGAATGGGCTTGTTAACAGGCTTGTTAACGCCACGGAAAATCCACACCTCATGAGACAAATAGCACCAGCACCGTTGCTCCTTGAATTTATGGGCGGCTATAGTAGATGGATATATAATTGGGCCGCACTTTTTCGACAGGCACCTCAACAGTGAAATGTATTTAGATTTTCAGCAAATTCATCTACCTATGTTACTTGCCGATGTACAAGAGCATATAAGACAAGATTTTTGGTTTCAACAGGATGGCGCACCGGCACACTACTCACATCAGGTTAGGAAGCATTCGAATCATGTATTTCCAAACAAATAGATAGGATATGGTGGTCCTCTTAGATAGTCAGCTAGGTCTCCGGACCTTACAAGTCTAGATTTTTTCTTCTTCGGTTATATTAAGGGCATCGTTCACCAGATTCCTTCTATAACACAGTTGGATATGAGACAGAGAATAGTCGACGCCTTTCAGTCAGTTAATCCGCAAATGTTGTCGTGAGTTCAACGGTCCGTCCTCAGAAGGATTGAGTTGTGTCTACTAGGAAACGGGCAACATTTCGAACACTTATTAAAATAGTTCAACACCTTGTAGTTCATCTCACTAAAAACCAATCTATTACGAGTTTCATACCCTACCTTAAAATATCTCCATTTCTTTGATCAAGTATAATATCTACTAATTAACTCTTCTTTTGCAATCCCTGATTTTATTATTTTAGTTTAGTTTAGTTTAGCAATAAAAAAACGAAAGGAAAAAAGTATTCATCCTCTCTGGCCGAAGGGGCCTATTTTCATAAAGTTTTACCGAAAAAAAATATTGTGACGAAACTACTCACCAAAAAACTTCTTACTTCTTAAAGACATTATAGCAGAGTTTAGGACGTTTTTGAATCTTCAACAAAAAAAAGGTTTTCCATTCTGAAAAAACCTCCAAAGATTTTTTATAGAAAATTTGGACACCCTGTTTACTTCAAAATAAATTGCTGAAGTAGATTTTCATTTTCTAAATACAATACCGTTCGAACAAGAATGAAATCTTCAAGAGTGTACAAGCTACAGAGCTTCGCGCCACTGGTGAATCACCCAGTATATGTTAAACTATTGAATTTCTTGTCTTGGTGTTCACGGATTGCATATATATGTTGTAGAGCTAATTTCTGTATTTTCTTATATAATATGCTGCTTACTTCATTTGCATCATAACCATTTTTTATTGCGATCTGTTTCATCAAATTCAATTCTTTCAAATGATTATCATTAGACATCGGTATGGTCAAGAGTCTATGTATATAACTATTAAATGCTGCAACTTTATGTTGGTAAGGGTGTGCCGATGTATAATGAATTGTGCTATCTGTATGAGATATTAGGTCTAGGATATTGATCGAATTGTTCTGTTCTAATTCTGAAGTGAATTTTATATTTGGGTGCAGGTTGTAGATGAAATGTTCGAATACAGTGAACTGTCTGTTTGTTCCTGTGAAACACACAAATATGTCATCGACATATCGATACCAATATAGGAAATGTTTACTAAGCGGGTGTTTATGAATAGATGTTTCTATATTATCCATGAAGATTTCTGCTAAAAAAGAGCTTAAGGGTTTCCCATTATAAGTCCCTCATCTCTTTTATTAAAACAATAGATAAAAAAATAATTTTGAGATATGCAAACATCTAATAAAGCCATAATATCGTGGATTCGTCATATTTTGTGTTACCAAATTATTTATTATATTATAAGGATCTCTCGGTGGAATACTTGAAACAAATTCTTGACATCAAAAGAGACTAACTTTGCATTACTTGGAATGACAATATTTTCTATTTTTCTCAAATCATTTGAATTATAAATTCAAAAAGACAGTTTAAAATTACAAAATTTTCCCAGAATATTTATTAAAATTTGAAAATCTTGAATGCTGGGGCATGTGTGAATGATACCACTTATAGGATAATCATTTTTGTGCAATTTAACTGAAGAATAAAGTTGAAGTGGTAGAGGATTCGGTAAGACAAGTTTAAATTTTTCGCGATCTGTAATGATGGATTTTGAATTCTGACTGACTGTCTTCATGAAGACAGTCGCAATTTCATCAATGGAAAAATCGGTTCAAATCATTCAAATCATCTTAGGGAAAATAGTCATTCTTTCAATTCAGAACCTAAAATCCTGCATTCTAAGAATAGAGGTACAAAACTCAACCTTCTGGAACTACTTGAAATTAACAGACCCTTATTAAACGTATTTCCTAAACACTTGTTCAAATACAGATAGGTCTGAGTGGATTGCCTCTTTGGTATATATAAGTATATGTTAGTAAGACATATTTGTAGTATTCATTCGCTCTTGACAAAGATACTGTGTATCGAAACGCGTCGAGCATTTAATAATATATTTTAGTAGAGATCATCGTTCACTTGTATTTGTAACATAATTTCAACCGAAATTTTGAAATCTTACTTTCATCAAATGAAAATTTTGATATAAGTTTTTGGGAATCCCTTGAAAAAAATAGATATAAGCTACGACAAATTTGTACATTTCTCTCTTGAAAATGAGCTCAGTTCATAAGTTACTAAAACCGTGGGAAAAATTTAAATGATACCAAATGCATCACTTTGGTATAATATGATATATGACATTTGTCATATTTTTAAAACGACTGTCTAAATTTTTTCGCAAATTTTTCTTTAAATTAAACAAAGTCCACGAAGAAATAATGTGTGGGAGATGTCAACCCAAATTATTGGGTTCATAATGATTCTAGAACATCTATAGATCATTGGGGCCATCGGGGCTCTCTCGGTCAAACAGAGAGGAAATTGTTTTGTTGAGTTTGAATATTAAAAGGTTTTTTGCGATTATACTTCAAAATTAGCAAGCAAGAACAAAGAAGTGATTATGTTTCATAACTCACACTGCGACGGAAGAACATCTCCGGGAAAGAGGAAATATCGCAGGTTAAGTACTTTTTGATTATCTCCTTAGTCCTTCTCATGACCTTGCTTGCTATGTAAAATCTTTTCCTAGATTTGTTTAGACATATAAGAAGTATGATAGTTAAAATATTTTTCTGCTGGTTTTCTTTTTTCATTGTTACAGATTCCTGTCCCAAACCCCTTTCACCCTTGTCTTCGTTTGGAAATAATGGAATGCGAGAGACAATGAAGTTGCTAAGCAGAAAAATCTTGGGTCATTTCAGAAGATGACATCTTTTGATCTAAAATGAATCTATTCCAGTTTTTCGCACTAATACTCCAATAGTCTTGGGGCGATAGTCTTCTCTATTTTTCAGTAGCTCACTCTGTATCTTCTACAGTTTTCAATCAAAAATGAAAATTCTTTCACGGGAATGCAGACAAAGATAATACATTTTTTTCGAGTTATCACTCGACCGATCTACCCTCTTCCAAATTTTCAAGGGTTGTCACCCCTGCTCCAGGGGTTGAATTCGAGATTAGGATGGTACTTGATGATGACTGCCATTGATCAGCATGGATCTGTTCCATTTTACCTTACTGAAACTTGAATAGTCTCAGGGAAATAGTCTTCCCAGTCTTTCAGTTGCTCACCCATTACCTTTTACAGTTTTCAATTGAAAATGGAAATTCGTTCAAGGCAATGTAGACAAAGACACCACCTTTCTTTTGAGTCATCACTCGACTCATCTTCCATATTCAAAATGTTCAAGGATTGCAACCCCCGCTTAGGTGGTTGATATTTCAGGCAAATATTGTATACCAAAAGATGTCCCCCTTGAAACAAAAATGTACCTTATTTTGCGTTTTGATCAGAAATGAATATCTTGGTAGATATAGCCTCTGTTTAATTTTCGTTGGAGCACACTGTATATGGTATGAACAAGTGAATTTCGACAATATTTCCCCTTTGTATTTAGTTATTTAGATAATGGTTCTGTGAATTGTCTTAAGAGGTTTTACTCACTTTTATTCCAATGTTTTAGATCATATATACTTTGTCGTATCTTAGTTTAGTTTTCATTCTCATCTGTCTGATAAAATGTGTCCAAAAATTAATCTTTAGCGACTTTTTCAAAATGTATTGGGGGAAGACCAAGGTTAAAAAGTGACATTCTTCAACGACGATTCGTAAATATTAATCTCTGCATTTATTCATCTTATTCTCATCGATATAGTTGTAAAACAACATAAATGAAAAGTGTTTAGGCTCTTCAAATAAATAGTATTTTTTCACACCAAAAAAACCCTCAATGAGCTCGAATTCGTTAATCTCCATATTGCGTTTGAAAAAGGATGAAATTTTCAATTTTTCTTCGCCTGTTTAATACCTTCAGCATGACCCTCTCATACTGTTTCGATATCAACATTCCAAAGGCATGGTTCTGGATAGCTGTCATCAATACTTCGTATTTTGGTAACCAACCATTCATTTTTACTCAATCTAAAACTGTCAGCTGTCAAAATATATTTTTGATGCCAACATTTAAACCCAAAACGGCGGTAAATTTAAATTGGTACGTTCTTCATATCTACATTTGAAAGTATTATTTTATTTGATTGTTCCTTACGCTATATTAGAAATAGAGATAAAACTGCAGCCAGCATTCATTTGATGAAAGTAAAAGTTCGTTGGAATAATCAACAAATATCCCAATGACTCAGACAAGACGATCCATAAATCGGGTACAAAGTACGACCATGACCTTGAATTAGACGGTCCGCGCTAAAAATAAATACGACTGTTTTCGTCTAGTCACTATTATTGCATAGATAGCGACATAATGCTCAAAACACGGGTTTAATAACCCAAAGAAATGCATCCAGTTTTTAGGTATCAGTCAGATTTCCTGTCCTTTTCTAAATCACGCGCCAGTCGTGGTGGAGATAGAGATGGATATAGCGGACACTTTGGATGCCTCGATGCCTTTGACATTCGCAAAGTCAAATAGTCGTTGCCTAAACAAGGATGGCAATAGAAAAATGCAATGTATCCTGACCTAATCATATAAAGCCGTTTTTTGTTTCGATGGTGTTGCCTACTTCGATCAGTGGCGTACAAAAAATTATCTTGAGATAGACGATAACGTTTATGAATATATGACATCTGATATTTTATGATTGTATATTGTGAGAATATTTTTTCATTATCAAATTCTTAAACGATGGTTTAGTATACTGTGTGTTCTAATCAAAACGTAGCTTCTCGAACTACAGGGCTGTTTTTTGAAGTACCACTAAATAAAAATCATTGCTTGTCCTTCCATGATTACCATAAAAATCTACATTCTTCCAAAAACGTACCAGAAATTGGTGAATGACATTGACATGCTATTTTCGGTTCAGTTGAGAGGCGTCATTCCGAATCTTGTATACTGATTTGCATGTCAAACTCTCGAACCCATGTCTCATCACCAGTTACAATGCGTTTTATGAATGTGAGGTCGAAATTGACTCGTTCCAGCATGTGGTCCGCGATCTTTAAGCTTTTCTATTTTTGAAGAAGATCAGGTCTTTTGGAGCTAATGTAATTTATGTAATTTATTGGCTTTCAAGAGTTTACAAAGCAAGTCATATATAGAAATAAAAATAAAAGCATATAGAACATAAACAATGAAAGAACGAGATACAAAATGTATACATGGGTGACAAACAGTGGAACTATTCAATCATGGAATCAAAATATTCTTTTATCGATTAAAGGTTTTTTTTTATTAACAGCGACTTCAGTTTAGTTTTGAAAGATTGAATGCTCAGATGTTTGAATTTTTGCGGCAGTTGGTTGTACATTAAACTCCCTAACCACTCGTAAGAGTCCTGCGTTTTGACAGTCGGACTATTGGTTGAGCCAGGTTTGCGTGATGTCTTGTTTGATGCTGTTGGATATGGGAGTGCCTCAGCATTTTATGGATATAGCATAAACAGGCAAGCATATATGAGGCCGGAATGGTAAGTACAGATCTTTGAATAACTCTCTGCAGCTTGTTGTAGGAGTAGCCCCACAATTGCTCTAATGGCTCTTTTCTGTTGCAGAAAAACTCGAAAGCAACTGAACTCCATACGTCACCACTTAGTGGAAGTGCGCATAATAGGGAGAATTGAAGACTCTTTATTTACAATGTAAGTTATTCTTCTGATAGAGTAAACTGCAGATGACCTTTATTTATATAGTACAGTACAACTGCACTTGTCCGGACACTCGCTATATCTGGCACTCCAGTAACTCGGGCACGCGACTCATTCGGGCACTTACCTCTATAATCCGGGCACGTCGACGCCGGCTGATATACAAACAATGGTAATTTTTCTGTCTGAAGATGTATGTATGTATTATCTAAGAGTGGCAAGTATCGTTCTACAGTTGCATTTTGCATTTCAATCTCGCCGGTGGTGTGCATCATGGCTCCAACCTAGAGAAACCATAAAACGCTCACACTGGCAGAGAAAAAAAAAAGATTTTATTGATGATGGAATGATTACTCGTTGAATAGAAGCAAAATTCACTATTCCAAAATCAACAGTGTTTGACATAAAAAAGAACAAGGACAAAATAAGGAGATTTATATCCAAATCGTATCAAGGAACAGGTAGGAATTAGGGATGCACCGAGCAAGGGTTTTCACAAAAAGCCGAGTACTGAGCTCTCTGTCAAACAAAATTACTGCATGCCGAATATCACGGCCGAGAGCTAGGCTGGCCCCACCGGGCCCTAGGTGCATTCCTAGTAGGAATATTATTTCAAACTTTTCTCGAATTTATTCTATCCAAGGTATTTTTGTAGGAAAAAAAAATTATTAGAGAAGCTGAGAAACCTGATGTTGAAATCGCATGGTATAACTGATTTCTTCAACACCACAAAGCACACGTACGAATTTCGTCAGACATAAGCAAAAGCAGCAAAAGCCAAACAGTTTTATGAACAAATCGCAGAAAATGGTTAGTTGAATTCAAGCTTAGACATGGAATTCGTTTCTTGAAGGTTTGTGGTGAAAAACTTTCCAGTGATGTTTCCGCTGTGATACAATTTATGGAAAAATTTCTATCGGTTGTTGAACAGATGGAATTAGGCAAAGAATAGGTGTATAATGCTGATGAATCGGCAATTTTCTGGAGATGTTTACCAGACATATCTTGCTGTCATCAAGGGGAAAAATCAGCACCAGGTCGAAAAGTGTGAAATAACATTCATCTAATGCTGCAACGCAGCTGGATCTCACCAATTACCTTTACTAGTCTTGGGAAAAGCGGCAAATCGATGAGCATTCAAAAACGAAAGTTCACTACCAGTTGTCTACAAAGCATCTACCAAAGGGTGAATGACCAGACCATTATTTAATGAATTGTTTAAAACATCTTTCATCCCGAGGTGAAGAATTTTTTAACTAAGATCAACAAGCCCTCTAACCAACAACAGAGTTGGTAGACAATGCACCATCACACCCACCGGAGGAAGAGGTTAATACTGATCTAAACTTCAGAGTTATGTTTTTGCATACCCAATTGTACTACCGTTCTCCAACCTGTGGATCAGAATTTAAATCAAAACATTAAAGTGTCGTATAGAAAATGCCTTCTTAATCATATCATTTCGCATGAAGGTGAAGAGATAACTTCCATTTTGAAACAGTATAATTTGAAAAATGCCGTGAGCAATCTTGCCCAATCTTGGAAAGCCATTACTTCAAAAAATATCAGAAAAAGTTGCACAGCATTGTTGCATGACAATACAGAAGTAGAAGAGTCAGATGATGAAAATATTCCACTCTCAGAGCTTCAGGAGAAACTTCGTCCAAGCAATGAAAATGATTTGAAAAATATTGCCGAATCATTAAGGGTCATCGATCCAGAAAATTAGTTAGCCATTGAGAATATTACCAACTGGGCTATGGGAGACAAAGAGTCTGTTATCGATTTGACTGATGAAGAGCTTATACAGGATGCTTAAGGAAGGAACATTGGAAACGTAGAGGAATCTTCTGACTCAGAGGATGGTTCAAATAGTATGGTGAAAGTGAAACATGCAGATACTGTCAATGCGTTCCCCTGATTATCAGTTGGGCCAGTTTTTCATAAAAACTAAAAATGCAGCAGATGCGACGCTGCTTTATAATCATTTCATGTATTCAGTGTATGAAATCAGTTGGTTGACACTTTGTTTCTGTTGTAAGCACAAATAAAAGATTCAAGTTTTGTGATTCGACCATGGAAAGACGACATTTGACTAGAGAAGAGATGTTACGAGCCGTTGGCATGCTCCAAGCTGGGAGCTCACAACGGGAAGTATCCAGGGTTCTGGGAAGTAGCCCAAGTGTCATCAACCGTTTATGGTCGCGTTTCAATGAAACAGGTAGCGTAGAGGAACGCCATAGGGGTCGTTTCAGGAATACTACAGTCGCCCAAAACCGATTTTTGGTTTTACAAGCCAGAAGAGATCGTACTACCACAGCATCTCAATTAGCTCAGGAGCTATCACGAGTTCATAATGTACAAATTTCCGACCAAACTGTGAGAGACCGACTGCACGAAGGTCAACTGCACTCCAGACGTTCTTCAAGAGTTCCACAACTGACCCATGGAAATTGCGCTGCTCGTTTAGCTCCCCAGATCTGAATCCCATCGAGCATGTGTGGGACACCCTAAAAAGAAATCTCCTGCGTCAAAACGTCTTCCATCAAGAACAGGAGCTTCGATTAGTAGTTCGGGGGACTTGGAATAACTTAGGCCAAAATGTAATAGACAGTTTAATATTGAGCATGCCGCGACGATGCCAAAGTGTCATTAATAACAGAGGTGGACCTTCTGGGTACTGAAAAATATAAGTGCTTCCATATCGTTTCGAAAATATTAGTTCAGGATTTTTTTTTGTGTTTTACCAAATTTCGTCATTTTCAAATTTCAATTTTTTTTTTATAATGGTGCTTTGGAGAAGTCAAATATTATTTTGTTTTCTTGAGAATACATTATATACAATACATCCTAACAAAAACCGAAAGATTTCTATAAATTTGAATCATCACATTCATATTTTAAAGATATTCGTGAGTATTCCTAAACTTTTTGAGGTGTTTATTTAAATTCTATATTTTCCATGAGGAAAGATTATAATGAATGGAAATTGTATAATTTGATTCTGTTTTATGACAGAAACTGTTTTCTGTTCAATTTTTCGATATTTTCATAATAAACTCGGTTTTAACAGATTTTGGGTTGTTGCTATTTTGAAAATGAAACAAATTCAAGTCAGTTCAGAAATTCTGGCATTTCGATAGTCGGGGCATGCGCCGGAACGATATCTGCCCGGACTAGTGAAGTTGTACTGTACTTCTATATGCTCAACCAGCAAAGTCTGATATCGAGCTGAAAGCCCAATAAACTGACTGTCCCTGTCTCAGCAGGTTTTCTTAGAGCGAAAATAAGCTTTTGGGTCTTATTGGTGTTTTGTTTAAGGCCATTAGCTTCCAACTACGCTGCGGCTTGGTTGAGCCTATCTTCATCAATGCGCTGCAGATCGCTTCTTTCCTTTTCGCGACTAATTATAGTTGTATCTTCGGCGTAGATACACACATTCTCTTGTCCTTAATGATACGCCATATCCTTCATATACACGAAAAACAACAACGGGCCGAGAATTGTGCCCTGAGGCACCCCTATGTCAATCTTCTGCTCACTAGATTGGGAGTTGTTGCAAACAACAATCTGGCTGCGGTCGGAAAGATAAGATTTCATCATATTGAAGACTCTGCCTCTGACTCCACAGAAATCTAATTTGTGCAATAATATATCGTGATTTGCACAATCGAAAGCCTTGCTCATGTCAAGCACGATAACGCTGCTTCACTCTTGTCTTCAAAAGGATCTGAAATATCGTCTATTATGACCATCATGGGCGTTATGGTCGATTTTCCCAAACGAAACCCGTGCTGCGAAGATGTCATTACATTCTGCTCGTCCAAGAAGTCGACAAGTCGAGTCTTTAAGAGAGTTACAAAAAATGTAGGAGGTATAGAGATTGGCATCTCCTTTTTTATTGATCGCAATTACTTTCGCCAGTTTCAGTCGTTTGGGGAAAACGCCCTCGTCGAAGCACGCATTTATCACCGGCTCCACGATCGCGTGAATAATGTTCTTCAAAAATCTAACCGAGAGACCGTAAATATTCTTCGAATTTGAAGATTTAAAACTTTTGACAGCTTTAATTATCTCCTCTGGATCAGTGTCAGGAAGTGCCATAGTTTCGGACACTATTGAATTTTGTTGCGGGGATTTTTTAGGAAATAGCCCGAGCGTGTTTGGATGCTTTGATGTTCAAGCTCCGGACAGTATTAGTGAAAGATGAATTGAAATCCTCGGCTGTCAATGTGCTTTTGAGTGAGTCTTTATATTTGCCAATTTTTTCGTTAATAACACTCCAAATTGCCTTACTCTTGTTGTCGTCACTATTCAACATTTGCAAGCCTCTTTTCCGTATCGATTTTTCTAGATGAGACTTATATTTGTCCTTCAATCTTTCGTACAACTCTTTTGATAATTGATCCCCTTTCACTCTTGATATGGTGTGAGAAGCGTCTAGCTGGTATTTTATTTTGATCGTATCTGGAACTAGTCGAGTGGCAACGCGTTTCATACCCAACCAATCATTTGAAAGGGTACAAATTGGTTCGTGAGACATAGGAAGTTCATTGCCTATCTCTATCAGACTTGAATGACGATTGTTAATTGCCATTTCCTTCACTTTATCGATGTTAACTTCAGTTGAAGATGTTGATGGCCGACCAGAGCGAGGCAAATCTATCACCTCATCTCGTCTGCTGTTGAAAGCACTGTACCTCTTATATACACGGTTTTTGATAAAGTAGATTAACTGGGAGCCTTCTGTAATATTTTCCATTTGCAATACGAAATTAGAGACAAATTCTTTGTTCGATATTCTCATCCATTGTAAAAAACGCAAAACACACTTGTGAGAACTGACACAATCGAGCACTGTAAACAAACTAGATGACAAATCGCGTTCACATTCCGCGTCAATAGAGAAAATAGTTGTGCTTACTTAGCAACAACAACAATCTTGATAATCGTTTTGAGCTGATATTTTGAATTATCAACATTTTCTTTTCACATTAAAGTTTTTGCGTTTTGGGCAAACATAAGTTCAAATCATCCATTGCACAGAAAATTTATGCTATTAATTATATTGATCTGAATAGCAGACTTGAATTCTGTAATTTTGATTTAAACGTTCTACATCAAAATCAATTTTGGCTGACAAAAATACCATTCCCGACCAACTGTTGATTCTCGAGATAGAAAACACAAGATATGGTAGTAGGAAACGATTATCAAAGAAAATATTCCACTGGAGGTATTA
Organism: Cryptolaemus montrouzieri; assembly: GCA_013387265.2. NCBI lineage: Eukaryota > Metazoa > Arthropoda > Insecta > Coleoptera > Coccinellidae > Cryptolaemus > Cryptolaemus montrouzieri. The sequence goes on from JABFTP020000062.1 coordinate 71,264,711, forward strand.
TTCCAACAAGATGGTCTACCCTTCATAATGCTACAATTGGACAGAGATGGATAGGAGCAAACAGGCAATGGCCTACTCGTTGGCCTGATCTGACGCCCCTTGATTTTTGTTTTAGGGGATATCCACGGGATCCAGTTAATAATATTCATCCTGAACGAAATGAACGATATATACTTCGAGTCAAATACATGGGTAATTCATCTTTTTCATTTACAAACTTTAGCAAGTTTATAAATATCTGTGAGTTATAGGTTTTGCGAAATATCTTGGTAATATTTCACGACAAATTCACAACAGTAAATGTGTCCCTGTTCTGTTTCGAATTTTCATGTTCATATAAGATTATGAATCAGAAAAAAAAGATTCCATTCAGTTTTAAGTGGATCCTCCAGCACTTCTTTTAATATTTGCTTCTCTTCTTGGTATGCTCCTTATTAAGTTTGTTATGAATTCCTCAGGAATCTTAAGTCTCTCTGTCGGAAGCATTTCAGTCAGTCTATGTAGCATCTCAATGAGTACACCTCTCTCATAAATTTTCTTGAGCAAGTGAATCCATATGTGCTTGATAGGATTGATGTCAGGGCATTGTGGTGGCTGGTCCATCCTGCGAATATGGTGGAGTTGTAGATTTTCATTTCTACATAATGGGTAAAATGACGTTGTTTCTATATCTTTGTGTATTCATAGCTTCTCTATTAGAAATTATTAGCTCAGTGAATGAGTTTACAGTTTTGTCACCCCAGACTGTTATGGATCCACCATCGATTGCTACAGGAGCAGTCATATTGGCTTACAAAAACAATGACCAGTTTCCATTCATGTTTAAATACGACCAACTGTGTGATATTAGAAGAATATTAATTTTTCTGAGCACATGCATCCCCCTCAACGTTCCATGGTTCAATTGGCATGTTATTCAGAATAGTTCAAACCCGCGAAAACCCACAACGTCTCCAAGCATTCTACCTTTGGTCATGACGCCTTCGTAGAATTTTAGACGTCATATTCGACTACCCACGGCTCTAGTAAACATTAGCCGATCTTGTCTTGAGATAGTGAAGCACCTTGTTCTACTGCTAAGAAATTTAATTGCTCTACCACATTCACAAAATCTTCCAACAGCCCTGCTAATGATAATTTAGCTTCCCTATTATAAAAAACTAACGCAGTGCGCGAATTTGCAGTTATTTCACCTCAAACTATCATAGATCCATCATCGGTTGCAACATGAGCATCCATATTGACTTCCAAAAAGGCTGACCAGTTTCCATCGTGCTGCTAACGATATTCTGAGAAACAATAAAATTGAGAGCGAGCTAATATCTTGTTATGTCAATCAATTGTGAAATCATGTTGGTGTATTTATTTGCCCTCATTTTTTTATGAGGCATTGTCAGTAATTAGCCTTTCATGCCTATAACGAAAAACTAACTGTTGAAGTCTACCGAAATCGACATAAGAGACAAAACAAAATTAATAAAACTAACCTAAAACCCTAAATCAGAAATCTAACCTAAAAATTCTCAAGAAAATTACAATTATCGATATCAATTGACGCGCAGTGTAGTTATCGAATATTGCCGGGTGTATATATGTGAATTCGTGAAGCAAAACAGGTAAGGCTAGATTCATCGATATACCAGAATAATGTTTTCGTCGAGTAGGTACTTCAGTGCAATAGGCAGTTTTGAAGACATAATTTCTAATTCACCCTCGTACAAAAACCATTTCAGATAGATCTAGTCGAAACTCCATCTTTATGATTTTCAAAACGACAAACGTAGATTAAGTTGAATAGATGAAAAGTATATTCCATGAAAAAGCATAAACTTTTAGTTTTATATGCAATATTTCAATTTAATGTCTGACATAGCTTGGTGTGGGAATCATCTGGCTGTTGGAAATGTAAATTTTTTATTTTGCTGAAAAATTCTTCCAAGGTGTTTGTCCTCTACTCATGGGCGAGGTAGCATTGATTTAGATAAATTGGATACCGTGAGAAATAAACAAAGGATCACGAACTAATTTTATGAGCATTTATGGTATTTTTTAGTTTTCGACATGCTGATCAATATTTACAATCGGAAAATACAAATCTAACGTAACCTAACCAAATGTTGAAACAACCACAAGACCTGATCAATATTTCCAATAAAAAAACTGAGAGAAAAATCCTGGCGAGCTTTACTGCTCGCCTGGATTTTTGGGAATATCCTGTATTGACAGGTTATTCGGGACTTTGATTTCATCTAAAAGTTTTAAATTATTCGTTATCAGTTTTATTTCAATTTCTGTGTACCATTTTCAATTCGACTGTTCTCGAGCGTTCTTTCGTGCTGCTGGATTAGTGGGAAAACTTTTTCTGAATAAATTTGCATTTTCGATTTGTGCGTTAATTTCTTGGCGCAGTGTATTTTATCTTGAAACGTAATTCTCACTTATTTCATTGGGGTAAATACATAAATAATATACAATTAATGCATGGCCATGTTTACTTTATTCCATCATATTAATTAATGTAATTATCGTGTTAAGATACAGGGTGGAGCATCGAATCTCGAAATCACTTTGAATACCTCTAGTTATGTTTACCTCATTCAAGTAACAAGAATTAAATGATGTATTAATCGTACATTGTTATACCAACAACATAAAATGGATAATTTAAGACCTCCTAGACGCGTACCACACCAAAAAGTTGAGAGTCGAAGGACACTCTACTTGTTTTGTGTATCGAATTCGTGTGACCGTACACGCAATTCTAGAATTTGATATATTAAATTATCCTAAGAACAAGTATTACTCCAATCTCGTATTTCAGCGGCGACATATCAAATTCAGCACCAGATGAGGGATGTGGATATTTTTTTTCAATATTTCCGTTACGAAATGTCAAGTTTGTTCATTGTTGTTGTGAAATCGAAAGTTAATATACTATGAAATTTCATTATTCGGGAGTTCATTTTGAAATTTCGTTATACATTCTGTCACAGAAGTACCAGAAATTGGTCAATGGAACACATAATATTCAGTTCTCATCCGAATGTATTGTATCGCCCTTTCTTAAATATTAGATCTACGCTAACGAATAATCCAATCATTCAGTCATCTTTCAAACGTTTCTTCCGGAATTAACTCAAGTTCTCGCCGCGAATTCTTTTATGTCTTCTGTCGATTCAAAACGGGTACCACGAAGTGGTAATTTCAGTTTTGGAAAAGAAAAAATCGACCGGAGCCAAATCAGGTAAACATGGTGGTTGTTCGATGGTATTTATTGATTTTTTGGTCAGAAATTCATTCACAGTGATAGTCTTATGCGATGATGTATTATAGTGGTGCAAGATCCATGAATTTTCTTTCCACAAGTCTGGAATTTTCGACTAATTCGCTCTCTCAACGCCGCATAGCGCTCAGATAATATTCTTTATTTACCATCTGACCTTCTGGAAAGAATTCCGAGTACACAACACTGCGATAATCAAAAACACAGTTGTAATGTATCTGTATATGTTATACGCCACCTCACAGCTCTACAAAAAAAATTTTTTTATTGTTGCCCTGGATATCACCGCAAATTTTTATGTTTTCAAGTGCCCAGATTACGAATATATTCATGAAAGTTCTCAATGTGCTCGTATTTTCATGATTTTTGCATTTCTTATATTTTGAACAATTATAAGCTTGTTAGAAATAAAATTTAATTTTCCAGTCATGATTAGGCTTCTGCGCAACTTTTTCGCGCATACAAACATCACCTGATCCCCACTCTCAGACCTCTTGCTCCACAGAACAGCTGAGATTTCAGTTATTTGACAATATTGAAGTACATATACACGTAAATCTGGATAAAGTGTCATGGATTAATGTTTTGTTTCAATTACTGAATGTCCTTTCTTATATATTTGTCTTCTAGTCTAAAATATGAGTTCGTCACGAAGAAAGTGTAAATATTGTAGTGATTCATGTTGTTATATTTGCGGTGTTTATATACCAAAAAACAAAAAGAAATATCACAGACTTTGTCAAGGAGACTTATGTTGAATATTTTGGTTTCAAAATGGACAAATTAGGTAAACCATGGGTTCCTAATAAAGTTTGTAAGTCCTGTGTTGAGTCTTTACGGTTGTGGAAAAAGGTGAACGTTCTGGATTAGACTTTGGTATTCCAATGATCTGGATGGAGCCTACGAATCATTTAGATGATTGTTACTTTTGCGTAGTAGATGTTAAAGGTTTTAATCGAAATCAAACGTGGAGATACCCAGACTTACAGTCTACGAAATGTCCGGTTCTACACAGTGAAAATCTCCTTCGGCCTATATACATTTCAAAAGTAATTCGCATGCCCTCAGAAACAATGATGTTACCAAATTCACAGAAATCGGGACCATCCACTAGTGGAAGTGAATGGGAAGGTGAAACATCTACGCCAAAGTTATTTTCTCAAAATGAACTCGGTGATTTAATACGTGATCTCAATTTATCAAAACAAGGATCAGAACTGTTAGCCCCAAGATTGAAAAAAAAAATTCATTGGCACCAACAGTAACAATTACAACATACAGAACGCGAGAAAAAGAGTTATTACAATTTTTTAGTGAAAATGAAGGATTAGTGTATTGTAATGATATCGCGAAGCTGCTTATAGACATGGGTTTAAATGAGTACAAATCTACTGAATGGCGCCTTTTAATTGATAGTTGCAAAAGAAGTTTAAAATGCGTCTTATTGCACAATGGAAATAAATTTGCATCAATTCCAATTGCCCATTCAACGAAATTCGAAGAAGAATATGAAAATGTAAAATTAGTTTTAGAGAAAATTAAATACTCTGAGCATCAATGGCCGATCTGTGTGGATTTAAAAATGGTTAATTTTTTACTTGGCCAACAAAGTGGATATACAAAATACCCTTGCTTTATTTGTATGTGGGATACTAGAACAAAGCAACTTCATTGAGAACAAGATGTTTGGCCTCTAAGAAATTCTTTAACTGTCGGTAAAGCCAACGTAATAAGGGAGCCGCTGGTGAGCAGAGACAAAATACTTCCACCATTACATATTAAGTTAGGTATGATTAAGCAATTTGTAAAAGCGTTGAACAAAGACGGAAATTGTTTTAATTACATTTGCAGAAAAATTCCGAAGCTTAGTATGGAAAAATTGAAAGGTGGAATATTTGATGGTCCTCAAATACGGCAATTGATGAAAGACTCAGATTTTATCAAAGTTATGACTGTTCCGGAAAGTAAAGCTTGGAAAAGTTTTGTGTTGGTAGTCGAAAATTTCCTAGGTAACCATAAAGCAGCAAATTATGAAGAAATTGTGCAAAATATGCTGACAAACTTTCAGACTTTAGGAGCAAATATGAGTAATAAGTTACACTATCTCCGCAATCATCTAGATAAATTTCCGGATAATTTAGGAAATTATAGTGAGGAACAGGAGAGCGGTTTCATCAAGATCTAAAAGTGATGGAAGAAAGGTATCAAGGTCGATGGGATTGTCACATGATGGCAGATTACTGCTGGTCTTTGAAAAGATATTGTCCCTGAAAAATTATAGAAGAAAAGCTCATAAAAGACGTCTTATGGAAATATGAAATATATTTTCGACATTTTCCTCTTTATTTACTTCGAAGTATCCGAATTTCTCAAAACATAACTGACATTATAAATATATCTGTTATTTTGTTTCTTGTTTTACGATTTTTGTTATGTGAAATGAAAATAAAGATTTAAAAAGAAATCAGAGCAAATCCTACAAAATCATTGATAGTTTCACGAATTGTGTGCATAAATAGACCCAAAATCATTTTCATATCTAGGGCAACAAAACCATTGTAGACCAGTGCTATCACTTTTTCAATTTTATGTTACGCCTAGGATTTGCTATAGGAATTAAAGAAAGATCAAATCTACATTATCACTTCGGACTTGGACCACCTTTCTACTATGTAATGAAAAGAAATCTTTCATTCATTGAATTTGTCCAGATTATCATATCACATGGTATAACATGTGAAATCGAGCCACTACGACTATTTTAATGGCGCCATTCTTAGAATAAGGGAACATAAAATCCAGAACTTTCAAAAACTAGAGGACTGTTTAGAATTCATGTCAACTCAACAATGAATTATGTGGCGCCGGTGACCCCATACTTTGCGAGAACCATATGTATTTCAAAAGATACTTTGTCCAGTTCAATTCAGTCACTATATATAGACCACAGTTACATTGATTCAAGAGATTCGCTCAGACTCATTCATTCAGTTCTCATTCTTTCAATATTAATTCTACCGTCAAGTTCAGTTCGAGTTCAGGGTAGTTATCATAACCACAACTTACAAATATACAAATTCTCCTGTGATCAAAAGTAGTGTAGTGTGAAAATTGATGTAAGTGTTTACATGTAATAAACTTTTGTATTTAACGAGAAGAATTTGACTGTTTGAAACCCGACCCATCACAAACTGGTGTAAGAAGTGAGGGATATTATTCTGTTGCTAAATATTGAGAACAATACAGGGTACTTCAACGAAAACTAAACAGAGGCTATATCTACCAAGATATTCATTTATGATCAAAACGCAAAAATAGGTCAATTTTTGTTTTGAGGGGGACATCTTTTGGGGTTCAAAACTTGCCTGAAATATCAACCCCCTAAGCAGGGGTTGCAATCCTTGAACATTTTGAATAGGGAAGATGGGTCGAGTGATGACTTAAAAGAAAGGTGGTATCTTTGTCTACATCGCCTTGAACGAATTTCCCGCAGTTCCCTGGGTAGGCTGTTAAACATCTTCAAAGCCATATAAAATGCTGCTTTCCCAGTACTACTTAGGTTGAGAGGCGGGTAAAGGAAGTAGTCTCTTGTTATTGATATTTTTCCAACTCTCGAAATAAAGAGGATACTTACGGGTGTACATCAGAAATTTGAAAATATAGAGCCCATAAAAGTTAACAATTTCAAGTTTTCAAAAATTCCTCTACAGGATTGTGTCCATCCCAATCCAGCGATCACTCTAACCGCTAGTTTTTGCCTCTTGAATACAGTCTCCGCCATCGAGCAGCCATCCCAGAAAATTATGCCATAACCTAATCTCGATTGGAAATTTGAGTGGTGAATTGTTTCTATTACATCCTGACTAACATAAGACTTAAGGATCTCAATTGAAAAGATTACAGAATTGAGTTTTTCTATGAAATTACTGGCATGGTCCTTCCATCTTAGCTGATCGTCGATATATTCCCTAAAATTTAACAGAATTGGATAGTGTTATATCATTAACTAAATTTTCTGGAACTCTTGCTCAAGATCGGCCACTGCTGAACGCAAGAGCCTCAGTCTTTTCAATGTTTAGTACAAACTGATTTCTGACGCACCTGTTATTTGTGCTGGTCAATATCTGAGTGGCTCTCCCGACTGTATTTGTGATCTCCTTGGAGGAGATCACAAATTCAATTTCGAACATGTTAGAATCAGCGACACTAAGAGGTTCAGATATGAGATGATTTTGAAGGTCATTAATATAGATGGAAAATAAAAGCGGTCCCAGAATGCTCCCTTGTGGAACCCCCTTCTTCACATCGCGGTACACTGATACACTAATACGTATTCTCGACAACAGTTATTGACACTCTCTGCTTTCTGTTCAACAAGTTATCCTTGATTAAGGCTAACTAGCTCTCCCTGATACCGCAAGCCTCCAGTTTATTGAGCAGTACTATGTTCCACGCAATCAAAGGCCTTCGATATATCAAGGAAGAGACTAACCGGCACTGTACCTGCCTTCAATGCATCATATATTCTTTTTGTCAGCTCATAGGAAATGAAATCAAATCATCCGAATGAAGAACATTTCGCCAATTCTCAATTGTCCAACTTTGGTGCTCGATACATCAACTAAAGTCTGTTAATTGTTTGTTGTCTGGTTAGCTTTAGAACTCTTAAGGGTCTGACACACTGTTGCCTGGTGTTTCCCGAAATTGCCTTCAGAGTATGGGGTGCGACGCACTAGGGTCTCGGTCTTGTTCTTCAGAAGTGATCTTCCTACGACTTCTTCTAGTCACAGAGATTGTAGCTCCACGTAGGGTTTTGAAATCACCAGTGATACCTCCATTGTGGCCGCTATACCCCTCCATGTCACCCCTTCTCCAACGAGAACAATTATTCGACCCCTTTGCATATCGTATTTTTAAATTTTGAAATTCACAGTTTCAAATCTAAGTACCGACTGAGTAAAATATCCCGAAATTGTGGTGATAATTCAACATTTCTTATCATAATACCCAGTTTTTTACAACAGAAAACTTCATTCTTCAGAAGTAGTCAAAGATCCATGGTTAAAAACAATCGGTAATGTGAAATACCGAGTGATTCCATATGAATTTAGTTGTGTGTATACCGTAAACCTACTTACTACACTCGGAGGCAAAATTAGCGGAACACTCGAAAATTTAACCAAATTCGAAGTCCGATATTTTTCCTAATTCTCAACCGATTTAGATGATTTTTGCGGCAAGTTATAGATCAACTCTTCTGCTTCGTAGAAATTATAGGAGAAAACAAAAAGAATTTGAGAAAAATTTTATACGGGGGCAAAACTAAAAGTGTTTTTTCGTCAAAAATTCGTAACACCCTGTGGAATTTTGTGGTCCGAGTTGAAACGTACAATATCATGATCTGTCAAGACACATCTTCCTACAGTAACGCCCTTCTTGTTTTATGCATTTATCTCTATTTTTACAAGAGATATCCAATTTGAAGCGAAAAGTCACAAATTTCAAGAATTTACTTTTAATCTTGCGTAGGTGCATAACATCGGAGGTTAGCCAAAAAATAAAATCAAAATTAGAGAAGCGGAAATCTAACGAAATGAAAATTTTTGAAATTCACTGGCCAAATTCACGCTCCGGGAGAACTCGAAGTACACTGGAAAAATCGTTGATTTTGCACATTTATTTTTGAATTTTTTTGTGTGACACTATAATAATTATCATTCCTGTCCAAAATTGAGAGCAGGTGTGAATCCTGGCGATACACTCGTGAAATGAAATGAACATGTTTATAAAAATGTTCATGATGACCCACAAAAAAAAAAAACATTTGATTTTAGTAGCGAGTATGACCCCCCGAGCTCTTATTACAGCGCGCATACGATTTCGCATACTCCCAATGATGTTGTCTATCATCTGTTGAGGTATGTTGTCCCACTCTTCCACCAAAGCCAATGTCAGCTCTTTAACGTTGCCTGGATTCCGTTGTCGCCCTTCTTCCAAGAATGTCCAAACGTGTTCGATCGGGTTTAAATCCAGTGACCGCGACGGCCAGTTCATTCGTGTGATCCCAACTTCATTGAGATATTCTATCACTATGCACGCAGTATGAGGGCGCGCGTTATCGTGCATAAAATGGATGATTTTCCCCTATGTAAGGAGCAAAAGGCACAACATGGGGCTCCAAGATTTCTGTTATATACCGATGGGCATTAAGTGATCCATTGCCAATAATCTCCAGTTCTGTTCGTACTCCCAAGCATATGCCACCCCATATCATAACTGACCCTCGACCGTATTGCTCAGTTCCTGCGAAGTTCGCTTGATTGTACCGTTCCCCTCGATGCCTCCATATTCTATCTCTACCATCCACGAAATTCACACAATATTGGCTCTCATCACTAAATAAAACTCGTATCCACTGATTGATTGTCCATGCTACATGCTCCCTAGCAAACGCCAATCTTGCTACCCGATGGGCTCTATCGAGTCTTGGTGCTCTTGCTTGCGCGTATGATCTCAGACCAACTTCATTTAATCGTCTTCTGATTGTCCTCACACTGACGTTAATTTTATCCAGTGTTTGTAAAAGGTTACGTGCCTGAACAGCAGTAAGACGGATTTCTTATGGTTTGATTGACGATGAAACGGTCATGTATAGCGCGGGTTGCCCGATTTCTTCCTTGTCCTCGCCTCTTAACGTACAATCCAGTTTCCCTGTTACCTCGGTAGATTCGATGGATAACCGACGTCGAGACACCCAAGATGGTACCGACTGAGCGGTAGGTGCGCCCTTCCTCGATCAATGTAACTACCCTTGCTACTGAGGTTGGTGGTAAATCTCTCATTCTGAATGAAAAATACCGTTTCGAATCGTAAACAGTAAAAGAATCACAAAACACCGCAACCGATCGAATTTGTATCAAATCAAAGAATGAATCCTATGAATTCCTAATTTTCACCAAATTAACCAAATTGTCATCAATAACTAATGCAATTCGAACATAAAAATCGCATACGACAATTTCGACACGCCTGAGTGATAATAAGAAAATTCCAAATTGATAGACGAATTTTAATGACAATTTCTTGATTCAATGGAATTTCTCCAAAATGGTGATTTTCCACTTGAAATTAAATATATTTTGCAAAAATAGAGATAAACGCATGAAACAAGAAGGGCGTTACTGTTGGAAGATGTGTCTTGACAGACCATGATATTGTACATTTCAACTCGGACCACGAAATTCCACAGGGTGTTACGAATTTTTGACAAAATAAGCACTTTTAGTTTGGCCCCCGTATAAAATTTTTTTCAAATTTTTTTTGTTTTCTCTTATAATTTCTACAAAGCAGAAGAGTTGATCTATAACTTGCCGAACAAATCATCTAAATCGGTTGAGAATTAGGAAAAATATCGAACTTCGAATTTGGTTAAATTTTCTAGTGTTCCGCTAATTTTGCCTCCTAGTGTAGGATGAAAAGCGAAAACTCGAAATAACTATAACGTTGAATAAACTTCTCCATTTTAAACAGAGATGTTTCTAATGAAGTAATTTTCGCAATCCTCATAATATCAATTACATATCACATAGTAATGGCCGATTCAATTTAATTTTTGATTGAATTTAGTAGTTCAATCTTATTCTAGAAAACAATGTTTTCTGGTAGAAAAACCAAATTGAAATGAATATTTTCAGGACGATTTCTGAAACGAATGATTTCTTGCGAATTCTTCTTTCCGAATCAACAGTTCGTTGTCTATTTAGATTCGGACCAGCTGTGGATGCTCCGTAACAACACAGCTGAAGTACGCTCAACCAAACGGTGTGGCCTTGGTGCATTTGGTGACCTCAATTTCAAGCGTTGCACTTTTGGGGATTCAGAGTTGGTCTCTGTACGTCTTTCTTGCAACCAACTCGCTCTCGGCTGATAATTTCGACCTATTCAAACATGGTGCGAACGGGGACAAGGCACTTAGAACGACGTTGTCAAAAACTGCAATTGGAAACGCCTAGTCCGTTCGTATCGACGAGGACAGGGCCCCATTGATCTCGAATCGTTTTATTGTTAATAGGGCATATTTAAGTTATACAGGATGTTTCTGTAATTAGCAATTTTCAAGGACTTGATAGGAGAGGTCTATTCAGGTATATCCACCGGGATCGTCCGTTAAAAACTTTTTAAGTTTCAATTACAATATCAAGCTGAAATTTTTTTCGCGGCCATAACTAGCGATTTCCAATTGGAGTGAAATATTTTCGAAGTGATACCATTTCCGGTTATACCGGAAGTGGGTCATCACTTTGTTATTTCAAATGGCAATCTACCTTTTTTATTATACATCTAGAACCGATATTTGAGCAAGGCATGAAATACCCAAGTTGTTGGAACTTATCTGTCAAAACTTTTGACAGATTTAATTATTTTTGTTATAAACTCGATTTTTGAGGAACATTTGAAAACATTGTATCGACAAAATTTTTGCTTGGGTGGATAGAAGAAGGATCAAGGAATTCTTTAAGCGGTCTACACATGTCAAATGTTTATTGCGTTGTTTTGTATGATTTTTTCAATTTTGCCTTTTTCAAACAGCAATAACTCATCAAATGAAGCGTCAAATTTCAGATGGAATTGTAACAGCATGTACTATACCCATCTCTTATTGTTTCAAAATAATTTGGGAATATATTGAATTTTGATGATTTTTCAAGAACTTACAGAGAATGCTTTGAAATATTTGAATCAAGTAGCTGAATTGGCTACGCTCACCTCACATGTGCCTAAAAATAATGACTTGTCACTTCGTTCATTCGAATTTGATATTTCAACAAGAATTGTTGGTAATTTGAAGTGAAAATTTTTGAAAAACACTGATTGATAATAAAATGGCTGGTTATTCAAACTAGGATATGTTTAATCTCTTTTTAATTCATGGCGAATGTCAAAAAGTAGTGGATAGAACTTGCAGGCAATTCAATAACCTGCTTCCAAATTTGGCGCATATGAGTAAAACAAAATTTCGAAGGATTAGAAGCAAGTTTTTGCAATTTGGAGGAACAAAATTCATAGAAACTAGAAGAAAACCAATTCTCGAGGACGACGACAATCAAATTAATACGCTAGCGTATTTTCGTGCCAATCCACATGCGTCCATAAGTCAGCATCAATGAATATTGGATTGAGTTATACTTCCATTCAAAGGATCTTTAAGAAACATAATATGCACCCGTATTCTTTTATCAGACTACAAAAATTTAAACCAACTGACCTTCCCAAGCAGCTAAATTTCTGAGAAAATTTATTAATTCGGCTTCAAGAAGATGAGACAATTCTGCAAAAATATGGTCTGATGAAGCCAAGTTCAATGAAAGTAGAATAACTAACAGGAGAAATCGACATTTTTGTGCCACAGAAAATCCACATTTCATTGAGGTTATTGATTTCCAAAATAAATTCAGCATGAACATTTTTGCAATTTTAATGAATAATTTGTTTGCTTATCACATTAATGAGGATAATCCTAATGGACAAAGATACCTGGAAATTTTGAGAGGAACATTAGCGAATTTTTAGATTTATTACCCCTTAACAGTCTGAGGGATTGCTACTACCAAATGGATGGTGCACCAGCACATAAAACACGAGCTGTAGTTCGGCAGCTAACAGAAATGTTCGAGGATAGATGGTGGGGTAATCAAGGACCAAATTTATGCACTCCGCGTTCTCGGGACCTAACGCCCCTTGATTTTTATTTATATGGCAAAATCAAGAGTGAATTGTATGTTATTCCTGTAAGAAGTAAAGAAGAGTTAGAGCGCATTCATAATGCTTTTCGTAATATTGATCTTGAGGAAACTAGCAGGGCAACTCATCATGTTCGTATACGAGCTGTCAAGTGTATCGAGCAAAATTGGGCCCATATTGAACATTTATTCAGATCGTAAATTAGTTTCCTCCTATGATGTTTGCTATCATTTATTCGTATTAATGTAATTATCTTCGATGATTGGTTTTCGCTTATGTCTTACTATTTTAATTCATCCGAATTGTAGAAAATTGCTTCTAATGCTTCGAAATTTTATTTTACTCATAGACGGTAAATTTGGAAATTGGTTAATTGAATTGCCTGCAATTTCTACCCACTACTTTTCGACATTCTAAAATGAACTGAAGAAGGATTAAATATATTTTCGTTTGAATAACCAATAGTTTCATTCCAAATGTGTTGTATTTTTTGGATATTTTCAATCTGAAATAACGACAATTCTTGTTGAAATATCAAATTCGAATGAACGAAATGACAAGTACATTAATTTTAGGCACCTGTCAAGTGAGCGTAGCCAGTTCAGCTACTTGATTCAAATATTTCAAAGCATTCTTTGTTAGTTCTTGAAAAATCATCAAAATTCAATATATTCCCAAATTATTTCGGAACTATAAGAGATGGGTATAGTACATGCTTATACAATTCCATCTGAAATTTTACGCTTCATCTGATGGCGATATAAAAATTGGCACGTGCAATTTGAAAAAATTGAGTTATTGCTGTTTGAAAAAGGCCAAATTGAAAAAATCATACAAAACAACGCAATAAACATTTGACATGTGTAGACTGCTCAGAAAATTCCTTGATCCTTCTTCTATCCACCGAAGCAAAAATTGTGTCTGTAGTGCAAGAGATCTACAATTTTTTTGAATATTCCCCAAAATCGAGTTTATAACAAAAATAATTAAATATGTCAAAAGTTTTGACAGACAAGTGCCAACAACTTGGGTATTTTATGCCTTGCACAAATGTCGGTTCTAGATGTATCTGAATTTCACACATATTAATCTGTCCGCGTTTACTGATTCACTTGACCAACGTTGTTAACTTGTGTTAGTATTCCTTGTTGAGTCAACAGATTCAATAGTAGCTGCACATATATCGTAACGATTTGTCCACGTTAGAGTTATCAAACGTAGTGGCGCCGAAGAATGTTAAACAGTTGGTTAGCCCACGCCTTCTCCACATGAGCATAGTTGAAGGCAGAAGGTCTTTCTACAAAAAAACTCATTGAAACCCAAGTCCGGAAATAATGTCTTTTATATAATTATTACATTATTATACAACATGTATGGTTTCTTACAAAATCTCAATTCATTTCTTTCATTTTATTTCTCGTGGGAGGAACATGTGCGACAAGGAAAAACATCGAATTTCGTTGGCATATGTTCGAACATTTCGGAAAAAACATATGTTAATAATTGTTATCATCTACCGAAAATGATTTTCAAAATATTACGATTGTGCGTTAACTCTCAATTTTTCTCAAACCTGCGGGATTTCATAAAACAAGGAAATCATCATAAGAATACAATAACCAACGTAATGGATTTTTTCCTTAATAAATGAAAAATTCTGAGAACGTACCATCAAATGTTTTGGATTTCAAAACACGTTATAGCTTTTCCAACAGCAATGATTTATATGAATTCTTTTTAAGACACGAAATTTTTCATTGTTTATGAAGAATTCCTTTAGTACGCTTAATATCATAATCATTCATTTGAACACCATTTGAATCACTCCCAACTTTGGAAAATATTGAATCAGAATTAATAATTCAATGTAGGATGTCACCTTCATTCGGAACAACTGTACAAATTATGCGTTATTATATTGGCTAATTTCTGCAAACGTCGATATTCGGTTGGGTTGCATTGGCATTGCAATAAAAGTGGTTCGGGTTTGTCTATACATGTTGTTAACCTTCGTAAAATTATATGAAAGTTTGGCGAATGCATTAGCTGGTTCGAAAATGGTTAAATTTGATGTGATTCGAATCGTTGCTACATAACGTGTAATTGCATAGCGACGATTGAAACGGGATTTTACAGAATGAATTGCAGAAATAGTGGATTTACTTAATAAGAAGAATAAACTTCCAGCCGGTTGTTCTCGAGAGAACTTGCAATAACACAATCTTATTAAAAAGAATGAAATTTCCTGAAGATTTGAATTTAGGAGGCTTTTACTTGGTAAAATTCCATTATCAATAATAAAGAACAAGTAATGTGTTTTTACGAATTTTATTGAATAATTGTGATTTGTAACGCGTTTCACTACACCGTAGCTTCGTCAGACGAATGAATGTACAGAAAATAAGAATGAGAATATAAATACAAATGTTTTTAAATAATTAAAAGCTTATTGGGTTGCTCATTCTTAAGTGGTTATTGATGACAGGTATATCCAATAAAATTAAGGAATACATTGCACCCTGAAGAGATTCAAGAGAGGTGTTCATTGATGAGTCTACCTGAGTGTTTGTGTTTGTTGTTTTCTGAAGTTTCCCAAAGATCTTTCATGTCGAAAGAGTGACTATTTTCTAGGAGATGATTCGCGTAATTTGAATCTGATTTTTTATTTGAAAAACTGGGTTTATGTTCCGATATTCTAATATTAAAATTTCTATGTGTTCTACCAATGTAGAAATTATCACAGTCATTGCAATTCAATCTATAAACACCTGATTTGATATTTTTATCTGATTTAGTTTAATTATATTTCATATATTATATAGCCTAAACTATTACTATATTGGAAAGCTATGTTTAAAATTATTGCTACCCAAGAATGACTGTGATAATTTATAAATTGGTAGAATACATAGAAATTATAATATTAGAATATAGGAACATAAACGCAGTTCTTCAAATAAAAAAATCAGATTCAAATTACGGGAATCATCTCCTAGAAAATAGTCACTCTTTCGACATGGAAGATCTTTGGGAAACTTCAGAAAACAACAAACACAAACACTCAGGTAGACTCATCAATGAACACCTCTCTTGAATCTCTTCAGGAAGCAATTTATTCCTTAATTTTATTGGATATACCTGTCATCAATAACCACTTAAGAAGGAGCAACCCAATAAGCTTTTAATTACTTAGGAACATTTGTATTTATATTCTCATTCTTATTTCCTGTACATTCATTCGTCTGAAGAAGCTACGGTGTAGTGAAACGCGTTACGAATCGCTATTATTAAGTAAAATTCCTTTAAACACAGTACTTGTTTTTATTATCAATGATGGAATTATTAAGCCTCTCAAATTCAAAAACAGAAATATCTTCATCTTAATATTTACCCACGTATAAAATCAACTGATACAGCTAAATACATTTATTACATATTAAGGCCCTCTGAGCGAAAAGATTGCGATTATCATTTCAAAATAGCATAAAAAAGTAAAAACCCACATGAAACTCTCATAAGATTCTTTCAATAGTGAAGATAAAACTGATAGATTGGACAATATTAGAGTTCACATCTTATACTGAATATATTGTGGAGGCTTTAATATTGGTCACACCGGTCGTTCATTCGAAACGGGATACAAAGAGCATCAATCAGATTACAATAACCAGAGAACTGATTAATCTACTTTCGCTTCACATTGTATCGAAAATGATCATCATTTTACACCCATAAATCAACTTCAAATCATTCACAAAATACCTAAGGGACGAAAATTAGATATCTCAGAACCCATCGAAATTTTCAAACTCCCCATAGGGATAATCTTATGAACGTCCAGAACGGCTTATTCGCCCATATTTGATATCCTTAAATAAAATCTGTTTTTATCATTATTCGTTTATTACCTCTCGATTGCACCCTCATTAATTTTGTTGTATATACCTGTTTATGTATGTATTTTTAGCTTTGTACTTGTTGTTAGCTGAAGATGGTTAAGAGAACGAAATTACGAGCATGAATTCAATGAACTCTTGTGATAGTATAATACAAAGTACACTTTCTTATTATCAGCAATAACTCAATTTTTTCCAATTGCACGTGCCAATTTTTATATCGCCATCTGATGAAGCGTCAAATTTCAGATGGAATTGTATGAGCATGTACTATACCCATCTCTTATAGTTCTGAAATAATTTGAGAATATATTGAATTTTGATGATTTTGCAAGAACTAACAGAGAATGCTTTGAAATATTTGAATCAAGTAGCTGAACTGGCTACGCTCACCTGACAGGTGCCTAAAATTAATGTACTTGTCACTTCGTTCATTCGAATTTGATATTTCAACAAGAATTGTAGTAATTTCAGATTGAAAATATCCAAAAAAAATACAACACATTTTGAATGAAACCATTGGTTATTCAAACGAAAATATATTTAATCTTTTTTTAATTCATTTTGAAATGTCAAAAAGTAGTGGGTAGAAATTGCAGGCAATTCAATAACCAATTTTCAAATTTACCGTCTATGAGTAGAATAAAATTTTGAAGCATTAGAAGCAATTTTCTACAATTCGGATGAAAAAAATTGAAGGAACTAAGCGAAAACCAATAATCGAAGATAATTCCATTAATACGAATAAATGATAGCAGACATCATAGGAGGAAACTATTTTTCGATCTGAATAAATGTTCAATATGGGCCCCATTTTGCTCGATACACTTGACAGCTGTATACGAACATAATGAGTTGCCCTTCTAGTTTCCTCAGGATCAATATTACGAAAAGCATTATGAATGCGCTCTAGTAACTCTTCTTTACTTCTTACAGGCATAAGATAGACTTCACTCTTGATTTTGCCCCATAAATAAAAATCGAGGGGCATCAGGACCGGAGAATGCGGAGGCCATAAATTTGGGCCTTGATTACCCCACCATCTATCCTCGAATTTTTCTGTTAGCTGCCGGTCTACAGGTCGTGTTTTATGTGCTGCTGCACCATCCATTAGGTAATAGTAATCCCTCAGAATGTTAAGGGTAATCCATCTCAAAAATTTGCTAATGTTCCTCTCAAAATTTCCGAGTATCTTTGCCCATTAAGATTTTCCTCATAAATGAGATAAGCCAACGAATCATTCATTAAAATTGCAAAAATTTTCACGCTGAATTTATTTTGGAAATCAATAACCTCAATGAAATGTGGATTTTCTGTGGCACAAAAATGTCGATTTCTCCTGTTGGTTATTCCACTTTCCTTGAACTTGGCTTCATCACACCATATAATTTTTTGCAGAATTGTCTCATCTTCTTGACGCCGAATTAATAAATTTTAACAGAAATTTAGCCGCTTGGGAAATTCAGTTGGTTTAAATTTTTATAGTCTGATAAAAGAATATGGGTGCATGTTATGTTTCTTAAGGATCCTTTGAATGGAAGTATAACCCAATCCAATATCCATTGAAGCTGACTTAATGGACGCATGTGGATTGGCAGAAAATACGCTAGCGTATTAATTTGATTGTCGTCGTCCTCGACAATTGGGTTTCTTCTAGTTTCTATGTATTTTGTTCCTCCAAATTGCAGAAAATTGCTTCTAATCCTTCAAAAATTTTCACAACAAATTACCAACAATTCTTGTTGAAATATCAAATTCGAATGAACGAAGTGACAAGTACATTAATTTTAGGCACCTGTCAGGTGAGCGTAGCTAATTCAGCAACTTGATTCAAATATTTCAAAGCATTCTCTGTAAGTTCTTGCAAAATCATCAAAATTCAATATATTCCCAAATTATTTCGGAACTATAAGAGATGGGTATAGTACATGCTGATACAATTCCATCTAAAATTTGACACTTCATCTGATGGTGATATAAAAATTGGCACGTGCTATTGTAAAAAATTGAGTTATTGCTGTTTGAAAAGACCTAATTGAAAAAATCATACAAAACAACGCAATAAACATTTGACATGTGTAGACTGCTTAAAAAATTCCTTGATCCTTCTTCTATCCACCGAAGCAAAAATTGTGTCTGTGGTGCAAAAGATCTACGAGCTACAATTTTTTTACATACATAAACAGGTAGATACAACAAAATTAATGAAGGTGCAATCAAGAGGTAATAAACGAATAATGATAAAACAGGTTTTATTTAGAGATATCAAATATGGGCGAATAAGCCGTTCTTGACGTTCATAAGATTATCCCTATGGGGAGTTTGAAAATATCGATGGGTTCTGAGATAAAATTTCAGATTGATATTGTAATTGGAACTCAAAAAGTTTTTAACAGAAAATCCCGGTGGATATCCCTGTATAAACTTTTATTCTATCTATACCTAACCTAACTTGATCAAATAACGTTGAATTTTGTTCACGCAAGGTATATTGGCAGAATTTTATGTATTTATTTATTTAATTAGATCAAACACAAAATTGTATACATTAGTTTTTTTAGAGTGTAGAGTGTTTAAACAAAATTACAAGACATATATCAATAAGAAAGATAGTACCAATAAAATAAAAACTACTACAAAACGAAAACATATTCACAATTGCCTTATTAAGAAACCTACTTTTACCTTAAAACTTTCAAAAGAGACTGAAAATGAGTCGAGATCTCTACCAATATTCCTCATGAGATCGAAACAACGATTGAGAGAAAAATTAGAGATGTAATTGTATTTGCACATTCTAGATCAAAACGAAGGAGTGTATCTAGTGAGTCTACCAGGTCAATTAAAATCGGTCATTCTCAACAAACCTTAAGAAACAAAACCCATCGTCTGGTCATCAAGGTATCCAATTTTAACTGTTTTTGCAGAACATCAATAACAATGGCAGTAATATTAAAAGGGGTTCTATATGATAGCAAGCGTAAAAACCTTCTTTGGACGTTTTCTAGACTATTTATATGACAAAAGTAATGGGGAGACCAAATGCATGAGCCATACTCCAAGTTGCAGTGCTAAGTTACGATAAATGAAGCCAAGCATTTGGTACGCCTTAGCCGTTATGCAACGAATATGTTCTTTGAAATCGAGCCCAGAGTCAAGGGTGATACCGATATCGCGCACCGTAGATTTGGTGTTCAACATTCGATCATTCAATTTGTGATTCCCTATGAGTGGAGAACTCAATCTATGAAAGGTGGCCACTCCACACTTCTCTACGTTCAGACCCAAAGAATTCTAACTAGCCCACTGGGAGAAGCACTTGAGCTGGCCCTGTAAATATGCTTAATCTGAATCATCCCAAATGACCGAATATATCTCCATGTCGTCGGCTGACATCATTGATGAACAGATTGAATAGAAGAGGCCCCAAGTGCGAATCTTGGAGAACACCAGACGCCACTTAGATAGGAACTCCTTATTTCCCACCATTTGGGAACGGCCATACAAGAAACTCTCCCGAAATACCCAATGCCTCCAGTTTGACCATCAGAAGTTTGATATTAACTCTGTCTGTACCTTTGAAAAATCAGTATAAACTGAATCCATATGAAAGCCTCGTTCAAAGCAATCTAATATATCCTTGACATACAGAACAAATTGGTGATGGTAGATCGTCTCTTCCTGAATCTAAGCTGTTCATTTATTAATTTCATTTATTAATATTCTACTACACTTCCAGGACAGAAAGCTGCAAACCAAGCTGTCTAGCACTTTGGGTATAGTAGACTGAATAGCTACTCCTCTATAGTTCCTAATATTGGATTTCTGACCCGCTTCTAATATCGGAATTATAAAACTCCGCTTACAGAATGATGGGTATTGACTACGACCGAGGGACGTATTGAATAAGGAACTAATTGGATCAGACAAAACACTTATACACTTTTTTAACAGGAAACTGGATATACCATCAGGCCCACTACTCAACTTCGGCTTCATGGCAGAGATTACCCGAAATATTTCACATATTAAGATACATTAAATGTTTTAGCGTACTCAAACTTCTGTAGAACCAACACTTCATCGCTGTATACTTCCGCAAAGAACTAAGGAAATAGATCTACTACAACACCTTCCTCAGAACCTATTACCCCATTCAAATGCATTTGGTTTGGCAAATCGAAATCATCTTTCCTTGAGCAAACATAACTCTATAAGTTCTGTGGATCGAGATAGATATTGCGCTCAACATTTCCAAGATAATTCGCATACAGAGAATTGTATAAAACTTTGCAACCAGGCTGTTTCCCGCTAAAATCCTCATAATCCACAGCACTTCCTGTAAACTTGAATTTCTTATGAGCCTTCTTTTTCGCATTAATTGATTTTATAATGTCATGACTCAACCAAATGGGACATCTTGACACTTTAATAGACTATGACCCCCATAAATATTACTATAAAATTTTGACACCGATACATCGATACTCTCGACATCAAAGTTCCACAACAACTCTCTGCAGTAGCCAGAGAAATGCCAAACTGGACCGCACTATGATTAATACTGTTGCTTTGGAGTAATTCCGTTACTTACTTGAGAAAGATTAACAAAATTCATTGTATCCTTAAAATGGACCATGCGGCGTTAGGTACATTACAAACGATTTATATTACTTATCGCCATAAGAAGTATTCCTATTGACTTGAAGCGTCTGGTTTAGCTATTCAAAGAAAACTGGAGTCACGGTCTAAGATACTAGTGAACCTCGTGAATATATAGTGAAGTGGAATTGTGTGGTATCATGTTGATTTGAAATTAGTATTTTCTTTCAAATTTTGCAGCTAATAAGTTGCCACCGTATGCAGGAGTCCCGTATTCTTTTTGAAGGATATTATTTCAAGTATTATAGCATACGGCCTTATTCACATGAACTACTAACATTTTCAATGCACCCCGTACATAAAATCTTCAACGTAGCGTCGGCGCATTCGCCATATTGTTGAATATTACGAGGGTCATTCGAGAGTTGACAAGCTGTAGTTCGAGATATTTCCATGTTTCATTTTTCAATCAACTGAAACAAAAATGTTCATATTTTCACTATATTGGCGTTTCTCCACACTTTGGTTTTTTCAAATGAGTTGTACACTGAACAGAATGATGTGCCTTTACAATGGTGAAACCGGGTACTTTGCTAGAGAATCCTAACAGGGTTGAAAAGATTAAGTAATGATGACGAAGGTAGGTCTAATTGTCTATGAAGTAAATTTCTGGAATTTTCCTGTTTATTGATTTGCAATGCTTCCCATAGGTTCAGTTCCTATCTGTTATTTTCATTATGTAAGTATTAATTTTTTCTAGTAGATGATTTTCTTACTGACAATCTGATTTTGTTTATCACAACTTTCAGCTTGCTAGTAAAGGACTCACAGCATTAATCATTATTAAACCGTTGTTAGTCATGTAAATTTGATGATTGAAGTTGATACAATCTTGTTCTAAGCATAATTGTAAAATATTCGTTCTGATTGTATAATGGAATTCACATTATTCATTTCAGGAATTATGAGGTAGAACACTAGTTTAGCTTCATATGGTATATACAGGGATATCCACCGGGACCGTCCGTTAAAAACTTTTTGAGTTCCAATTACAATATCAAGCTGAAATTTTGTACGCGGCCATAACTAGCGATTTCAATTGAGTGAAATATTTTCGAAGTGTTACCATTTCCGGTTATACCGAAAGTGGATCATCACTTTGTTATTTCAAATGTCAGTCTACCTTTTTATTATACATCTAGAACCGACATTTGAGACAGGCATAAAATACCCAAGTTGTTGGCACTTATCTGTCAAAACTTTTGACAGATTTGATTATTTTTGTTATGAACTCGATTTTTGAGGAACATTTTAAAAAAATTGTAGCTCAAACATCTTTTGCACTACAGACGCAGTTTTTGCTTGGGTGGATAGAAGAAGGATCAAGGAATTTTTTAAGCAATCTACACATGTCCAATGTTTATTGCGTTGTTTAGTATGATTTTTTCAATTTGGCCTTTTTCAAACAGCAATAACTCAAATTTTTCAAATGGCACGTGCCAATTTTTATATCGCCATCAGATGAAGAGTCGAATTTTAGATGGAATTGTATCAGCATGTACTATACCCATCTCTTATATTTCTGAAATAATTTGGGAATATATTGAATTTTGATGATTTTGCAAGAACTAACAGAGAATGCTTTCAAATATTTGAATCAAGTAGCTGAACTGGCTACGCTCACCTGACAGGTGTCTGAAATTAATGTACTTGCCACTTCGTTCACTCGAATTTGATATTTCAACAAGAATTGTTTTTATTTCAGATTGAAAATTCACATTTGGAATAAAACCACTAGTTATTCAAACGAAAATATATTTAATCTTTTTTAATTCATTTAAGAATGTCAAAAGTTAGGGTAGAAATTGCAGGCAATTCAATAATCAATTTTCAAATTTACCGTCTATGAGAAAATTAAAACTTCGAAGCATTAGAAGCAATTTTCCACAATTCGGATGAATAAAAATTGTAGGAACTGAACGAAAACCAATCATCGAAGATAATTACATTAATACGAATAAATGATAGCAAACATCATAGGAGAAAACTAATTTACCATCTGAATAAATGTTTAATATGGACCCCATTATGCTCGATACACTTGACAGCTCGTATACGAACATGATGAGTTGCCCTCCTAGTTTCCTCAGGATCAATATTACGAAAAGCATTATGAATGCGCTCTAGTAACTCTTCTTCACTTCTTACAGGAATTAGATACACTTCACTCTTGATTTTGGCCTATAAATAAAAATCAAGGGGCGTCAGGACCGGAGAATGCGGAGGCCATAAATTTGGTCCTCGATTACCTCACCATCTATCCTCGAATTTTTCTGTTAGCTGCCGATCTACAGCTCGCGTTTTATGTGCTGGTGCACTATCCATTTGGTAATAGCAATCCCTCAGAATATTAAGGGATAATCCATCTAAAAATTTTGCTAATGTTCCTCTCAAAATTTCCAGGTATCTTAGGTATCTTTGTCCATTAAGATTTTCCTGATAAATATGATAAGCCAACAAATCAATCATTAAGATTGCAAAAACGTTCACGCTGAATTTATTTTGAAAATAAATAACCTCACTGAAATGAGGATTTTCTGTGGCCCAAAAATGTCGATTTCTCCTGTTGGTTATTCCACTTTCATTGAACTTGGCTTCATCAGACCATATAATTTTTTGCAGAATTGTCTCATCTTCTTGAAGCCGAATTAATAAATTTTAACAGAAATTTAGCCGCTTGGGAAGGTCAGTTAGTTTCAATTTTTGTTGTCTGACAAAAGAATACGGGTGCATTTTATATTTCTTAAGGATCCTTTGAATAGAAGTATAACTCAATCCAATATCCGTTGATGCTGACTTAATGGACGCATGTGGATTGGCACGAAAATACGTTAGCGTATTAATTTGATTGTCGTCATCCTCGAGAATTGGTTTTCTTCTAGTTTCTATGTATTTTGTTCCTCCAAACTGCAGAAAATTGCTTCTAATCCTTCGAGATTTTGTTTTACTCATAGGCGCCAAATTAGGAAATTGGTTATTGAATTGCCGGCTAGTTCTATCCACCACTTTTTGACATTCGCCATGAATTAAAAAGGGATTAAACATATCCTCGTTTGAATAATCAGCCATATTATTATCAATCTGGCGTTTTTCAAAAATTTTCACTTCAAATTACCAACAGTTCTAGTTGAAATATCAAATTCGAAAGAACGAAGTGACAAGTACATTAATTTCAGGCACCTGTCAGGTGAGCGTAGCCAGTTCAAATATTTCAAAGCATTCTCTGTTAGTTCTTGCAAAATCATCAGAATTCAATATATTCCCAAATTATTATAAGAGATGGTTATAGTACATGCTGATACAATTTCACCTGAAATTTGACGCTTCATTTGAAGGTGATATAAAAAGTGGCACGTGCAATTTGGAAAAATTGAGTTATTGCTGTTTGAAAAACGCCAAATTGAAAAAATCATACAAAACAACGCAATGAACATTTGACATGTGTAGATTACTTAAAAAATTCCTTGATCCTTCTTCTATCCACCGAAGCAAAAATTGTGTCTGTAGTGCAAAAGATCTACGAGCTACAATCTTTTTAAATGTTCCTCAAAAATCGAGTTTATAACAAAAATAATTAAATCTGTCAAAAGTTTCGACAGATAAGCGCCAACAACTTGGGTATTTTATGCCTCAAATGTCGGTTCTAGATGTATAGTAGAAAAGGTAGATTTCCATTTAAAATAACAAAGTGATGACCCACTTCCGGTATAACCGGAAATCACTTCGAAAATATTTCACTGCAATTGGAAAAACATGAAAAGTTTTTAACGGACGGCCCCGGTGGATATCCCTGTATATTGGATTTTTCTATTACATCTGAAGAATTCTTAATTGAAAATTTGGGACTGAAATTACATGAATGTCCAATGATGTTTATAAGATAATGTGAAAGTTTGACTGGTAGTGCTGTATCATATAAGACGACTAGTGTGATGGATATCAGACCAGTTAAAAAAACATTGTCGTTGGAAAAGATAACATTTTTAATTTCGAAGAATTAGTGCCTCTACAATATTCATTTGGCATTTAAAACGCTTTTATTCCTTTTCGACGCCTCTGGTAGAAAACGATATATGATGGTTTTTTTTAAATCAGATCATATTAGACAATAGTCATCATACAAGTGATTTCGAAAGGAATTTCTAAACTATATTGAGAAAGTAATTCGCTTAACAAATATCCCACTACATTTATGCCTTTTTAGATTTATTCATTTCGTAATAAATTCAATTAGAACGTAACGTACGCCACTGTCTGTCAAAAGTATTCGCAACGGACTAATTGAGCTCCAAAAGCGTATTTCTGGGATGGCCGGGCGGCATGATTTTATGTGCAACGTAATAATAAGTGTTTAATTGCGATATTTGAAGCTTGGCTATTTCGGCAGGACATTGACTCCGGGGACCCGGAGTTTAGAACAACTTTTCGAAAAAAGGGACAACAAAAGTTGCGTTGTCTCACACTCATGATTCGAGTGGTTTATTTGCTGATGTGCCAACTTGATTTTGCGTTGAACCATTCGACAAACCCATCATCATGGGGTATCGTTAGTTCGTTTGGTTTTAACGAGGTTGAATGGACATTTTGGTATTTCGAAACGCAAAAGGCATTTTAAAATTTTCAAATTCTGAGTTTTTAATACATAATTATGTCTGACGGATCTCGTTGAAATTATGAAAAAATGTATATAACTATTCGTTCTAAAATATTCACCCCAGAGTTAGAGAGGGTTTACTATCCCAACAGTTCATTAATCCCTTATTTTGAATCATCTGAAATTTCTCCAAATCTGATAAAATTTTGGATTTTTTCAACGTATTTCGAAGAATAAGGAATTGGTCTGAATGGGGATTCACGGTTTGACTTGAATAAAGTCAAGTTTTTTTTCACAGAAGCTGAAATATTCAAGCTTTTTGAATCGCAAAACTAGAAAGCCTGAATCAGAACACAATTTCAAACCATTGAACTTGCTCTTAAATTCAATAAGAGCGAGAATACAGGTCTAAATTATATGGAATATTTGAGCGCAAAACATTGAAGTAAGAATCTGAAAATAATTCATGAAGTTGATTTTCAGAATTTTCCAAGTTTCTAGCTTAAGTATGGATTTTCCTAGTTGACGAATTGATGGTACCCTACAAATGAGATAAAAAACACAAGGTTTAACTTTAATCTACACTTTATTTGAAAAAATTCGACGAATGTTTGTATCTACAATGTACAATAGATGCAAACATTGACAAGCTTTTGAATGAGCATGTAGATGTGAATTTTTAACAGGAAAACCCACACTTAACTTGTTTAATTAGTTTTATTACCTTTCATACTAACTGTACAATGGCTCGGTGTGGATTTTCCTGTTATTCATCCAACTTGTTCTACGATTTGTTTATAATGCCATACTCTTCATTCTGTTTGTCATTCTCGATAAAGCTGCTGTGTCAGCGAAACGTCGTCGAATTTTTTCAAATAAAGTGTAGATTAAAGTTAAACCTTGTGTTTTTTACCTCATTTATATCATGGATCTACATCAAGTAACGGGCTCCGCAATTCAAATTATGGTACACTGTTTTCATTTTATCTTAATCCGTGTCAGATTTTTTTCAATGATATTGTCCTTGTCAGAATCAAGTATTCTGAAGAAATCTTTTGCTTTAAGTTAAGGAAAGCACAAATATGGTTATTCTGTGAATCAATATGAGGAATTCAGCATTAAAATTCGTTAATAGAATAGCTATTTGTTTTTGTTTTTTTTTTCTTGAATTGAATTTTCTAGATTTCAAAAAAATCCAGGAAAGTTCTAGCCTCTAGGTAACGACACTATACATTCTGCCAAAAACTACGGGGAATTGTTCAAAGACAAAATACTTATTTTTCATCTAAATTCATTATATCGTCTCCCTTTCGAAATAATCCAATCATCAAAACATTTTTCAAACGCTTTTTCCGAAATCTACTTTAATGCTCACTGCGAATTCAGTTTTATGTTTTCTATCGATTTAAAACGGATACCTCGATTTGGTAATTTAAGTTTTGAAAAAGAAAAGAGTCGGCCGGAGCCATATCATTAAGTAAGTAATAAACACTTAGAGGACATCACTGTCGTTAAAATTATAATTTAAAAACTCGTTCACATGATAAAAGGCATTTTAAATTAGAAAGTATTTGAGAAATGGCTCAAACTGCAATGACTGGAAAAAAAGACAGTTTTGTGGCATTGTGTTGAGCTAATGAAGCTCATTCATTTCATTTTTTTCATTCCATTCCATACATCAACAAGTTTTGTTTTTTTATTTATTTATTTACAAATTTAGAGCTACATCAATCTCTAATTGGATTATTAGTAGCTATTTGTAGGTTAGTATGTTATGTATGTTTCATATTTTTTGGTAAAGTTTCGTCATTTTGAGAAAGTCTAGAGTGCGTTGTATGGAGGTTGTCAGAGCTTCTTGTAGGTTTCGTGATATTCTAGTTTTTCTTCGTTCATCTTCGTAGGTTGTGCAGTTGATCAGAATGTGTTCTATGTCGAGTTTGGTATTGCAAGTTTTGTGTTCGAAAGTTTTGAACACGGAGGAAATTTTAAGTTGCAGTTGGAAAGTAGGGAGTCAGCTGAACACACTGATTCAGTTCTTCACACGGACGACAGGTGGTTGAGTCGTGGAAAATTCCTAGAAAGGTTTCAAGAGTTCGTTTTCTAGACGAAAGAGGTGATGACACTCAGATGTTAAAAAACGAAAAATGGTTGACTGATTTGACTGTCATCACAATGCATTTAAACACCAATAACTTGGAGCTTCAAGGTAAAGGGAAAACTATTATTGAGATGATTAGCCCAGTTAACGCATTCAAAAGTAAATTGCAACTAATGATAGATCAACTGAAAAGAAATGATCTGAAACATTTTCCGTCTTTGAAAGCAAGATTTCTTCAATTGAATTATGATGCGTATGAGGCTAAATAATCAAATATTTTGCGACAATTTGAAATGCTTTTTCATGTTTGCAGTAAATTGGCAAATATACTATCATTCATGAGTTATCTTTCTTCATGTAAAAACATTGAGGAATTAGCTGCTGAAATAGCAAGTCAGTTTAATATGAACTCATATTCTGTTGAATATAAGTTGGTGCAGATTATATCAGATATACATCTCAAAGCTACAGCATCTGATACAAATTCCTGGTGTTTTATATCTGAAGATAAATATTCAAATCTAAGACAAACCGCCCTTCAACTAGCGGCGATGTTTGGGTCAATTTACTTGAGCAAGTCTGCATTTTCTGAAATGAAGACAATTAAGTCAAAATGTCGCAATCCACCAATTGACGATCATATGTCTTCATGCTTGCGATTAGCACTCAGTGGTTACGTAACATCTTATGAAAAGTATGCTAAGGACATGCAGTGCCACGCTTCAACATCCAAAGTCATTCCTTAGTTGAGTTTAACACCATAACTCTTTTGTTTTCTAACAACCAATAAACTCACAATTCTGAATGACTATGAGTTTTTTCATTGATATTATAGAGAAGAACCTAACCCAAACCTTGACTAAAATAATAAATAAATAGTGGGTTTTACCCCGACGAGTTGCCCATATATCTGTTCATGCAATCAAACTGATTTCATAAAAAAATATAAATCCACCACCCGGTAATTAATACCATTGCCAGGCAATGATTATAATCAAAACATATCCTGGAGTAATTATATATTAGGATAACGTTAAATGTTATGAGAATATATCAATCTACCAGAATATATACATACTATAGCATCATCAGACAATGATATCAATGTACCAACGAGTAGTGTCAGAGGCTTCCTCCCCGGAAAAATCCAGTGTACGGACCTTAGTCAAGTAACACTGAATGTTACTCATTAATAGTTTCCTAACGAACGATCGAATAGAATACTGCTCTGAATATAAATATGACAGAATTGTGAGTTAATTATATTACATTTATATAAACAAATAAATAAAATATGAAATGAGATTCTGAGTAGTATAAACTAAAGAGAAAACCTATGACTCTACCTCATTATTATTTTCGGAAAGAAACCTACGAAGAATATTACAAGATTTGATGACTGTTATCTTTTGTAACTATTCAAACAAATTTTCTTCAGACCCAAAATCTCAATACTTTTGTGAAGATTTCTAGGAATAACACCTGTTGTGGAAATAATAATCGGTAGAATAAATATTTTCTTCATTTTCCACATTTTTTAATCTCGTCGCCAAGCATCATATATTTAGAAATTTTTCCTTGTATTTATTTTGTATATTATGTGTGTCGGGTATAGCAATATCAATTATATATGTTATTTGATTCTGTTTATCATTAAGAATGATATCTGGTCTATTGTGTTTTACAGCTCTGTTGCAAAGAATTGTTTTATCAAAATAAAGTTTATATTTGTCATTTTCACAAATAATCTCAGGTTCATATTTGTGAAATTTTTTCTTTTGGGAATTAGGTCATGTTTAATTCCTAAATTAAAATGAATAATATTAGCGACGGCATTATGTCTTTCTTAATAATCTGTTGAAGCAAGGACTGAGCAAGATGATAATATATGAAAACTGTTTCTGAAGAACAGAAACATCTACGGCAAGAATCATCTATATTTTGTTTGATGATGTGTTTTCTATAATTCCTCGTGAAAACAACCTGATCCTGGATCGCAATTGCCAAGCCTTCTATTTCATCAAACAATTCTCCAGATACTAACCATTTATTCGATGCGATTTCATCAATATAATCATTTTTCAATTCTTCAGGGTGCTTTCCGTGTAATTCCTTCTGCATCCAACTTTCTCTTTTAGAATTGTCATCAAATATATCAAAATCTACCTTTTCCATTGTCAAGTTCAGAGGTGTAAGATTATAATCTGAAGCAACAACAATATCATGTAATTTAGACGTTCTCTGTTTATCATGAAAATGGGAACGTAGATGAAAAATCTGTTTACTATGAAAATTATTCAAATCAGTTAATCCACGACCTCCAAGATGTCTAGGTAGTGTAACTCTCTGAACAGCTGACTTTGGGTGGTGCTTATGATATTTACAGAGCATTTTCCTCGTTTGACATTGTAATTCATTTAGATCAGTTTTAGACCATTTAATAATTCCAAAAGAAGATGTAAGAATAGGAACTGCATAGGAGTTTTTTTAGTTTTATATATATATATATATATATGTATATTGTGCGGAGAGGTAATATCTATATATGCTACGGTACACCCTGCCTAGGTAGGTAGGGTGTATCGTGTATGTACGACAATGCCGCATCACACATACTTGCAGCCTCTCAGAGTCGATCGTAAGTAGTCTAAAAATATTGAGGTAGATCGCCAGCAGTTGAAGTTTTAGCACTCCTGATGTAGATTATTCACGTCATCACCCAACACTTTTAGATTTTCAAATTTTGTAATGAAACCTAGTACTCTTGATCTTATTTCAACAAATAGCATATGTATGAAATGTCCTATTTTTAAGTCAGTTAACGAAATGAATTGATATTATTGCATTCTTTGCAGTCCTAAAATTTATTCTGTCCTAGAAAATTCGATGAATTTTATTGATCCACATAGAGCTAAATGTATGCTAGACTGATCATTGTTGAACTGCAAATTCAATGAATTCAATACAACAATACGGAGGATATAATGAATATTATAACAGGTTTGAAAGTGATGGCGAATATTCTGTTCAAGATTTATTGTTTCTGTCCTTCTAGATTTCAAGAAATTTACTGAGTTGATGGAACTTCTTTTCTTCAAGGAAGATGATCTTTTTTTATTGAAATTCTTCTTCAAATGAGATGACATTTTTGATCGACATTATAGTCACACTCGCAATTTAGAATTATAGAACTGGCGCGAGAAAATCACGTCACTTTATCTAACAGCTACTAAATAACACTTTTACGGGTTCGCTTAAGAGTCGCTACAGTGAAGACATTCGTAAGTTTCTTTTCTATTTCGGTTGTAAATGCAATTTTTGGATGTAATGAACTTATATGATTTTCGAAAATTTTCAACTGTCTATCTGTTCCTATGAAGCAAATAATGATATCGTCTACATAGCGATACCAGTATAAACAATATTTACTGATTGGATGATTATGAATTAATTTCTCTAAGTTATTCATTAATATTTCTGCTAACAAAGGACTTAACGGATTGCCCATAATTAAGCCGTCTTCAATAGTATAATATTTGTTATTGAAATTTTGATCTAAACAAATTTGTAATAATGAAAGAATATCTGATTTAATGATAGCATTGACATGATTCTTTTCTAATAATTCTTCAACTAAGGAATACGTATCTTTCGGAGGAATGTTGGAAAATAGATTCTTAACATCGAAAGAAATGAGTTTGGAATAAGGTGGTATAGTGGTATCTTTGATATTGGCAATAAGTTCGTATGAATTTTTGACCGACAATTTAGATTTAAAATTGCAATGTTCTAGTAGCAAGTCGTTGAGGAATTTTGAAAGTTTGAACGAAGGTGCCGTTACATAAGAAACAACAGGTTTAATAGGGTAATTAGGTTTATGAAGTTTTATCAACGAATATAATTCGGGGGATTGTGGATTGGAGTTAATGAATTTATACTTTTCGTGGTCTGTAATTAATAATTTTGCTGTCGAAATTATGTTTTTAACCACTTTCTGAAATTTTGCGGTAGGATCCTTAGTTGATGTTATATAGTTTGCGGCTGTTAAGAATTCTTCAGTTTTAGAAATATAATCGGTTTTACTAATCGCGATGACGGTGTTACCTTTATCTGCTTTAGTGAATACTAAATCGTTCTTGGTACTATTTTCACGAATTATTTTTATTATCTTATAATCGGAATTGCAATGAGGTGATAATTTCGAAAAGTCTTCTTTGATGATTTTTGCTGTTTGATGTTTGGCTAAAATATTTTTTGGAGTTTTTGAGAAAGATTTCGGAGTCAATACTTAACTTTTTAATTTTCGATCAAAATTCGGTCAAAAATTCATACGAACTTATTGCCAATATCAAAGATACCACTATACCACCTAATTCCAAACTCATTTCTTTCGATGTTAAGAATCTATTTCCCAACATTCCTCCGAAAGATACGTATTCCTTAGTTGAAGAATTATTTGAAAAGAATCATGTCAATACTATCATTAAATCAGATATTCTTTCATTATTACAAATTTGTTTAGATCAAAATTTCAATAACAAATATTATACTATTGAAGACGGCTTGATTATGGGCAATCCGTTAAGTCCTTTGTTAGCAGAAATATTCATGAATAACTTAGAGAAATTAATTCATAATCATCCACTCAGTAAATATTGTTTATACTGGTATCGCTATGTAGACGATATCATTATTTGCACAGGAACAGATAGACAGTTGAAAATTTTCGAAAATCATATAAATTCATTACATCTAAAAATTTCATTCACAACCGAAATAGAAAGCAATAATTCGATAAATTTCTTAGACGTAACAATTTCGAATGAAAATGGAAAACATGTTTTCGCAATTTACCTTAAGCCGTCACATACAGATATTATAATACATACCTCGTCGTGTCATCCATATCAACATAAAATGTCAGCATTCAATAGTTTTATTCATAGATTGATTAACATCCCGTTATCACCAGAAAATTTCAACAAAGAACTAAATTTGATTAAACAAATAGCCAAAAATAATGGTTACAATCCCAAACTAATAAATAATATTTTGAATAAAAACAAATAAGAATCGCATTAAATGAAATTTACCTTGTCGATAAATTGAAACAAAAATTCAACACCTTAACCTACGTTGGCATTACAAGTGAGAAACTGAAATCATTCTTAAGTAGCAATAATTTCAACATAGTTTTCCAAACTAATAATAATTTAGGCAAATCTATAAACAATAATAAAACCAAATCAGGTAAAAACAATAAATCAGGTGTTTATAGATTGAATTGCAATGACTGTGATAATTTCTACATTAGTAGAGCACATAGAAATTTTAATATTTGAATATCGGAACATAAACGCAGTTTTCAAATAAAAATCAGATTCAAATTACGCGAATCATCTCTTAGAAAATAATCATTCTTCCGACCCACAGTTTGAAATTTTGCATACAGATAATAAATATTGGAAGGTAGATCTTTGGGAAACTTTAGAAATCAATAATTACAAACACTCAGGTTGACTCATCAATGAACAAGTCGATTTAAGCCCTTCACCTATATTGAATCTTTTCGGGGAGCAATCTATTCCTTAATATGGATATACCTGTCATAAATAACCACTTAAGAAGAAGCAACCCAATAAGCTTTTAATTACTCAAGAACATTTATAGTTATATTCTCATTTATATTTTTCTGTATATTCATTCGTCTGAAGAAGCTACGGGTAGTGAAACGCGTTACGAATCGCAATTATTAAGTAAAATTCCTTAAAACACAGTACTTGTTTTTTATTATTGATAATGGAATTTTACCAAGTAAAAGCCTCCCAAATTCAAAAGCTTAATTATTTAGTAGAAATGTTTTACCCAGTGATTAAAACACTTCTTACACTTAAAAGATCAACACCATTTAGCTATTATTAAAATTGAGTAAGATATTTAGGAGATTCCATACTTTTTATTTACATTGTGGGTTCATAAATTCAGCCCATTAAAACTAGATTTATTTTTTCATCTGCTCCTTTTGACTTAATTCCATATGTCTTTGTTATAATGTCTATATCTTCAATCTAATTTCCTGTAATCCCGACAAACCTTAGCGGACGACCCGCAGCTGCCTTGTCGAAAATCCGCGTGCAATCCATAACCCTATGCAGCCTTTGCTAGAGTGCACACTTTTAAGAGGCTGGTGGCCCGGGTCTTCGACCGGCCATTCACTCCCGAAATTCTGCAACTTGTACCTAGTGCATTGGGGCCCTTACACGACTAGCAGAGAGCCACG
Organism: Cryptolaemus montrouzieri; assembly: GCA_013387265.2. Lineage (NCBI taxonomy): Eukaryota > Metazoa > Arthropoda > Insecta > Coleoptera > Coccinellidae > Cryptolaemus > Cryptolaemus montrouzieri. The sequence continues at coordinate 71,299,265 of JABFTP020000062.1, forward strand.
GGTACGTCTTCCTCTTCTAGGCTACGTGACGGACAGAGATCGAGGCGGAAACATGGACCGCCGAAAACGCCACATGCAATTTTCATTAATGGTGCAGCGTGGTAATCGGCAGTACCCAAAATGTACGATGTGGTTCCGAATAGGGAATCCCCAAGTTTAAATTGTACATCGATCGACTCTGCTAATTATCTACGTAAAAATGTTACGTTGAAGCTCATAAATATGCAACAAGTACAACTCGTTGACAGTTCTGTAATACAAAATGTTCCTTTGTATAATGTACTAACAGCATAAAACGGTTCTTACGTTCATTATATAATGAATATAAACAGATTCGACATCAAATACAGGTTTTATCCTATTTTCAAAACCAAAGTGAAAATTGAAATATTACTATGTCATTTATACCTAAGAAACAGATGAGAGAAGTAGGGACAAACTGGAATCAAGGTGGTCGTTGGTTGTTCTGATGATTAAGTTATGGTACATGATACATTCTGTCAAAGAAGTATCGGAAATTGATTATTTTAAGAATCTGCCCAAAACGATTGTCCGAATTTTTGTTGTTGATGAGTTGGCCCAGCTGTTTTCTATACTGACGCGGAGTTTGAACGCAATCTGTCAATCACTTTATTCACAGTGTTCGATTCTGTCAGTTCTCACAAGTCAGTTTTGCGATTTTCACAATGGGTAAGAATATCGAACAAAGCATTTGTTGCAAATGGAATTTCGTGTGCCGAATAGATGAAATGAAGGGCTTAAGGTGAATCGAATTGACACGTGCATATAATTGGTGTATCGAGCACCAAAATACGGAATATTGAGAATTGGCGAGCTGTTTTTTCTCGGATGAGAACAGAATTGGCTTTCGATCAGATGACCGCCGGATTCGGGTTCTAAGGACTCCGAACAGCAAGACAAATTTCGAAATACCAAGGGGCAGTGTGACTTTTTGGGATCCATTATGCTGGGAGGCAAAACAGATTTGATTTCGTTTCCTGCGAGTGTTATGGCTAGAAATTACGTGGATCTAGAGTTGGAGCCCATAATGAGACTCTGGAAAAGTGCCCACGGTGAGAATTCCACTTTAATGAAAGATAATGCTCCTCCGCATACCAGCAACCTTGCGCGACATTATCTTGAAACAGAGTGAATCGCTATTTTGAACTGTCCAGCTAGCTCTTCAGATCTAAATCCTATTGAACATTTATGGGATAAGACTTTATTGTTTCCGTGTAATTTTGCTTCTTGTGACGAATGTTATGCTGTTTGATTATTTCAGCAATCTTATGTTTGGAGAATGCGACTGTTGATGTTTTTGTGCTTCTGAATAATTAGTTCTTAGACTCTAATCATCTCTTCAGTTGATTAAATTGTATTGTTCTCTAGCGTGAATTTTGGCCCTTACAAAGCTATCTGCTTTTCATTGAAATCACACAAATATTGTATCCATTGTTTTGGGCAGTGCTGAAACGGTGACTGTTTGCAGGGTGTTTCGGTTAGATTATTTCTCACTTTCTATGGTAGAAAGTTCGAAAGTTTATCTTCTTCTTGAAAATTACCTTACGGTCGAAACCGGAAAGTATAAAATATATTTCACATCATCTTCGTTTCTAGATACCGGATGACTACCAGTCTCATTTAGCCATTCTGAGTATGAGGAGCTTACAATAGGCAATCAACGGACGCACAAGGTTCATTACACAATAGCTGAATATTACCATGTATTGTGAAGCTGTGAATAATAGAGTATGAGTACCAATTGTAGAAGACATCACACCACATAACCGAGATTTCTTCGTTATGTGGTATTTTGGTGTGGTACTAAGAAAGTCAAACTATAGCTGGCTTAATCGTATTTAAAAGTTCATCTAATAAGCTATTCTGACCTTAAATACTCTTGGTAAGAAATTAACATTCTCATTTAGGATTGTAGAAACTATAGAAGAGAGAAGAAGCATCGTAAATAATACCTTGCAAGAAGAATAAAAAAGTGCAGAATGAAGACATCAAAGTTTCAGAGATTCGAAGAATTTTCATTCAAGGAACAATATAATATATAAAACTATTGTAGAATCAGTGGCTACATATGGATCAGAGGTGTGGAAGATGACCAAAAAAACCGAAAAAAGACTACAAAGAATGGAGATAGACTATTGGCGCAGAAGCTGCGGACTCACAAGACTTGATCGTGTAAAAAATACAGAAATTAGGGAGAGAGCAGAAGTGGGCTTAGACATAATAGATACAATAGACGAAAAAAGACTCAAGTGGTATGGACACCTGAGACGCATGACACAAGAAAGATTGGCTCTTAGAATATGGAAATGGCAGCCAGCACAGGGAAGAAGAAGAGGTAGACCAAGAACAACTTGGAAAGAAGCCGTCGATAGAGCCATGACAGGAGGAAACCTTCAAGAAAATGACTGGCAAGAAAGAACAATATTCAACCTTCCGTAGAATGTCGAATATCATCACTCCTTGAAAAAGCTGGTTTCCCGATCCATCCTTCATAATCACATCACCATCCAACGAACCGAATCAGAAGACACTTCACCATTGCCACCAAAAAACCGTGAAAACAAAGAGAAGATAAACAGGAAAAATTCAAGCAGTCATACTAGTGCAACAATTCACCGAAACGCTACACACCTTGTCAGTTATGAAGCGGTCTTACGAAGGACCAACGCTCCCCATTCCTATCTGATTGTCAACCAAGCATACACAAAATCTCTGAGAATTACTACTTGCGAATTTATCGCAATGTGTCGACACATTGAAGAATTTTTATGCAAGAAACAATATTCAACCTTCCGTAGAATGTTAAATATCCCTCCTAGAAGGAGCTGGTCTTCCTATCCGGTTCTAGCTGACACGGTGTGTAGCGTTGTGGTGAATTGTCGAAATAATGTGACTGCTTGAATTTTTCCTGTTTACGTACTCTTTGTTATCACGGTTTCCCGGAGGAAGTGGTGAAGTAGCTTCTGTCTCGGTTCGTTGGAGGACGCAGTACCATTTACATGTTTACTAGCACTCCAACGAATTGAGATGGATAGGTGGCAATATAGCCTGTTATTGTGAATGGGTATGCAATGCTGACGACGTCAAATGAGACCGAAACTGCAGTCACACTGCTTTGTGGCCTCGGTTGAAGGTGATTATGAAGAGTGGATCGGACAACCAGCTCCTTCAAGGAAGGATATTCAACATTCTACGGAAGGTTGAATATTGTTCCGTGAATGAAAATTCTTCAATGTATCAACACATTGAGATGATCTCGCAAGTAATAATTTTCAGAGATTTACAAAAATCCATTTTAATTTCCAATTTCACTTGTTTTTTTGGTTGATATATCAGCCCCATTTAATTTTTTTCTTACTATTGGGCTTCTTCTTTCAAATTTTCTTCTCCATGATTACCAGCACGCCAGTGGTCCAGCCAAATTCCGTTTAGCAGAACGTGGACTTTGATAGTAAATCAATTTTGGGTTGGTTGTTATTTAAAGATTGTATAATGTATCTTGTGTTTTTTTATCAGTAATAGGATAGTTCCTTCCAAAAAAGAAACCGGTCGTTGGGTCTGATCTCAAGCCTTCCATATTTATTACCCAAAAAAAGAAACACAACTGTTCTGACCGGTGTCGAGTGTATATCTGAGTAAACGGTCGATAACTTTGATTGTATGACTTGCTGATTTATTTACGCTTGTTGTTTTAAAGAAGAAATTGAAAACTGACAATGAACACTGTCCCATTTTCGGTGTTTTAGTAAATAGATTACAGATATACTCCTTTGTTTTCCAGTTATTTCTAGATTTCTCTATTTTCCGGGATTTCGGCATATGCCAATATCTCGTTTGCTATCCAAGTTAAGTGTAAACTATTTTGATATTCTACAGGCATCTTTCAAGTGGAATGTACGGACGTATTCAGAATTAGTTTTTGTTGACTGGCTTTGGAATTATTATACAGGGTGTTACTTAATAGTATGTCACAACTTGAGGGGGTGAATTTATGTGCAATTTTAAGAAAAAAGTTTATATAAACATAGGTCCGCAAAAGCTTCGTTACAGAGCTACAGGGTGTTGAAATTTCCGGAAAATTTTTTTTTCTTCAAAACTCCTGCAGTTTTTGAGATACTCAGCCCAAATTTGGAATGCAAGCTATTTTTTACAGCCTCCATGATTACACTTCCTGAATTTGAACGAGAATCTACAAGATGTTTTATTTTCCGGAGCCATGTCTTATTTTGCCCTCTCAAACTTTTTTGTAGTACGCCAATGATCAGCGTACAATCAATTTTCGTCACCTTCGTTTAATTTCAAACCTTTTTTGACACTTGTAATGTTTTCGTATCTCCAACCATTCCGGAGCAAAAATTTATTATTTGAATTTGGGAGGCTTTTACTTGGTAAAATTCCATTATCAATAATAAAAAACAGGTACTGTGTTTTAAGGAATTTCACTTAATAATTGCGATTCGTAACGCGTTTCACTACCCGTAGCTTCTTCAGACGAATGAATGTATAGAAAATAAGAATGAGAATATAAATACAAATGTTCTAAGTAATTCAAAACTTATTGGGTTGCCTCTTCTTAAGTGGTTATTGATGAAAGGTAGATCCAACAAAATTAAGGAATAGATTGCTCCCTGAAGAGATTCAATAGAGGTGAAGGGCTTAAATCGACTTGTTCATTGATGAGTTTACCTGAGTGTTTGTATTTATTGATTTCTAAAGTTTCCCAAAGATCTTACCTTCCTAAAATTATTATCTGTATGCAAAATTTCAAACTGTGGGTCGAAAGAATGTTTATTTTCTAAGAGATGATTCGCGTAATTTGAATCTGAATTTTTATTTGAAAAACTGCGTTTAGGTTCCGATATTCTAATATTAAAATTTCTTTTCTATTCTACCAATTTAGAAATTATCACAGTCATTGCAATTCAATCTATAAACACCTGATTTATTGTTTTTACCTGGTTTGGTTTTATTATTTTTTATATATTTGCCTAAACTATTATTAGTTCGGAAAGCTGTGTTAAAATTATTTTTACTCAAGAATAATTTCAGTTTCTCACTTGTAATGCCAACGTAGGGTAAGGTGTTAAATTTTTGTTTCAATTTATCGACAGGGTAAACTTCATTCAATGCGATTCTACTTTGTTTTTATTTAAAATATTATTTATTAGTTTAGGATTGTAACCATTAATTTTGGCAATTTGTTGTTCAATCAAATTTAATTCTTTGTTGAAATTTTCTGGTGATAACGGGATGTTAATCAATCTATGAATAAAACTGTTGAATGCTGACATTTTATGTTGATACGGATGACACGACGAGTTATGTATTATAATACATATGTGACGGCTTATGGTAAATCGCGAAAACATGTTTTCCATTTTCATTGGAAATTGTTACGTCTAAGAAATTGATAAATTATAGCTTTCTTTTTCGGTTGTGAATCCAATTTTTGGATGTAATGAATTTATATGATTTTCGAAAATTTTTAACTGCCTATCTGTTCCTGTAAAGCAAATAATGATATCGTCTACATAGCGATACCAGTATAAACAATATTTACTAAGTGGATGATTATGAATCAATTTCTCTAAATTATTCATGAATATTTCTGCTAACAAAGGACTTAACGAATTGCACATAATCAAGCCGTCTTCACTAGTATATTTCTTATTGAAATGGAAATAATTTTGATCTAAACAAATTTGTAATAATGAAAGAATATCTGATTTAATAATCGTATTGACATGATTCTTTTCTAATAATTCTTTAACTAAGTAGTACGTATCTCTCGGAGGAATGTTGGGAAATAGACTGTTAACATCGAAATAAATGAGTTTGGAATTAGGTGGTATAATGGTATCTCTCTTTTTGGCAATTAGTTCGTATGAATTTTTGACCGAAAATTTAGATTTAAAATTGCCATGTTTTATTAGCAAGTCGTTCAGGAATGTTGAAAGTTTGAAAGAAGGTGCCGTTACATACGAAACAATACGTCTAATAAGGTAATTAGGTTTATGAAGTTTTATCAGAGAATATAATTCGGGGAATTGTGGATTGGAGTTAAGGAATTTATATTTTTCTTGGTCTGTAATTAATGATTTTGCTGTCGAAATAACGTTTTTAACCTCTTTCTGAAACTTAGCGGTAGGATCCTTTGTTGATGTTATATAGTTTCTGGCTGTTAAGAATTCTTCAGTTTTTGAAATATAATCGGTTTCACTGATCGCGATGACGGTGTTTTCTTTATCTGCTTTAGTGAACACTAAATCGTTCTTGATACTATTTTCACGAATTGTTTTATTATTTTATAATCGGAATTACAATGACGTGATAATTTCGAAAAGTCTTCTTTGATGATTTTTGCTGTTTGATGTTTGGCTAAAATATTATCTTTGGAGTTTTGAGAAAGATTTTGGAGTCAATACTTAACTTTTCAAAATTAGTTCAGTATGTTTTGGATGTAAATTATGTTTAATCCTTTTTCTAATAGATCTTTTCGTAGTTGTGTAAAATTGGTATCAGTTTAATTAGTGAATCTGTAAAAATTTATGGTCTGAAAATTTATCCGTTAAAGGTTAGGTTAGATGGGTGGAGAAATTTTGAATTTAAGTGAATTTAACTTTTTCTGCTGTTGCTGAAACTTTTTATGAATTAAAATTTCGACATCTTATCTGGATTCAGAGTCTAAAACATGCAACTCATCCAATCACTTAGATCACCAACTAGCAGTTTATAATTCAATGACCCATAGAGCCATTTCCATTCCACTGTCACTGACAGACTTCATACTTTAAACAATTACTATCAGAAAAATTGCCTAAGATTACAAAATTCCCCTAGTTTTCATAGACAAAATTATCCAACATAAAGAAAAACATCAAATAACACAATTATTGTATTCCATAACAGATACTTTCTTGAAAGAATACGTTATTTTCAACTACGCTGGTCCTCTTTTCAATAACGTGAGCAACTATTTACTAGATTTAAAATAATCACCTCTTTCTCAAGTGGTCTGAAATTGAGTAAATTATTATTCAATGCTGAAAAAAAAACAGACAAATTCAGTACTCCAATATGTGACCATATTCAATAACATTAGAGAATGTCAAAATTCTTCATAATTGCGGCAAAGAAAGGAAACAAATCTGTTGGAATGTTTGGAAATTAATAAACTTCATAACAACCCAAGTAAAATTAACGTTAAAAGCCAGCTAGACATTAATACCTCTCCAATACGTAATATTAGGCTAGTATCAATACAGGGTGCTTCAACGCAAACTAAACAGAGGCTATATCTACTAAGATATTCATTTCTGATCAAAACGCGAACACAGGTCAATTTTTGTTTCAAGGGGGACATTTTGTGAAGTACAAAACCTGAAATATCAACCCCCTTAGCAATCCTTGAACATTTTTCCGGCTGTTAAGAGTTCTTCAGTTTTTGAAATATAATCGGTATTACTATTAGTTTACGATTAGATAAAACCATAGAAATAACCATGATCTTATAAAGGATCTTTGAAATCTGTAGTTTTCAGTGATAGGGCAATATGATTCGTTGATGGGCATGCAGCTCATGAATGAAATTAGGGAAATTTTAGGTTTGAATGCAATTATTGTAAGAAATTGCTGCATACAATAGAGGTAAAATTTCGTATGGGTTGTATTTAAAATAAGCATGTTTGCATTAAAACTCGAAAACCGTTGAGCTAAAAAAATTTCTTGCACAGCACTGTATTCTACTTAAAAAGTGTCTGTAAAATGTGAAATTCATTTTTATGTAACTTTGATGAGGATCGATATATCCGCTGTGGACGATTTTCACAAAATTCCAGTAATTTCCGGAATGGAAAGAGATATCAGAAAAATTTTGGCACCACTATACTAGTCCCTGAAAATGAGACCGAGAGATCTTATTCTCATATCTGCAATATTTCATATAGCTGCCATACAAATACATCGAAATTCGCCCACCCTGTACAGTCCACTCGTATAGATCGCAACTCTGAATCGTTGATCTTACTTTCCACAATACCTGACGAATGCAAGAATACATTTCCGAGTTGAAATCGTTTTATGAAATTCAAGCAGTCAAAAATCGCTATTTGATATTTCAGCATAGATCCCAACGAGAATAAATACATATCCGAAAACAAAGAAACAATTGTCCAATGCAGACGAGAAACACAAGTTCAAATTATATTGTTTTTCGAATGTCATTGCGGAAGTCAGTCTCCTTGTCGTATTTAGCCTCTAAAATGGGAATATTTAAGCAACGGAAATGCACCCACAAGGTTATGATTACATGTTTCGGTATAGAATTATAAATAATAAGAAACATTAACGCAACAATTACATGCGTCCGATCTGCATATAATAAATAACCTCCAAAACGTCGGCTAGTTGAATGATGATAATTAATTTCGTGCGGTTTTTCGAAATAAGAATCGTTACTTGTACTTATTATTTCGTTGTTTGTGCAACCACAATAAGATAAACGAGGAATGCCGGCAAGCATTCTGTTGCAGAAAATTTATTTGCGATTAGGGTAAACTTGAAAAAATGTCATTACAAATATATACAAGTAAATACCAAGTATGAATTTCTTTTTCGAGTTTTTATTTCGATGTCTGTTGGTTGCTTCGTTTCAATATTCCTGTAGTGTCTTCGTACCACTCTAAAACGAGCTCACCAATACACATAGATTATTATCATTATTTATTGAAATAAGGAGAAGGACTGAGTCGTTTACATTCAAGAACAGATGACTAAGAAAAAATGAGTTATTAGTGATGATTTATTTATTTTATGGAAACTCATTCTCTGCAAGGATGAAGTAAAATATATTTCACACTTTCCACTATTTAATTTTTATGAATACGACGGAATTCTACTGTCAAGTCATTTTAAAGTGGTCAACTACTGGGAATTAACTTACTTATACAAGGTGCTTCAACGAAAACTAAACAGAGGCTGTATTTACTACAATATTCATTTCTGATTAAAACGCAAAAGCAGGTCAATTTTTGTTTCAAGGGGGACATCTTTTGGGGTATAAAACTTGCCTGAAATATCAAACCCCTAAGCGAGGGTTGCAATCCTTGAACATTTTGAATAGGGAAGGTGAGTCGAGTGATGACTCAAAAGAAAGGTGGTATCTTTGTCTACATTGCCTTGAACGAATTTCCATTTTCAATTGAAAACTGTAAAAGATACAAGGTGAGCAACTGAAAGATAGGGAAGACTATTCAAGTTTCAGTGAAGTAAATTGGAACAGATCCATGCTGATCAGTGATAGTCATCATCAAGTACCATCCTCATCTCGAATTTCAACCCCTGGAGCAGGGGTGACAACCCTTGAAAATTTGGAAGAAGGTAGATGGGTCGAGTGATACCTCAAAAGGGTATTATCTTTGTCTGCATCCCCGTGAAGGAATTTTCATTTTTGATTGAAAACTGTAGAAGATATAGAGTGAGCTGCTGAAAAATAGAGAAGACTATCGCCCCAATACTATTGGAGTATTAGTGCGAAAAACAGGAATAGATTCATTTTAGATCAAAAGCTGTCATCTTCCGAAATCACCGTCATCTCGAATTCCAATCCCTAGAGCAGGGGTAATATTTCGATCCAGTGATACCTCAAGGAGATAAATAGTCTCTTCTATTTTTCAGTAGCTCACTCTATATCTTCTACAGTTTGCAATCAAAAATGAAAATTCGTTCACGGGGATGCAGACAGAGTAAAATCACCGTTAAAAGCCAGCTAGACATTAATACCTGCCTAATACGTAATATTAGGCTAGTAATTATACAGCGTGCTTCAACACAAACTAAACAGAGACTATATCTACTAAGATAATCATTTCTAATCAAAACGCAAAAACAGGTCAATTTTCGTTTCAAGGGGTACATCTTTTGAGGTACAAAACCTGAAATATCAACCCCCTAAGCGGAGGTTGCAATCCTTGAACATTTTGAATAGGGAAGGTGAGTCGAGTGATGACTCAAAAGAAAGGTGGTATCTTTGTCTACATTGCCTTGAACGAATTTCCATTTTCAATTGAAAACTGTAAAAGATACAAGGTGAGCAACTGAAAGATAGGGAAGACTATTCAAGTTTCAGTGAAGTAAATTGGAACAGATCCATGCTGATCAGTGATAGTCATCATCAAGTACCATCCTCATCTCGAATTTCAACCCCTGGAGCAGGGGTGACAACCCTTGAAAATTTGGAAGAAGGTAGATGGGTCGAGTGATACCTCAAAAGGGTATTATCTTTGTCTGCATCCCCGTGAAGGAATTTTCATTTTTGATTGAAAACTGTAGAAGATATAGAGTGAGCTGCTGAAAAATAGAGGAGACTATGTATCTCCCTGAGGTATCAATGGATCGAAATATTACTCCTGCTCTAGGGATTGAAATTCGAGATGACGGTCATTTCGGAAGATGACAGCTTTTGGTCTATAATGAATCTTTTCCTGTTTTTCGCACTAATACTCCAATAGTCTTGAGGCGATAGTCTTCTCTATTTTTCAGTGGCTCACTCTGTATCTTCTACAGTTTTCAATCAAAAATGAAAATTCTTTCACGGGAATGCAGACAAAGATAATACCTTTCTTTCGAGTTATCACCAACCCATCTACCCTCTTCCAAATTTTCAAGGGTGGTCATCCCTGCTCTAGGGGTTGAAATTCGAGATGTGGATGGTACTTAATAATGACTGCCACTGATCAGCATGGATCTGTTCCATTTTACTTCACTGAAACTTGAATAGTCTCAAGGAAATAGTCTTCCCTATCTTTCAGTTGCTCACCTTGTATCTTTCACAGTTTTCAATTGAAAATAGAAATTCGTTCAAGGCAATGTAGACAAAGATACCACCTTTCTTTTGAGTCATCACTCGACTTATCTTCCTTATTCAAAATGTTCGACGATTGCAACCCCCGCTTAGGGGGTTGATATTTGAAGCAAGTATTGGTCCCCAAAACATGTCCCCCTTGAAACAAAATTGACCTGTTTTCGCGTTTTGATCAAAAATGAATATCTTAGTAGATATAGCCTCTGTTAAGTTTGCGTTGAAGCACCCTGCATAGATACTAGCGTAATATTACGTATTGGAGAGTCTAGCTGGCTTTTAACGGTGATTTTACTTGGGTTGTTATGAAGTTTATTGATTTCCAAACATTCCAACAGATTTGTTTCCTTTCTTTGTCGCAATTATGAAGAATTTTGACATTCTCTTATGTTATTGAATATGGTCACATATTCGGGTACTGAATTTGTCTGTTTTCTGTTCAGCATTGAATAATAATTTACTCAATTTCAGACCACTTGAGAAAGAGGTGATTATTTTAAATCTAGTAAATAGTTGCTCACGTTATTGAAAAGAGGACCAGCGTAGTTGAAAATAGCGTATTCTTTCAAGGAAGTATCTGTTATGAAATACAATAATTGTGTTAGTTGATGTTTTTCTTTATGTTGGATAATTTTGTCTATGAAAGCTAGGGGAATTTTGTTATCTTAGGCAATTTTTCTGATAGTAATTATTTCAAGTATGAAGTCTGTCAGTGACAGCGGAATGGAAATGGCTCTATGGGTCATTGAATTATAAACTACTAGTTGGTGATCTAAGTGATTGGATGAGTTGCATGTTTTAGACTCTGAATCCAGATAAGATGTCGAAATTTTAATTCATAAAAAGTTTCCGCAACAACAGAAAAAGTTAAATTCACTTAAATTCAAAATTTCTCCACCCATCTAACCTAACCTTTAACGGATAAATTTTCAGACCATAAATTTTTTACAGATTCACTAATTTAACTGATACCGATTTGACGCAACCACAAAAAGATCTATTAGAAAAAGGATTGAACATAATTTACATCCAAAACATACTGAACTAATTTTGAAAAGTTAAGTATTGACACCGAAATCTTTCTCAAAAACTCCAAAGATAATATTTTAGCCAAACATCAAACAGCAAAAATCATCAAAGAAGACTTTTCGAAATTATCACCTCATTGTAATTCCGATTATAAAATAATAAAAACAATTCGTGAAAATAGTACCAAGAACGATTTAGTATTCACTAAAGCAGATAAAGATAACACCGTCATCGCGATAAGTCAAAACCGATTATATTTCAAAAACTGAAGAATTCTTAACAGCCAGAAACTATATAACATCAACTAAGGATCCTACCGCTAAATTTCAGAAACAGGTTAAAAACGTTATTTCGACAGCAAAATCATTAATTACAGACCACGAAAAGTTTAAATTCATTAACTCCAATCCACAATCCCCCGAATTATATTCTTTGATAAAACTTCATAAACCTAATTACCCTATTAGACCTGTTGTTCCTTATGTACTGACACCTTCTTTCAAACTTTCAAAATTCCTTAACGCCTTGCTAATAAAACATTGCAATTTTAAATCTAAATTTTCGGTCAAAAATTCATACGAGCTAATTGCCAATATCAAAGATACCATTTTACCACCTAATTCCAAACTCATTTTCTTCGATGCTAAGAATCTATTTCCCAACATTCCTCCGTAAGATACGTACTACTTAGTTGAAGAATTATTAGAAAAGAATCATGTCAATAGGATCATCAAATCAGATAATTTTTCATTACTACAAATTTGTTTAGATCAAATTTATTTCTATTTCAATAACAAATATTATACTAGTGAAGACGGCTTGATTATGGGCCATCCGTTAAGTCATTTGTTAGCAGAAATATTCATGAATAATTTAGAGAAATTAATTCATAACCATCCACTTAGTGTATATTGTTTATACTGGTATCGCTATGTAGACGATATCATTATTTGCTTCATAGGAACAGATAGACAGTTAAAATTTTCGAAAATCTTATAAATTCATTACATCCAAAAATTGGATTCACAACCGAAATTCAATAAATTTCTTAGACGTAACAATTTCCAATAAAATGGAAAACATGTATTCGCAATTCAGCATAATCCGTCACATACAGATATTATAATACATTCCTCGTCGTGTCATCCGTATCAACATAAAATGTTAGCATTCAACAGTTTTATTCATAGATTGATTAACATCCCGTTATCACCAGAGAATTTCAACAAAGAATTAAATTTGATTAAACAAATTGCCAAAAATTATGGTTACAATCCCAAACTAATAAATGATATTTAAAATAAAAAACGAAGTAGAATCGCATTGAATGAAGTTTACCCTGTCGATAAATTGAAACAAAAAGTCAACACCTCAACCTACGTTGGCATTACAAGTGAGAAAATGAAATCATTCTTGAGTAGCAAAAATTTCAACATAGCTTTCCAAACTAATAATAGTTTAGGCAAATACATAAAAAATAATAAAACCGAATGAGATAAAAACAATAAATCAGGTGTTTATAGATTAAATTGCAATGACTGTGATAATTTCTACATTGGTAGAACACATAGAAATTTTAATATTTGAATATCGGAACATAAACGCAGTTTTTCAAATAAAAAATCAGATTCAAATTACGCGAATCATCTCCTAGAAAATAGTAACTCTTTCGACCCACAATTTAAAATTTTGCATACAGATAATAAATATTGGAAGATAGATCTTTGGAAAACTTTAGAAATCAACAAACACAAACGCTCAGGTAGACTCATGAATGAACAAGTCGATTGAAGCCCATCACCTCTATTGAATCTCTTCAGGGAGCAATCTTTTCCTTGATTTTATTGGATATACTTTTTATCAACAACCACTTAAGATGAAGCAACCCAATAAGCTGTCAATTACTCAAGAACATTTGTATTTATATTCTCATTCTTATTTTCTATACATACTAAAACTAGTTTTGAACAGTTAGGCATAGACTCCGAAATCCTTCTCAAAAATTCCAAAGATAATATTTTAGACAAACATCAAACAGCAAAAATCATCAAAGAAGAATTTTCGTAATAATCACCTAATTGCAATTCCGATTATAAAATAATGAAAACAATTCGTGAAAATAGTACCAAGAACGATTTAGTATTCACTAAAACAGATAAAGCACCGTCATCGCGATTAGTAACACTGATTATATTTCAAAAACTGAAGAATTCTTAACAGTCAGAAACTATATAACATCAACTACGGATCCTACCGCTAAATTTCAGAAAGAGGTTAAAAACGTAAATTCGACAGCAAAATCATTAATTATAGACCACGAAAAATATAAATTCATTAACTCCAATCCACAATCCCCAAACAGTGTGTTCAGCTCCCTCCCTACTTTCCAACTGCAACTTAAAGAGCCGCCGTTGCAAGCTACAATAACGGATGGAATTCACAATTTTTGTTGCAATCTCCATAATTTCCTCTGTGTTTGAAACTTTTGAACACAAAACTTGTTTGTATAATGTCTAATTCAATGGAATGAAAAAACTGAAGGGAAATCTTCATTAGCTCGACACAATGCCACAAAACCGTTTTTGTTTCCAGTCATTGCTGGTGCTCTATCGGTTGTAATGCACACTAATTCATATATTGGTAGCTTGTCGTTTTTCACAAAATTAAAGAAAACGTCATATATATCTTCGCCACGGGCCTTCTTGTTTAGGGGAATGATTGTCAAAAATTCTTCCTTAGCCAACATTTCATTGAATACCATCCGAATAAATGATACACAACTGGGCAGTGTCTGTCATATCGGTGGATTCGTCGAACAGTAAAGAAAAGTATGTACATTTCATGATATCATGTTTCAGTTTATCTGCGATGTCCTGACTCATGACTTCAATACGCCTTGTGACAGTCGGACGAGATAACTGAAGTTCTCTAATAGCAGACATGATTTCTGTTTTATTCTGAAGATCTCCAAGTAAATTCTCACCCGCTTCAATAAATGCTTCCTTCATAACCGATCCATCTTATGTTTAGCCGATATGAGATATCTTAAATGACGCGATCGTAGCAGCTTTTGATTGTTTGGCTGGTCTTGTGAACATGGTTTGTTCTTTTTTCAAATAACAACAAATCACGTACGACGAAAAACCCATTTCATAGTTTTAATAAAACGTTTTATGATGCCTCTGTAAGTTACCAAGCACGACAAATAAGACAAATGCACTTATCCTTCACCATACAGAAGAAAAATTCTTCCTCCTAATCGTTATTAAAATAATACGTTTTAGATTTCTTCGTTGCACCCATTTTGTACTATTCAATAATAAACTTTGTATCGACGTAGTATTGCCCTCAAGTTACAATTCAGAATGACTCCAATTCTTGCAGGCGCAACAATTATACCGGCGTGAACGAAAGTTTCGAATGTTTCCGTCAAACGCGCCGGCCGAAATTTCTAGAAAAGCGGCAAGAAGAAAAAACGCGGCTTTTCTTTGACAAGTACCGCGCGTTCCTTTGATAAGGCCGCCTTTTGCCGCTAGCAGAGTATTATTTTATTACGTAATGAAGTTTTGTAGTTTAGTTATCTACTTATTAAAACTTTCTTCTTCTCAAGATCTACTCGAAAAGCGCTCGCGTTCGACCGTTCGAGCACCCCTGCTCTACATAATATCGAATTTGTTTGTCTCGAATATAAAATCAATGAGGAAATTGGTCTGATGTCCCAAAAACAAATATGGCAAGTTGCAACAAAAATTCTTTCAAAATAAGAAATATAATAATTAAACCAAATTACCCAGCTGCCAGTCACTCAGCACTGCTGAGCTTAAATGAGACTACATTGAATAAAATGAAAAAATATTCTCATAAAGAAATTTTCATACCCAACTAGTAGTTAATAAAGTAAGTGTTCGAAATTACTACCATTCATTTTTTATACATAGTGTTAGGCGGTGATTTATTGAAGCGAACCAATCCCCGATCGAAAATGCTTGGCATACTTCTTACTCTCACATATTCCTCCAAAACGCGTGCGTGCAATTCCTGTATGGTACCAACAGGTTGATAGTATACTAGGCTTTCAAAGAACTACAGACGAAGTAGTCTAAGGGATTCAGTTCATCAGATCGAGAATGCCAAGCTACAGGACCGCCTCTATCAATCCATACATATGTTTTCGCAAAATTCTGTTCCAGATACATCAAATACAGTACCACCCAGAGTACTCAACATGTTCAATCGAATATGTCTGAAGTAAGTTCATGTGATGAGACATGGGTCTTATTAGTTTGACATGCAAAACAGTAAACAAGCTTTGGAATGGCGCATTCTAACTGAACTGAAACCGAAAAAACCACGTCAACGTAGATAACAAGTCAAGGTAATATTGAATGTTTTCTTTGACTATCGTGGTGTCGTGCACTCTGAATACTTACCAGAAAGTGGAACGGTAAGTAAAGTATATTAAAAGACCATTGTGTGGCGTTTTAGAGTGCAAATTCGTCGAAAACTCGTGGATTTTACACCACGATATTGTACCATCTCATAAGCCTATCATTGAATGAACTCCAAAAACTCAACAAATTCTATCGAACAACCACCGTAGTCACCTGATATGGCTGTGGCCAACTTTTTTCTTTTTCCAAAATACAAATCACCACTTCGAGGTACTCGTTCGGAATCGGAATCAAAGAGAATTCACGGCGAATACTGAAGTCAATTCCGAAAAAAATGTTTTCATGAATATATTTCGGAAAGAGGTTACTTTGAAGGCGAAACAATGAATTCGGATGAAAACTGAATATTTTGTGCTTCACCAACCAATTCCCGGTACTGTTTCGATAGAAATTATAATAAAAAATGACTCCTTTCAGTCAAAAATCGACCTGTTTCAGGAAATCCACAGAAAAATCAAACCAGCCGAGTTACTGTTGCTTCGTTTTCATGGGAACGCACTGTATATTAAACAATTGGAGTTTCTCCTGAAAATTTGGTCACTGAGAAAACTGACAATTAAAAACACTGATTAACAAGTCACACGCAATCATCGTCACATCTTTCAATATAAAAAAAATCCGGTTCTTTCAGTTTTCTAGATGTGGAAACATCAATCAGAGGCGACCTTCACGACTCCCTGTTTTATACCATGTTACATTATGCGTGTTTTACCTAACCTAAATACGAGTGGTGATTAAGATTGTATGCAAGGATGACGTCATATTTCGAGAATTTGCGTACTCTTTCGGCCGGAAATGAATTCGATGAAGAATGCCATTTCTGCAGTAACCAGAATCAAGTGTGGAATATGGCGAGGAGACAGTTGAAGCACGATTTAAAAGGAAAATAATATGATGAGAAAATGTCTAGCGCTATACAGGATGTTTGCTAAGTATGCAGACTTGTTTCAGGTGATGATTCATCAGTTAAAATGATGAAAACTGATGGACAAAAATGACCTTAATGAAAGATAAATAGAATAGAAAGGGTTATTTTGTATCTACAACTAGTCTGTAACTAATTTGCATTCTTAGAAAATTTTGATCACCCTCAGTTTTTTGCAACAGCAATTGATCTTTTTTAAGTAAAAACGGTGAAAAATGTTTCAAATGAAGAAAAAGTGTCCAGCAGTAGTCAGCTAACCTGTTTGGACTCCACTTGCCTTGGTAGCTTTTTTCCAAGTTGGATATGTCCTGATGGAACTGCTCACCGTCGCTAACGGCTTCCAAATTTTGAGGAAAAAATCCAAATTCGAGGGTAAAAAGTGAATCTCGAGCAACATATTGCATCCTATGTCCTTATAAGAAGTTGTTGACTAACTCTTCATAGTTTTCGGCCTTGTGGTTTCCAAGAAAAGTACGAACAATATTTCGAAAATACGTCCATGCGGATTTTTCGATCGGATTAAGTTTTTGTTCAAACTCTTCATCAGTTTGATATGCAATGGAGGTAGCAATACATCTTCAGGATTCATTAAAGGAGTGTGAAGAACATTTCGTCGACCTCGTGTAAGAACGTCTCGCTTAGGCCATTCCTTTTTGACATAATGATCTTTTTCGTCTCGACTATCCCACTCATAGAGGAAACAACAAAAATTCGTATATCCAACCTGTAGCAAAATAGCACGATCTGCCTATTTCAATCCACTGCTGGATGTAGGCTTTTCCCATATTGAACCATTTCTTTCTGCTAATAGCTTCTCTCATCCAAAGAAGACCCGCTGATTTTTTAATATCGTCTCTCCACCTTGTATTTGGCCTGCCGATACTTCTATGCCCCACTCTTGGCCTCCATTCCATGAGCCTCTTGGTCCACCGATTGTCATTTCTTCGAGCTACGTGACCTGCCCATGACCACTTTAGTTGAGCTGCCCTCTCCATGACATCTGTCAGCTTGATTTGTTCTCTTATCCAAGTATTTCTTATGCGATCTGATAATTTAATATTCAATATTATTCTCTCGTGGACTCTTTGGGTTTTCGTCAATTTTTGGGCCAACTTCTTAGTAAAACACCATGTTTCGGCTCCATATGTAAGCACAGGAAGAATGCATTGGTTGTAGAGGTTTTTGTTGAGGTTGTGCGGTATGTCTGATGTCAGGACGTGTTTTAATTTGCCAAATGCCGCCCACGAAAGGGACATCTTCGTGTAATCTCGTCAGTCATGTTGTATTTTTTAGTAGTTAGTTTTTGTCCCAGGTATATGTAGTTTTCGACATTCTCTAGTTGTTGACCTACGTGGATTACGGGGTTATTGTTTGTGTTAGTCATTATCTTCGTCTTGCTGATGTTCATTTCTAGACCAACATTTTTGAATGGTTGTTCAAGTCTAGGATCATATCTTGTAATTTTGGACGTTACTACTTATTAGTACAATATCGTCGGCAAAGCGTAGATGATGTAGAAGTTCGCCATCAATGTTGATTCCTTTCTTATGCCAATCCATTTCTCTAAAGATTTCGTTCAAAGCTGCAATAAATAGCTCCAGTGACACTGTATCTCCTTGTCGAACACCTCGTTTTATTTGAATGTCGTTGGTTTTATTCCATAACTGGACATGCATTATGGCGGAAGAATATATGTTTTTTATCAGGTTCGTGTATCTGCTGTCCACTCTACATGCATTAAGAGAATTAAGGACTGCCCAAGTTTCTATACTGTCAAAGGCCTTTTGGTAATCTATAAAGGCTATATAAAGATCTAAATTATACTCATTGCACTTTTCTATCAGGTGTTTAATTGCATGAATATGATCCAGCGTACTGAACCCAGATCTAAATACAGCTTGTTCACGAGGTTGCTGGAAATCTATTTTTCCCGTTAATCTTTTGGTAATTATTCTGGTGAATAATTTATATAGCTGGGATAAAAGGCTCATTGGTCTATAATTACCAAGGTTTCTTATGTCGCCTTTTTGTGGAGAAGAATTACTTCAGCAAAATAGCAATTACTTTCAGATCTCCACATATTTTCCAGGAACACTAGATATATTTAATATGTTCTAGCAGTGCGTCTCCTGCGCAGAGTTACCTGGGTTCAATCCCCACAAAGTCGGTGCGATTTTTTGGATTCTGGGAATCGCTTGAGTGTCGGTCCTGTCTAACAGAGATGTGTTGAGCATTAAAGATCCCTTCCCTCGACATGAGAGGGATTCGGCAAAATTTCCGGGTTAGTGAGGTAACAGAATTCTCTGGCGTGTCATTAGCCGAAAGGCAGAAATAGAGCACGTTGAAGGAAAAACAAACGGACAAATGTTCTAGCAGTGATTTCATATTTTCATATAATTCTTTCATTTCAGTAGTATGAGCGACCGGTATGGACGAGTATTTATTACCATTATGTAACAGTGCAGCTTTTGAACTAATCTTTACGGAATCTATAAACAACCAGTCAGATGTTTAAAATTCAATGGTTAACTCCGTCATCACTGAGGGGATGTCACTGTAAACACTATATTGCCATCGTGAGAAAGAAACTTGAGAAGTGCGTATGTCGAGTACTTGTGAAGAATGAAGGTTTTGTTGTAACTTGAAATAACTTACGTTGGATTGTCCGATATGCAGATGGATCGAATAATTGCTCTCGTTGAAGAAGGGGTGACACAGAGAGATATATCAGCCACAACGGGGTATCACGCCCGATACGTGGACCTTCAATCTTTGCAAAATAGGCCTAAAATAAGTCGTAGGAAGATCACTTCTGAAGAAGACAGCCGAAGGCTGTCAAAACGATACGTCAAAGACTTCGTTCAAGGGTTGATACAGCAGAAGCCCCTTAAAAGTTCCAGAGCTAACCAGACAACAAAAAATTAACAGACTTAATTGGTGTATCGAGTGAAATATTGAGAACTGGCGAAATGCTCTTTTTTTTCGGATTGAACCAGAATTGGTGTTCGATCAGATGACTGCCAGATTCTGGTTTTAAGGGGTGGAAGACAAGCTAGACTCCGAGTGACAAGACAAATTCCGAAATACCAATGGGACAATGTGATGTTTTGGGGTGGCATTATGCTGGGAGGTAAAATAGTTTTGATTTCGTTTTCTGCGAGTGTAACGGCTAGAAATTACGTGGACCTAGTGCTGGAGCCCACAGTGAGACTCTGACGAGGTGCCCACGGTGACAATTTCTTTTTTATGCAAGATAATGCTCCTCCGCATACCAGCAACCTCGCTTGGCAATATATCGCTATTTTGGACTGGCCAGCTTTCTCTCCAGACCTAACTCCTATTGAACATTTATGATATAATCTTAAAAGAGAAATAAGAATCCGCCAGGATACTCCAAGAACCCCAAAACAGCCTATCCCAGCCGCCATAGAAGAGTGGCCGAATATCACCCCAGAGGAGGTCGAAAACCTAATCAAAAGCATGCCTAAACGAATTCAGGCTTGTTTCAGGGCAAGAGGAGGTAATACAAGCTACTGAGGTCGAGAAAAAACCCTACTCCGTGAGAATAAAATTTTCAATTTTTTCACTACATGCGGGAAGATTCTCTTATTTTCTTTTATTTGTTTCTTCCTTAAAATAAACCTTAGTTTATTATTTCTTTCTTCAGTTGAAATATCTCAAAAAGGATCAATTCTAATAATCTTTCAAAATTTCCGAAATCCCTAAGATAATATTCGAAATATCGGGTGAGTCCATAAATTTTTTTCTATGTAGTTGTACTAAAACATCGAAATCTGTCTACCCCTGTACATCGCCATGCCAAACCTACGTCATTCATACTCCGTTTCATATTCAGGTCGTTTATCTGAATTGCCAGTTGATGTTTTGTGGTTTGCCTACCCAGCAAAAGATGCTGATTCGAAAGTAGAGGAGTAGATATTGTTAGAGATGTGGCTTAAAGATTGAAGATAACAATACTCATTAATTTCGTCTTTTGTAACAACTACAATTGTTAAATGCTGTTCAAGTATAGGATCTTTGAAATGAGTATGCTTATACAGGCTGAATTCGGATAAACTGTTTATAATTTCACGGTAGATGCAATTAGATGGAACGGAAAAATACGAGTTCATTTTTCTCTATCTGCAATATTTCATATAGCTGCCGTACAAATACATCGAGATTTGCCCACCAACAACAAGCTATTTTTATATTTTTCATTCAATCTTTTCTAAAAACCATACGATCACTAAAACAAGACTTTTTCTGTTATATAAAAGAAAATGTTTCCATTGAGTATATTTTTCTAGACTCACCCTATCGCTATTCAAAAGATGCGAATGTAATGGTTTGTTTATAGATCCACTGGTCCCATCCCTTTCTAGCATACCATCACAACTGCTTCCTTTTCTTCCCAAGTTGTATTTGACCCATAGTATCCTGAAAAATGCAAGAAAATTAAGAAAGGAAAAACTATTGATATTCATTGTTAGCTAACATGGCAAACGTGACCGTATCAAGATTCAATAAATTCCGAAAAATGATTGATTTGTATTTTTTGTCTGAAAACTTTTTCAGGATAAAAAAGATTCAAAAGGCCAATTGAGTCATCATCAAAAATAACTGTACTTTTTGTATGCACTTTAAACTATCATTGACTTAATAAATGACACATCGCCGAGTTAGCTTACTCCTGGTAATATACAGGATGTTACATAATAGTATGTCACAACTTGAGGGTGTAAATCTACGTGCAATTTTAAGAAAAAAAGTTTATATAAACACGGGTCTGTAAGATTTCGGCATATGCCAATATCTCGTTTGCTATCCAAGTTAAGTGAAAACTATTTTGATATTCTACAGGCATCTTTCAAGTTGAATGTACGGACGTATTCAGAATTAGTCTTCGTTGACTGGCTTTGGAATTATTATACAGGGTGTTACTTAATAGTATGTCACAACTTGAGGGTGTAAATCTACGTGCAATTTTAAGAAAAAAAGTTTATATAAACACGGGTCTGTAAAAGCTGCATAACAGAGCTACAGGGTGTTGAAATTATCGGAAAAATTATTTTTTCTTCAAAACTTCTGCAGTTTTTGAGATTTTCAGCCCGAATGCAAGCTATTTTTTCAGCCTCCATCATTACACGTCCTAAATTACAACGAGAATCTACAAGGTGTTTTCTTTACCGGAGCCACGTCTTCTTTTGCCCTTTCAAACTTTTTTACAGTACGCCATTGATCAAAGTACAATCAATTTTCGTCATCTTCGTTTAATCTAGAAACTTTTTTGACACCTGTAATTTTTTCGTAGCTCCAACCGTTCTCGAGCAAAACATCATTAAACGATTGTATGCATTCGCTAAATTAAAAGCACTTCTAATTGAAAAAATGACTAGTAGGCTTTGATTTTTTCATTTATTTATTTATTTTGACAGTTGCTGAAGTTGAACCAATGTCTGCTCGAATTGTTTATTAAATTAACGATTAGTTTTGAGATTTTTGAAGTTATTGCTGCAAGAAAAAATGGCTAATTTTACTAACGCCGAACTGGCGTTAGTAAAATTACATGTACGGTCTGGCTGACGGAAAAACAACAGAAGCAAGGCGATTATATCAGGTGCGCTTTCCAAATCAAGTAAGACCAGACAGTCGTACATTTTTAAATATAAACAGGAGGTTGTGGGAAACTGGTACTTTTACTGCAAATAATCATTCAAAAGGTATGAATCAAACTATAAGAACTCCAGATATTTAGGAAGCAGTTTTGAATTATATTGATTTGAATCCTCATGTGACTACAAGAAAAATTGGAAATCAGTTGAACATTTCACATGTTCTAGTTTGGAGGATTCTCCAATCTCCTCGAGATTTTCCTTCAAGACTGAATTTCTGCCGATGGTTCTTAGATAAAATTAGAGAAAATGCTCATTTTGATAATGAAATAATGTTCACAGATGAAGCTGACTTTTCGAGAACTGCTATCACAAATTTTCAAAATAATTATTATTGGGCTGAGGAAAACCCCCATTTGATTGAAGAATCTCATCATCAAGAACATTTTCTCACCAAATGTCTTTGTCGGAATAATTGGAAATTAGTTGACTGGGCCATTTTTTTTGCCTAACAGGCTAAACGGTCCCGCCTATCGGCAATTTGACGAAGGGGAGTAACATTTATTGCTCGAGGATGTGCCACTTTTGGTGAGTAACATAATGTGATTCATGCATGACGGGGCACAAGCACATTTTAGTGGAAAAGCTAGGGAATTCTTGAACAATACATTCAACAACCGATGGATAGGTCGGGTTGGGCCAGAAACATGGCCTCCTAGATCTCCTGACTTAAATAGTTTAGACTTTTCGTATGGGGATATCTCAAAAGTTTTGTTTATACCACTTCAGTGAATACAGTAGAAGAATAATAAGCTCTTGTGACATGATAAGAAATACCCCAGGAATATTTCAAAGAGTGCGTTATAATATGCGAAAAAGGACAGAGGCTTGTATTCTTGCAGGTGGAGGACACTTCCAGCCATTTATTTAGTTTTTGATTGTTCTTTTTTTTAGTTTGATATTGAATAAGTATAAGTTGAGTCTCAGAAGACGAGCTATCAAAATAAAAGTAAATTTTGGGCATACCTATCGAGTATTTCTATTATTTTTTTTTCATTTAGCGAATAACATACAATTCAAATAATTTAAATTCAATAATTTTTCACTCGAAAACGGTTGGAGATACGAAAAAGTTACAATCGTCGAAAAAGTTTCTAAATTGAGCGAAGATGACAAAATTTATTGTACGATGATCAGTGGCGTACTGCAAAAATGTTTGAGAGAACAAAATGAGACATGGCCTCGGAAAAGAAAGCACCTTATGAATTTCAATTAAAATCTAGGACGTGTAATGATGGAAGCTGTGAAATAAAGCTGGCATTCCTAATTCTCAAAACTACAGGAGTTTTGAAAAAAAAAAAGTTTTTTCCGGAAATCTCAACACCCTGTAGCTCCGAAACGAAACTTTTGCAGACCTATGTTTGTATGAACTTTTTTTCCTAAAATTGTACGTAGATTTATCCCTTCAAGTTATGACATACTATTATGTAACACCTTGTATAAGATTTTCTTTATAAATTTACTATTAATTGCAACATAAAGATGCTTACCTTATACCGAACGCTGCGACAACTGATACTATCAATGGTATCAAAGTAGCGAAACATGCTAACAAAAGAACTTGAAGATCGTTCAGTCCTGAAAAAAAGAAATATAATTACTAATAAGTTTAAAACAAGAACTTTCTTTCCTTTAGAAAAACAAGAAATTCGAATACAAAGCCAAAAAATTCACCTGATATGATTTTCTTCATTTTTAGTTTTAATCGCGATAAACCAATACCTATCAAGGTTGGAATTTGTCAGTTGATTTGGTGTTCTTTTATTTTCAACTGAGAGAACATAATGGAAAAATGGTTAAAATTAGTTGGCGGCTGTGAGGTCGATTTTGAATTTGTTTTGGAGCATTTTTGTCGCAATATTGATGAGTTTTTTCGTACATACATAACTGTAAAAATACATTCTGGCAAAAAATACCAGGTATTGGTCAATGAAGCACAAAATATTTATCTTTCATCCAAATTTATTGATTGATTGATTGATTGTTTATTAATGGTTTGCACCTTATGTGACAAATAGTGTTTGCATACGTCATTGTTTTTATATACAATTGAAAATTTGGAACTGCATAAAAATTTCAGCCTCTACAGGAGAAAAAAAAGCAACGATTTAAAAACTAAATTATGATGAGGACAACCAGATACAGCACAGCGAGCATTAGATGAAACGTATGACTAGAAAACAGATATTCAAAAAACAAATAGTAAGTAATCTGAGAAATTTATTTCAAAGTACTCCTCACTAGAGTACAATACATGATCTATAAGGAGCTGCTTGATTTTGATCTTGAATTTTTTCATTTCAAGACATCTTAGAGCAAGTGGAAGCTTATTGTAAAAATCAACAGGTAGAAAATTGAATCCACATTGCGACCTGCTGAGTCCAAAGAAATCCTTCCTGAGAGTTTTTTGGCCCTAGTGCCATAAAAAAGAATATCAGAATTCAATTTGAAAGAATCCGAGTTTGAATGAACATATACCAAGCATTCGAGAATATAGAGTGCAGGAAAATTCAATATTCCCAGCTTTCTGAAGGCATCACGACAGCAGTCCCAATAGCCAAGGCCACCCAATACCCTAATTGCCCTTCTATGTAATCTAAAGATCATGTCACGTTTAGAATAATTACCCCACACGACTACACAATACCTAAGTGACGACTCAATAAGAGCAAAATAAACAGATTTAAGAATAGTGGGGAACACCGAGGAAGCCAACGAAGGTGTTTCTGCTGACCCTCTTTGACAAATTATCGGCATGATCACTCCAAGTCAGGATGGGTTCAAAATGTACTCCCAAAAAACTCACTTTCCCTGCACCAGTAGGAGCAGGAGCAGCTCTCAGAGAGAGCAGAAGTAGTTGCGTTTTACCATCATTCAATGTAAGGTCATTCACTGAGAACCATACCAAGGCGCGTTCCCGAAGCTCCTCAGATCTCCGTCTTACATCGTTGAAATCCCTGGAACCCACAATCAAGGTTGTATCATCAGCAAATAGAGTTATATTTGCTTCCTCTATGAAGTCAGGAAAGTCGTTGATGAATATTAGAAAAAGTATGGGTCCCAAAATGGACCCCTGGGGTACACCACATGTCACTAGAAAAAAAAACAGTACTAACTTAAACCCACCCTGATCACATACCGCCTGATACCTCCCTGACAGAAACGACTTAATCAAGTGATAACAAATATATATATATATATATATATATATATATATATATATATATATATATATATATATATATATATATATATATATATATATATATATATATATATGTATTTCTTTTATTATTACTACTTTTCGTCTTGTAACCATAGTATATTGCAGAAATATATCCAGGTCTTATATTTTTCACTGGTTAGTTCACTTATTTTCAGTCTGATTTATATTAAACTTTTCCTTGATATTATTCTTTTATATAAACAGCTTTACAGGCCAAGTAGGCCCATGACTTCATTACACGTTCTTCTCCATTTCCTTTTATTCATAACTGCTCTCTTCCAGTCCTTCACTCCTAGCTCTTCAATATCTTGATCCATTCTGTGCGTGGTCTTCCCCTGCCTCTTCTTCCCGTTATTCCCCTTGTCAAAATTTGTATTGTTGTTCTATCGTCTCCCAGTCGGAAAACATGGCCAAGCCATCTCATTCTTTGTGCTGTAGCCACATTTGTTATTGAGGGTTGTCCATACAATTCTTGAAGCTCGGCATTCGTTCTCCTTTCCCAACGATTTTCTACCTTTTTTCCACCATATATTCTTCTGAGTATTCTTCTCTCGAAAACTTCTAATGTATATTTTCCCTCTGATTCAACTTCCCCAGTTCGCAACCGTATGTTACCACAGGCCTGATGATCTTTTGATAAATTTTCTTCTTCGCGTTTTTCGACATATTTTTGGACCTGAGCACTCTGTATAATCCTCCTACGCATTTTGTTCCACTTTAAATCAATCGTTAGAACCATGCTTTTCTGTATGTGAATGAAGTTGAATTTCATATTATTTTTCTTTGTCGATATTTTCTAGTGCTCTCACTGGTTGAGTGGAAGAGTAGCCACGGCTAAACTTCACCAGTGTAGAGCACTATTTGTACACTTTGTAGGTACAGTATATAAAGACGATTTATTATTATTATTTATTATCGTGGACTTATGCACTATCTCAGCCGTTAGCTGGATATAATTTACCTCGATTACAATATACTTGACATAAATTTCCTAACTATCCTACATGTATTTAGAATTACAGCTTTTTGCATTTCTATATAGGTATTCTTATGCAATTCTAATTTCTTAAGGCTATCATGCAAAGTTTTGGCTATTAAACCAGTCGAGGATACGATGACAGGAACAATATCTATTTTCTCGAGATGCCACATCTGCTTGATCTAAATAGCAAGGTCTGTGTATTTGGACTTTTTCTCCTGGAACTTGTTCAGCACGTTGTTATTATTCGGTATGGCGACATCCACCAGCATTGCTGTTCTGGCTCTCTTAGCATACACCACTATGTCCGGTCTATTATTCGTCACCATTCTGTCAGTGATAACAGGCCTATCGTAGTATAATCTGATAGAGTCATTTTCCAATACGGGCGCCGGTTAATACTTGTAATATGGCTGGAAGGTATTCAGAAGTCCGTACTTGTGTGAAAGTTTCTGATGGATAATGTTGTACACTTGATTATGCCTGTGGAGATAGTCCGTATTGGCCAGTTGTTCGCATCCGGACGTAATATGCTGTATAGTCTCCGATCTTATATGGCATTTTCTGCACTTATCTATTTGTAATGTTCCGTCCTTCATAATAAATTTTTTATAGTTGTTTGTAGCGATCACTTGGTCTTGGATGGCCATACGGAATCCCTCTGTTTCCGCGAATAATTCTCCTTTCATCAACCATTTGTTGGAGGCTTCTTTGTCGATGTGTGGTTGATTAATCTCATGGTGATGTCGCCCATGCAATTCCTTTCTTGACCATTGCTCTTGTTTTTCAGTATATGATAGGAACGGTAGATTCAGAAGGTCATCTCTGGTAGCAAGATTTAGAGGTGTATATCCCTTATCAGCCAACGATACCACTCTATGGAGGTCAGAAATGAGAGCTTTCGCAGAGAAGAATTCTCTGAGATTTTCTATCTGTTCGGTGTGTAAATTGACAACATCTATTAATCCGCGTCCTCTTCTTTCCGCTTCAAAGTTGTTCGTATCACAGACGATTTTGGATGATGATTGTTGTACTTTGTCAGCATCGTTCGGGTCTGCCTTTGAATATCATCCAGATCTGTCTTAGTCCACCTAATTATTCCAAATGAGTGAAGCAACACTGGAATGGCATAGGTGTTAATTGCCTTGTCTAGATTCCCCGAGTTCAACATAGACTTCAGCACAGTCTTCAGCCGCTGACTGTATTCTGAACGAATCTTCTCCTTTGATTGTTTTTGATCTAGCAATCTGGCTTGTTGTTATCCTAGATATTTGTATGTTTCGCCATTCTTCATGCACTGTATAATATCACCGTTTGGAAGTTGTGTTTCACCATCTATGACTTTCCCTCTTTTGTATGTTCAGGGTCTTGCATTTTTCAATCCCGAATTTCATATGAACATCTGCCGAGAACTCACTGAAAGTTTTCAGTAAATCATCCAATTGCTTCTTGTTCGAAGCATATAATTTGATGTCATCCATATACAGCAGGTGGGAGATTGTATGATAATTCCTATCTGTTTTTATCCTAAATCCGTATCCTGTTCTATTGAGCATTGAGGACAATGGGTTCATGGCTATACAGAACCATAGTGGACTCAAAGAGTCTCCTTGAAAAATTCCACGACGTATGGGTATCTCGTCGGTTTTAATTGATTTATTGTTCATGTTGACCTGCGGAGACGTGCGCCAGTGTGTCATTGTTGTCTTCAAGAACTCTACCAGGGCTGGGTGAATTTTGTATATCTGCAATACTTCAACAAGCCAAGAATGGGCGGTACTATCGAATGCCTTCAGATAATCGAGAAAAGCTGAATGAACATTCTGATGCCCTACGTGTGCCTGTTTCATTATCACAGAATCGATGATGAGTTGTTCCTTGCACCCGAGGTGTTTCTTTCTGCATCATTTCTGCTCCTCTGCTAATATATTGTTGTCTTCAAGGTGTTGGTATATTCGATTGGATATGCATGAGGTGAGTATTTTGTAGAGTGTTGGCAGGCAAGTGATTGGCCTATATTGAGACGGATCCTGTGTTCTATTGCTCTTAGGTAGCATATATGTTAAGCCTTGCGTTAGGAAAGTGGGTGTTTTCTTGGGATGTTGAAGAACATACGTGAGCTGTTTCGCTAGGGCTCCATGAAGCTTATCAAACTTCTTGTACCAGTAGTTGTGGATATTATCTATACCTGTGGCCTTCCAATTGTTGGTCGCTCTAACTATTGTTGTGATTTCTTCCTCCGTTATTCCTTCGAAGTCCATACGTCTGATATCAAGGCGTTCTTTTTCATTCGTGATCCATTCCTCATCTCTATTATGTTCTTTGGGGTTTGACCATAGTGATGACCAATAGTCGGTCAAGCACTGTGCGTCAGGTACTTCTCTCTTATTGTTGGTCGCAGTTTTGTAATTTCCCTTATGAAAATTGGCCGCGTTTTGGAGGAACCTTTGGTTTTGGTGTTTCCTTTCAGTACACTTGACGTATCTTGAAATCCTCTTTGCTTTTTCTTGGAGTTTCTGTTTCAAAGTGTCCATATACACGTCGATGTGTAGTTTGTGATCAGGGTGTTTTGTGTTCGTACCAATTTTCCTATAAATTTTGCGTATATGTGATTTCAAGCGCCTTGAGGGTTTTCTGTTTCTCAGGAATTCTGTGAGGCGACCGATTTCTGCTCTAATATTATCAATATCCTTTATTATTATTATTATTATTTGGACTTGTTTCCGATTGAGCCGATTTGCAATTCAAAATTTCAAACAATTTTTTGTTCGATATTTCAATTCTCTGTAAAAAATACACTTGTGAGAACGGAAAAAATTGGGCAATGTGAACAAATTCAATGACATCAAACTCGGCGTCAGTATGAAAAACGTTTGTATCATTTCAGCAATAATTTTTACAATTGTTTTGAGCAGGTTTTTCAAATAATAAATTCTCTGTACGTTCTTGACAGAATGTACCCTGTATCTTGTGGAATATGATAGAATTAAAAATCTTTTAATCATTCTTGTAAGAAATTGAATAACTTTTCAATGAGATGTCCCTCGATCTATCTTCCTTTTTAAGTTGTTGAGTTTCATTTCGGTTGGTATACCCCGTACATCCACGCCATTAGTATAAATGCGTTTGAAAGAAACCGTTATTCCCTCTTTTAGTTTTAATATCCCAAGCTTACATACTTATAAATAATATTCATGACTCAGGAAAAGCACAAAGAAAGAAAATGGCCCTATGTTGCCATATCAAATGTGCTTTTTATTACATCTTACGTCGACATAATTCCTGGTACATAGTGAAGTGTCGTATTTTCTTCTAAATTCTAGAGAACACGATTTCTCCATCTGAAAATTCTCGGTTTGTTGGTATTAAGTATTAGGTCAGGTTTGTTGTGAAATTGATATTTGTTTAACTTTAAGTAAGTAGGTGGAATCTGGAAAAGTCTTGGGAAACTCGAATTTTCTCTTTAAACTGTATAAGGTCTCTGTGAAATTGAGATGACCCTGAAGCGGGTCTATTTTCTTTTGTTTATCTGTTGAAATTATCCATACGTTTCTTGATATTTGATCTAATTTAATAATGACAATAATAATCGTGTAATTTTACCGAAATAACTTAGAATAGAGATAGGTCGGTAATTACTTACTACATTTTTCCTACCACTTTTGAAAATAGGTACGATCTTTGCCGCCTTCCACTTATCTGCAAAGACACCTAGTACTCAAGATTTGTTGAAAATAATTTGAAGTGGAGTCGCCAAACTAGTGGAACAAGATTTTATAAAAATTGGTGGGATGGAGTCCAGACCTGGACCCTGCTTTACATTCAGTCCTTCGATTTTAGCTTTGACATCCTTCAGATCTATCGTGCTAAATGTAATCGATGAAAAAGATTCATATCTAGTTTGGTGAAGAACAGGTTTATGTGGATCTCCATAAAAACTAGAAAAGTACTCAAAAAAAGCATTAGATATAGTCGAACTATTTTCTAGCATTTTTTCACTATAACACATGGATAGAGGCATTCTCTGGCTATCTCGCAACTCGCCCACATAAAACAAAAAAAGCTTAGGATTTTTAATAATAAAAAACAAGTACTATGTTTTAAGGAATTTTACTTAGTAATTGCGATTCGTAACGCGTTTCACTACACCGTAGCTTCTTCAGACGAATGAATATACAGAAAAATATAAATGAGAATATAACTATAAATGTTCTTGAGTAATTAAAAGCTTATTGGGTTGCTTCTTCTTAAGTGGTTACTTATGACAGGTATATCCAATAAAATTAAGAATAGATTGCTCCCGAAGAGATTCAATAGAGGTGAAGGGCTTAAATCGAATTGTTCATTGATGAGTCTACATGAGTGTTTGTATTTATTGATTTCTAAAGTTTCCCAAAGATCTACCTTCAATATTTATTATCTGTATGCAAAATTTCAAACTGTGGGTCGAAAGAATGATTATTTTCTAAGAGATAATTCGCGTAATTTGAATCTGATTTTTATTTGAAAAACTGCGTTTATGTTCCGATATTCTAATATTAAAATTTCTATGTGTTCTACCAATGTAGAAATTATCACAGTCATTGCAATTCAATCGATAAACACCTGATTTATTGTTTTTACCTGGTTTGGTTTTATTATTTTTATATATTTGCCTAAATTATTATTAGTTTGAAAAGCTTTGTTGAAATTATTGCTACTTAAGAATGATTTCAGTTTCTCACTTATAATGCCAACGTAGGTTAAGGTGTTGAATTTTTGTTTCAATTTATCGACAGGGTAAACTCCATTCAATGCGATTCTACTTTGTTTTTTATTAAAATATTATTTATTAGTTTGGGATTGTAATCATTATTTTGGCTATTTGTTTAATCAAATTTAGTTCTTTGTTGAAATTTCCTGGTGATAACGGGATGTTAATCAATCTATGAATAAAACTATTGAATGCTGACATTTTATGTTGATATGGATGACACGACGAGTTATGTATTATAATATCTGTATTGAATTTTCGAACATCATTTAAATTCATGACATCCAAAAATTGCATTCACAACCGAAATAGAAAGTAATAATTCGATAAATTTCTTAGACGTAACAATTTCGAATGAAAATGGAAAACATGTTTTCGCAATTTACCATAAGCCGTCACATACAGATATTATAATACATAACTTGTCGTGTCATCCATATCAACATAAAATGTCAGCATTCAACAGTTTTATTCATAGATTGATTAATATCCCGTTATCACCAGAGAATTTCAACAAAGAATTAAATTTGATTAAACAAATTGCCAAAAATTATGGTTACAATCCCAAACTAATAAATAATATTGCAAATAAAAACAAAGTAGAATCGCATTGAATGAAGTTTACCCTGTCGATAAATTGAAACAAAAATTCAACACCTTAACCTACGTTGGCATTACAAGTGAGAAACTGAAATCATTCTTAAGTAGCAAAATTTCAACATAGCTTTTCAAACTAATAATAATTTAGGCAAATATATAAAAATAATAAAACCAAACCAGGTAAAAACAATAAATCAGGTGTTTATCGATTGAATTGCAATGACTGTGATAATTTCTACATTGGTAGAACACATAGAAATTTTAATATTAGAATATCGGAACATAAACGCAGTTTCTCAAATAAAAATCAGATTCAAATTACGCGAATTATCTCTTAGAAAATAATCACTTTTTCGACCCACAGTTTGAAATTTGGCATACAGATAATAAATATTGAAGGTAGATCTTTGGGAAACTTTAGAAATCAATAAATACAAACACTCAGGTAGACTCATCAATGAACAAGTCGATTTAAGCCCTTCACCTCTATTGAATCTTTTCGGGGAGCAATCTATTCCTTAATTTTATTGGATATACCTGTCATAAATAACCACTTAAGAAGAAGCAACCCAATAAGCTTTTAATTACTCAAGAACATTTATAGTTATATTCTCATTTATATTTTTCTGTATATTCATTCGTCTGAAGAAGCTACTGTGTAGTGAAACGCGTTACGAATCGCAATTATTAAGTAAAATTCCTTAAAACACAGTACTTAATTTTTATTATTGATAATGGAATTTTACCAAGTAAAAGCCTCCCAAATTCAAATCTTAGGATTTTAACAATTCCACCCTTTAAACAAGCAATATGTTCCTCATGATATCTTTTGAGTATAGTACTCAATTTTTCTACCTTTGGATGAATAAATTAATAAATAAATTATTACTCACCATCATCCACGTCATCTATGTAATATCCCTTGCCATTATAACTATTCTTAATTGACTTTTCCGAAGGGGTTAAAGGCAGAGCAGTTGATGAAAACTCCAACTTTGTACTCTCGCCATTTTCATAGGAGGTACTTGTAATCATAGTGGTCGTCACTATTTGGAGAACGGTCCTTGTCATGGCTAGACATATCAAACTGAAGATCGTAGATCCTGCTTCAAGATTCTTCTCCTTCCATTCCAAAATTAGTAAAAATATCTGAAAGTATGATAACAATAAGATTTATCATAGCATCTCTAGACCACATATTCTTTATAGGCTTTATAATAATTAGTACAACAGGGGTGCTCAAACGGTCGATCGCGACTGCTTTTTGAGTAGTTCTCCAGAAGAAGAGAATCTATAATAAGTTGGTAACAAAACTACAAAAATCGTTACGTAATAAAATAACACTTTGCTAGCGGCAAAAAGGCGGCTTTATCAAAGGAACGCGCGGTACTTGTCAAAGAAAAGCAGCGTTTTATTCTTGCCGCTTTTCTAGAAATTTCGGGCGGCGCGTTTGACAGGAGCATTCGAGACTTTCGTTCACACCGGTATAATTTTTGCGCCTGCAAGAATTGGAGTCATTCTGAATTGTAATTTGAAGGCAATACTATATCGATACAAAGTTTATTATTATAGTATTTGTCGTGCGTCAGTTGCAATACCTAAGCGTGGTAACTTAGAGAGACATCATAAAACGGTTCATAAAAACTATGAAAAGGATTTTCAGCCACAGAGTGAATTAAGAAAACGAAAAGTACGTGATTTGATATCTTGTTTGAA
Organism: Cryptolaemus montrouzieri; assembly: GCA_013387265.2. NCBI lineage: Eukaryota > Metazoa > Arthropoda > Insecta > Coleoptera > Coccinellidae > Cryptolaemus > Cryptolaemus montrouzieri. Next base: position 71,333,498 of record JABFTP020000062.1, read on the forward strand.
AAAGAACAAACCGTGTTCACAAGACTAGCCAAACAATCAAAATCTGCCACAATCGCGTCTTTTAAAATATCTCATATATTGGCGAAACACAAGAAACTATTCGAAGATGGATCGGTTGTGAAGGAAGTATTTATTGAAGCGGGTGAGATTTTATTTGGAGATTTTAAAAATTAAACATAAATATTGTCTGCTATTAGAGAACTTCACTTATTTGAATTGTGGAGGCCGTTACTTGATGTAGATCCATGATATAAATAAGATAAAAACACAAGGTTTAACTTTAATCTACACTTTATTTGAAAAAATTCGACGACATCGGTTACTCAATTTACCTTTATCAGTAGAAGATTATAATAAAGAGTTAAACATCATCAAACAGATAGCCATTAATAATTCATATAATCCGGATATGATAGATCTAATCATTCGTAAAAACTCTATCAGAAAGCAATAAATGAAGTATATCCTATTCATAAAGACTATAAAATATTCAACAGTTTAACATTCTGCGGTTCTGCAAGTACAAATATTAAATCCTTTCTCGTCAAACAAAATCTTAATATAGCTTTCAAAACTTCTAATAACTTAGGTAAGTATATTAAAAATAATAAATCTCGTGTTGAAAAATCAAGTAAATCAGGAATCTAAAAACTCAATTGCGGTTCTTGTGATAAAATTTATATCGGTAGGACCTATAGGAGTTTTGGCATAAGAACATCTGAACATAAACGTAGCTTCGATAAAATAAATCTGATTCAAATTATTCAAACCACCTAATAAAAGAAAACCATTCATTCAATAAAAACTTTGACATATTACATATAAAATCAAAAAGTTCAAAATTAGATCTCCTAGAAGCATTAGAAATAAATAGATACAAACATTCGGACAAGCTTTTAAATGAACAGGTAGATTTGAATTACTCACCCCTACTTAACTTGTTTAATTAGTTTTTATTACCTTTCATACTAACTGTACAATGGCTCGGTGTGGATTTTCCTGTTATTCATCCAACTTGTTCTACGATTTGTTTATAATACCATACTCTTCATTCTATTTTTCATTCTTGATAAAGCTGCTGTGTCAGCGAAACGTCGTCGAATTTTTTCAAATAAAGTGTAGATTAAAGTTAAACCTTGTGTTTTTATCTCATTTAACTTCACTTATCTCGTCCGACTGTCACAAGGCGTATTGATGTTATGAGTCAGGATATGGCAGATAAACTAAAAAATGATATCATGAAATATATATACTTTTCTTTACTGTTCGACGAATCCACCGATATGACAGACACTGCCCATCTGTGTATTTTTATTCGGATGGTATTCAATAAGATGTTGGCTAAGGAAGACCCGTGGCGAAGTTATATAGGACGTTTTCTTCAATTTTGTGAAAACTACAAGCTACCAATATATAAAATAGTGAGCAATATAACCGATGGAACACCAGCAACGACTGGAAACAAAAATGTTTTTGTGGCATTGTGTCGAGCTAATGAAGATGTCCCCTAATTTTTTCATTTCATTCCATTATACATCAACAAGTTTTGTTTTCAAAAGTTTCAAACACGGAGGAAAATATGGGCATTGCAACAAAAATTGTGAATTTCATCCGTGCACGTAGCTTGCAACGGCGGCTCTTTGAGTTGCAGTTGGAAGATAGGGAGCCAGATGAACACACTGATTTAATTTTTCAAACGGACGTCAGGTAGTTGAGTCTGGTGTTTTATAACTGAAGATAAATATCTGAATCTAAGGCAAATCGCCCTTCCACTGACGGCAATGTTTGGGTCAACTTACTTGTGCGAGTCTGCATTTTCTGAAATGAAGATAATTAAGTCAGAATATTGTAGTCGACTACATGGCGATCATATGTCATCATGCTTGCGATTAGCATATCAGTGGTCACGTACCGTCTTATGAGAAGAATGCTGAGGACAAGTAGTACCTCGCTTGAACATCCAAAGTCACTCCTTAGTTAAGTTTAACACCATATGTAACTCTTTTGTTTTATAACAACCAATAAACTTGCAATGTTGAATAACTATGAGTTTTTTCATTGATATTATAGAGAAGAACCTAACTAAACCTAACCCAAATCTTGACTAATATAATGTATATTGTGCGGAAAGCTAATATCTATATATTCTACGGTACAATCTTCCGAGGTAGGGTGTATCGTGTATGTACGACAACCCTGCATCACAGATACTTGCTGCATCTCAGAGTCGATCGTAAGTAATCTAAAAATATTGAGGTAGATCGCCAGCAGTTCACGTTTGAGCATCCCTGAAGTACAGGATAGCTGAATTTTTTTAAGTACTGCAGTTAAATGAATTATAGTATTTTTTCCCTACTTGCAAATATATATTCTGTCAAAAAAGTTTAGGACATTGATTATTCAAAAAATCTGCTTAAATATTGGTCAAGTTATTTATCGGTGCTAAGTTGGAACAAAAGATTTCGGTACTGACGCGGAGTTTTAACGCGATGTATCATTTAGTTTGTTAACAGTGCTCGATTTATCAGTCCCCACAAGTGTGTTTTGAGATTTTCACAAAAAAATATCCAACTAAGAATTTGTTTCAAAAAGGCTCACTGTGAATCGACTTTATAAAAAATACGTGCATATGAGTAGTAATGTGAATTCAACAGCGGCGGAGATGTGGTGGATGATTTGCCTCGCTCTGGTCAGCTATCCAAAATCTTCAACTGAAGTTTACATCCATAAAGTGAAGGAAATGATAATTGAAAATCGCTGGAACGAGCCAATTCAGACCCCACATTCATGAAACGCATTGTAACTGGTGATGAGACATGGGTTTATTAGTTTTACATGCAAATGAGTCAATAATCTTTGGGATAGCGCCTTCTAATTGAACCGAAACCGACAAAACCACGTCAAAGTCAATCAAATATCAAAGTATTGTTGACTGTTTTCTTTGATTATTGCACTGTAGTGCACTCAGAATTCTTACCCGAAGAGCAGAAGATAAATAAAGAATGTTATGCTGAGTTTGAAAGAGCAAATTCGTCGAAATAGGCTAGATTTATGAGTCAGCAACCTATGATCCAAACAGATACCACTTTTTATCCTAGATTCATAAATCTATCGAAAAAAGTCTTTGATGAAGTTCAAACGGTTCTGCTGAACAAAGGACCAAAATTCACCCCGAAAAACGGCAAATTTAAAACAGACATAAAGATATCATCACAACCCAAGCCTCCATAAACACAAACTCACAGAAATCATCAGAAAATCTAATATAAAAACTAACAATCAGAATCAGTTGAAAATAATAAAGTCCATATCAAACAGAATCCAAGCCGAAGATCTTATAATGACTAAAGCTGACGAAGACAATAGTATAGTTGTCCTCAATAAAGACCTTCACGAAGAAAAGATGCAGGATGTATTGATAACAATGGATATCACCCAAATACCAAAAAACCAACTAAACTTTGCACAAAAGAAATCAAAGAAGAGCTAAGCTTGTCAGAACACCTTGCACACACAGAATGGGAGAAGAGGAAACTGATTCCAATGAACGTTCAAGCTCCAAAACTGTACGGACTGATTAAACTACTTAAGGAAGAAAAATCTACAAGACCTGTAGTGTCATATGTAAACACACCATCAGGTAAACTATCAAAATTCTTGAATCAAAAATTTCTAGACCTCTCGAGTTTTCAAGCATTACTCTAATTCTGTAGATCTCATACATAAACTTTCAAATCTCACAATCTCCCAAGATATTAAGTTAGTCTCTTTCGATGTCAAAAATATGTACCCGAACATTTCAACGAACGAGTGTCCTCCCCTTGTTACAGATATCTTATCCGAGTCTAACACACCGCCATATATCACTAATGAATTTAGCAATCTTCTTCAAATATGCCTATGTCAAAGTTACTTTCAATTTCAATCTAAATTCTCTTAACAAAATTGAGGTCTTCCAATGGGTTCACCTCTTAGCCCTCTACTAGCTGACATTTTCATGAGTAATTTAGAGAAAAACTCAATATTAAACACAGATTTCGCTAAAAAACACATTACTTTCTGGCACAGATATGTAGATGACATTTTAGTTGGTTTTCGTAGTTCAAACAGACAAATTCATCAATTTTTAAATTTCCTGAATAAAATACATTGCCGCATCAGCTTCACTTCTGAATTAAAAATAATAACAATTAATTTCATCTACCTAACCATTATAAATTCAAATAACCAACTCATTTATAAAATTTACAGAAAGGAAACATTCACAGACGCATCGATTCAAATGGACTCGTTCAGTCATTTAAGCCACAAACTAGCTGCATATAATTCCATGATTCATGGAGCTTACTCTGTTCCCTTTTCGACAGAAAATTTTCGAAATGAACTTGATATCATCAGAAAAATGGAGAACAACGTATTACCTCTCAATTACTATATAGCATCGTAGAAACCCCGGAAAAAAGATACACTAGTCTCAAATAAACCGGCGGCCCCAACTTAAGCAGATCATTATTCAATGCCAAACAAAAGAACGATAAATTCAAGCAATCAGGAATTTATCAAATCAAATGCAATGAATATCAGGTAGCCAATGTCGGACAAACAGGAAAAAGTTTTGAAGCTAGATTCAAGGAGCATATATCCTCAGATAATAATTCGCCAAAATTTGAACACATAAAATCAGCTAACCACTCGGTATCATTGAACAATCTCAAAATCCTTCATAAATGTAACAAAGGGAGAGAGATGAATTTTTGGGAAACTTTGGAGATTAACAAACTATGTAAAAATCCACAATTTATTATCCTCAACAGCTAACTAGAGCAAAGTGGATTCCCACTACTCAATATTTAGGATAAATTTCATTAAATTATTCTGGTCATACGTTTCAGAATGTAGAAAGAGTGAGATTATACCCCTGCGATGCTTTTGGGCGATAGCAAATTGGAAAGAAATGATTCAATTGCTAATGCTTTCAGAGAATACTTCTCCAATGTTTTTGAAGATCCAAAGAAACCAGTAATTTATGAAAAAACCTCAATTCATTCTCATCTATCTCAATGAATCGTATGGAGGTAACTGATATTGTGAAATAAATCTCCAAACTGAATCTATCCAGAGGCGCAGGTCCAGACACAGTTCCCCCAATCTGTATAAAATCATGTGGACAATCACTGTCAATTTCTCTTCAAATTATTTTTGACAAATCACTGCAACTGCATATTTCCGGATAAATGGAAACTAGCAAAAATTGTCTTCAAAAATGGTAAAAAAAATTTAATAAGCAATTACAGACTTATTTCCATTCCCAACCATTTTGGTAAAATTTTTGAATCAATTTTGACGGAACGACTTTTTCACCTCTGTAGTACTAGACTATCCAAACATCAGCATGGCTTCTTTAGGGGAAGATCACCTTTAACGAACCTAGCCCCATATGTCAATTTTATATTAAAGTGCTCTGATGAAGGCGTTCAAGTGGACGCAATATACACTGATATGGCGAAAGCTTTTGATAAGGTGCATCACGATACATTAGTACAGATACTGTCTGACTTTGGTTTCGTCTAATCATTCACGAAATGGATGGATTCGTATTTAAATAACAGGTAGCAATTTGTCATAGTGAATGAAATTTCTTCAATCGTCTTCAGCGGTACTTCTGGAGTACCGCAGGAATCTCACCTTGGACCACTCCTCTTTTTAGTCTATATAAATGATATATCTGAGTGCTTTTTGAATACCGATCACTAGTTATATGCCGACGATCTCAAAATATACAGACGTGTGGAATCTTTTTCTGATATAGATGCATTTCAAAGTGACTTAGATCGATTGTTTACGTTCTGCACCTCCAGATATTTCAAACTTGATATTGACAAATGTCAGCATATCACTTTTACCAAGAATACTAACAGCATACGAAAAACTTTCACTCTTGGAGGCTTAGATATAGCAAGAACAAATAGCATCAAAGATCTTGGCATAATGCTTGATGAAAAACTTTCATTCTCTGTTCACGTTGATTATGTGGTATCAAAAGCTTTCAAAATGCTCGGTTTCGTGTTGAGGATAACGAAGACATTCAAAACCGAGAGTTTACTTAAAAAATTGTATTTCACCCTAGTAAGAAGCAACTTGGAGTATGCAACCCCCATTTGGTCTCCCTATTTTTATATTTGTATAGATAGCTAGAGAAAGTACAAAGAAAGTTTTTCAAACACCTCAACTATAGATTCAATCGATGTGGATCGGCATGTGATTATAATGTATCTTTAAAACACCTTAATATCTTGAGTCTGGAGCATAGAAGGATGCTTTTCGATGGAATATTCTTGAACCGTTCAATGAACTGTCATTTCAATTATCCTCCCATCAATTTTTTCTTCAACGTTCCCCAGTATAATAACCGTCAAATTTCACTTTTCTATGTGTGTGCCCTTTATTATAACTCTGTGTTTCTGAGAACAATGCGTTTTGCCAATTTCCACCTGAATAATGTAGACTTGTTTTCAGTAAGACTTTACAATTTCATAAACTTGTTTCATGTAGAGAATTTCAATTTTCTTATTTATGAGCGAGAATAGTATTAACATGTTTCCGACGACAACTCGTTTAAAATTGTATTATTATTGTTTCTAGTTAGAGAACCCCTGTAAGTGGGATCAGCTGTTGGGGTTCCTGGTTAATGAAATAAAATTAAAAAAATTGTGTACTTGTACTTGCCTACTCTTGTATTATATTGTTATTCACCTGAAAATGACCGTAAGGTCGTGGTGATTAATGAATAAATTGTGGAAAAGTGACAAAAGTATCTCATTTCGTTTTACTTCAAAAATGAATTTCCATAAAATAAATAAATCATCAATATTATCAATTAGATTTGTGAAAGGAAAACTCATGAATTTTGCAGCACGATAATGCATTATTTCACAAAGCTATCATTATGAATGAATTTCTGACCAGAAACTCAACAAATACCATCAAACAACCACCGTATTCACCTGATATAGCTCCGACCGACTTTTTTCTCTTTCCCAAACCCAAATTACAACTTCGAGGTACCCGTTTTGAATCGACAGAAGACATGAAAGAAATTTGTGGCTAGAACTGAAGTCGATTCCTGGAAAAGCGTCTTAAAAATGGTTTGAATATTGGATTACACGTTGGCGTAACTGTATTATTTCGGAAGGGACCTATGTTGAAGGTGATACAATAAATTTGGATGAAAGATTAATATTTTGTTTTTTTACAGTATGTATGACATATGTACTCAATTTTTGCATTCACAATTCTGTTTTATCACCCAAATTTGTCTTAATTTCATTCATTTGGTGAATAAATAGAAATCGATTTTTTTAATATCAAGGCTACACCTACTTCCCTACCTTTTTGTCTTTGATAATCGACCGAAAATCTCAAAACAATATATTGAACTCCGTCTTAATAGAATCACATTTGTTAAACTGTTGGATAAGATCAAATTCAACTCTGATATACTCCTATTATTGATCAAGTTGATTACATTCATTTACTTTCGCATGTTCCAACAGGTATTAAGTCTTTGTGAAACCAATATCCTTCAGTCACGCATATCGCATTTAGGACTATTGTTAGTGTGTAATGACTAGAACAAAGATAAATTTGGCGCCTTGCATGAAACGATCATCGAGGAATACTTAGAAATAGGTATGAAATAATCAAAATACGGTTTCAATCACTAAATTTATTCTCTTCAATAGCTAGCTTCCTTGTGTAGCAATATTTATGTTTACTGACACCTATTCTCTCTTCTTTCTCTTCAGCTAGGATACTGAAGAGAATGAAATTAGTGATCGAAACCGTATTCTGATTATTTCATACATATTCAAATCGAAAAGTACGTGATTTGATAGAACAAACCATGTTCACAAGATCAGCCAAACAATCGCGTCATTCAAAATATCTTATATATTGGCGAAACATAAGAAACCATTCAAAGATGGATCGGTTATGAAGGAAGCATTTATTGAAGCGAGTGAGACTTTATTTGGAGATTTTAAAAATAAAACAGAAATCATGTCTGCTATTAGATAACTTCAGTTATCGCGTCCGACTGTCACAAGGCGTATTGAAGTTATGAGTCAGGACATGGCAGATAAACTGAAACATGATATCATGAAATTTACATACTTTTCTTTACTGTTCGACGAATCCACCGATATGACAGACACTGCCCAGCTGTGTATTATTTATTCGGATGGTATTCAATGACATGTTGGCTAAGGAAGAATTTTTGACAATCATTCCTCTCAACAAGAAGACCCGTGGCGAAGATATATATGACGTTTTCTTCAATTTTGTGAAAAACGACAAGCTACCTACATATTAATTAGTGTGCATTACAACCGATAGAGCACCAATAATGACTGGAAACAAAAACGGTTTTGTGGCATTGTGTCGAGCTAATGAAGATGTCCCCTAATTTTTTTCATTCCATTGCATTATACATCAACAAGTTTTGTGTTCAAAAGTTTTAAACACGGAGGAAATCATGGGTATTGCAACAAAAATTGTGAATTCCATCCGTGCACGTAGCTTGCAACGGCGGCTCTTTGAGTTGCAGTTGGAAGATAGGGAGCCAGATGAACACACTGATTTAGTTTTTCAAACGGACGTCAGGTAGTTGAGTCTGGTGTTTTATAACTGAAGATAAATATCTGAATCTAAGGCAAATCGCCCTTCTATTGACGGCAATGTTTGGGTCAACTTACTTGTGCGAGTCTGCATTTTCTGAAATGAAGATAATTAAGTCAGAATATTGTAGTCGACTACATGGCGATCATATGTCATCATGCTTGCGATTAGCATATCAGTGGTCACGTACCGTCTTATGAGAAGAATGCTGAGGACATGCAGTGCCACGCTTCAACATCCAAAGTCACTCCTTAGTTAAGTTCAACACCATATGTAACTCTTTTGTTTTATAACAACCAATAAATTCGCAATTTTGTATAACTATCAGTTTTTTCATTGATATTATAGAGAAGAACCTTACTAAACATAATTAGAGAATTTCAATTTTTTTTTCCTTTTATTTATAAGCGAGAATAGTATTAACATTTTTTCGAGGACAACTCGTTCACAATTGTATTATTATTGTTTCTAGTTAGAGAACCCTGTAATCGGGATCACCTGTTGGGGTTCCTGTTTAATGAAATAAAATAAAAAATTTCCATAAAATAAATAAATCATCAATATTATCAATTAGATTTGTGAGAGGAAAACTCATGAATTTTGCAGCACGATAATGCATTATTTCACAAGGCTATCATTATGAATGAATTTCTGACCAGAAACTCAACAAATACCATCAAACAACCACCGTATTCACCTGATATAGCTCCGACCGACTTTTTTCTCTTTCCCAAACCCAAATTACAACTTGGAGGTACCCGTTTTGAATCGACAGAAGACATGGAAGAAATTTGTGGCTAGAACTGAAGTCGATTCCTGAAAAAGCGTCTTAAAAATGGTTTGAATATTGGATTATACGTTGGCGTAACTGTATTATTTCGGAAGGGACCTACGTTGAAGGCTTTACAATAAATTTGGATGAAAGATAAATATATTGTTTTTTACAGTATGTATAACATATGTACTCAATTTTTGCATTAACAATTCTGTTTTATCACCCAAATTTGTCTTAATTTCATTCATTTGGTGAATAAATAGAAATCGATTTTTTAATATCAAGGCTACATCTACTTCCCTACCTTTTGTCTTTGATAATCGACCGAAAATCTCAAAACAATATATTGAACTCCGTCTTAATAGAATCACATTTGTTAAACTGTTGGATAAGATCAAATTCAACTCTGATATACTCCTATTATTGATCAAGTTGATTACATTCATTTACTTTCGCATGTTCCAACAGGTATTAAGTCTTTGTGAAACCAATATCCTTCAGTCACGCATATCGCATTTAGGACTATTGTTAGTGTGTAATGACTAGAACAAAGATAAATTTGGCGCCTTGCATGAAACGATCATCGAGGAATACTTAGAAATAGGTATGAAATAATCAAAATACGGTTTCAATCACTAAATTTATTCTCTTCAATAGCTAGCTTCCCTTGTGTAGCAATATTTATGTTTACTGACACCTATTCTCTCTTTTTTTTCTTCAGCTAGGATTCTGAAGAGAATGAAATTAGTGATCGAAACCGTATTCTGATTATTTCATACATATTCAAATCGAAAAGTACGTGATTTGATAGAACAAACCATGTTCACAAGATCAGCCAAACAATCGCGTCATTCAAAATATCTTATATATTGGCGAAACATAAGAAACCATTCAAAGATGGATCGGTTATGAAGGAAGCATTTATTGAAGCGAGTGAGACTTTATTTGGAGATTTTAAAAATAAAACAGAAATCATGTCTGCTATTAGAGAACTTCAGTTAACTCGTCCGACTGTCACAAGGCGTATTGAAATTATGAGTCAGGACATGGCAGATAAACTGAAACATGATGTCATGAAATGTACATACTTTTCTTTACTGTTCGACGAATCCACCGATATGACAGACACTGCCCAGTTGTGTATTATTTATTCGGATGGAATTTTTGACAATCATTCCTCTAAACAAGAAGACCCGTGACGAAGATATATATGACGTTTTCTTTAATTTTGTGAAACACGACAAGCTACCAATATATGAGTTAGTGTGGATTACAACCGATAGAGCACCAGCAATGATTGGAAACAAAAACGGTTTTGTGGCATTGTGTCGAGCTAATGAAGATTTCCCTTCATTTTTTTCATTCCATTGCATTATACATCAACAAGTTTTGTATTTGAAAGTTTTAAACACGGAGGAAATTATGGGCAGTGCCACAAAAATTGTGAATTCCATCCGTACACGAAACTTGCAACGACGGCTCTCTAAGTTGCAGTTGGAAGATAGGGAGTCAGCTGAACACACTGATTTAGTTCTTCACACGGACGTCAGGTGGTTGAGTTGCGGAAAATTCCTAGAATGGTTTCAAGAATTTTAAAACACTATTATTGAGATGATTAGCGCAGTAAACGCATTCAAAAATAAATTGCAACTAATGATAGCACTGGTCTACAATGGTTTTGTGGCCCTAGATATGAAAATGATTTTGGGTCTATTTATGCACACAATTCGTGAAACTATCAATGATTTTGTAGGATTTGCTCTGATTTCTTTTTAAATCTTCATTTTCATTTTACATAACAAAATCGTAAAACAAGAAACAAAATAACAGATATATTTATAATGTCAGTTATGTTTTGAGAAATTCGGATACATCAAAGTAAATAAAGAGGAAAATGTCGAAAATATATTTCATATTTCCATAAAACGCCTTTTATGAGCTTTTCTTCTATAATTTTTCAGGGACAATCTCTTTTCAAAGACCAGCAGTAATCTGCCATCATGTGACAATCCCATCGACCCTGATACCTTTCTTCCATCACTTTTAGATCTTGATGAAACCGCTCTCCTGTTCCTCACTATAATTTCCTAAATTATCCGGAAATTTATCTAGATGATTGCGGAGATAGTGTAACTTAATACTCACATTTGCTCCTAAAGTCTGAAAGTTTGTCAGCATATTTTGCACAATTTCTTCATAATTTGCTGCTTTATGGTTACCTAGGAAATTTTTGACAACCAACACAAAACTTTTCCAAGCTTTACTTTCCGGAACAGTCATAACTTTGATAAAATCTGAGTCTTTCATCAATTGCCGTATTTGAGGACCATCAAATATTCCACCTTTCAATTTTTCCATACTAAGCTTCAGAAATTTTCTGCAAATGTAATTAAAACAATCTCCGTCTTTGTTCAACGTTTTTACAAATTGCTTAATCATACCTAACTTAATATGTAATGGTGGAAGTATGATTTTGTATCTGCTCACCAGCGGCTCCCTTATTACGTTGGCTTTACCGACAGTTAAAGAATTTCTTACAGGCCAAACATCTTGTTCCCAATGAAGTTGCTTTGCTCTACTATCCCACATACAAATAAAGCAAGGGTATTTTGTATATCCACTTTGTTGGCCAAGTAAAAATTAACCATTTTAAATCCACACAGATCGGCCATTGATGCTCAGAGTATTTAATTTTCTCTAAAGCTAATTTTACATTTTCATATTCTTCTTTGAAATTCGTTGAATGGGCAATTGGAATTGATGCAAATTTATTTCCATTGTGCAATAAGACGCATTTTAAACTCCTTTTGCAACTATCAATAAAAAGGCGCCATTCAGTAGATTTGTACTCTTTTAAACCCATGTCTATAAGCAGCTTCGCGATATCATTACAATACACTAATCCTTTATTTTCACTAAAAAATTGTAATAACTCTTTTTCTCGCGTTCTGTATGTTGTAATTGTTACTGTTGGTGCCAACAAATTTTCATTTTGAGAAAATAACTTTGGCGTAGATGTTCACCTTCCCATTCACTTCCACTAGTAGATGGTCCCGATTTCTGTGAATTTGGTAACATCATTGTTTCTGAGGGCATGCAAATCACTTTTGAAATGTATATGGGCCGAGGGAGATTTTCACTGTGTAGAACCGGACATTTCGTAGACTGTAAGTCTGGGTATCTCCACGTTTGATTTCGATTAAAACCTTTAACATCTACTACGCAAAAGTAACAATCATCTAAATGATTCGTAGGCTCCATCCAGATCATAGGAATACCAAAGTCTAATCAAGAACGTTCACCTTTTTTCCACAACCGTAAAGACTCAACACAGGACTTACGAACTTTATTAGGAACCCATGGTTTACCTAATTTGTCCATTTTGAAACCAAAATATTCGACATAAGTCTCCTTGACAAAGTCTGTGATATTTCTTTTTGTTTTTTGGTATATAAGCACCGCAAATATAACAAAATAAATCACTACAATATTTACACTTTCTTCGTGACGAACTCATAGTTTAGACTAGAAGACAAATATATAAGAATGGACATTCAGTAATTGAAACAAAATATTAATCTATGACACTTTATCCAGATTTACGTGTATATGTACTTCAATATTGTCAAATAACTGAGATCTCAGCTGTTCTGTGGAGCAAGGGGTCTGAGAGTGGGGATCAGGTGATGTTTGTATGCGCGAAAAAGTTGCGCAGAAGCCTAATCATGACTGGAAAATTGAATTTCATTTCTAACAAGCTTATAATTGTTCAAAATATAAGAAATGCAAAAATCATGAAAATACGAGCACATTGAGAACTTTCATGAATATATTCGTAATCTGGGCACTTGAAAACATAAAAATTTGCGATGATATCCAGGGCAACAATAAAAGAAAGTTTTTTTGTAGAGCTGTGTAGATCAACTGAAAAGAAAAGAAAAGTCTTTGAAAGCAAGGATTCCTCAGTTGAATTATGATACATATGAGGCTGAATTATCAAATTTTTTGGGACAATTCATAATGCCTTTTTATTATTGCAGTATATTGGCAAATATAGCATCATTTATGAGCTTTATCCTTTTTCATATAAAAACATTGAGGAATTAGCTACAGAAATGGCAAGTCAGTTTAATATGAACTCATGTTCTGTTGAAATTAGTTGGTGCAGATTATATCAGATATACATCTCAAAGCTACAGCAGCTGTTTAGGTCAATCTACTTGTGCGAGTCTGCATTTTCTGAAATGAAGATATTTACGTCAAAATATCGCAATCGACTAATTGACGATCATATGTCATCATGCTCGCGATTAGCACTCAGTGGTTACATACCATCTTATGAAATGTATGCTGAGGACATGCAGTGCCAGGCTTCAACATCCAAAATCACTCCTTAGTTAAGTTTAACACCGTATGTAACTCTTTTGCTTTGTAACAACCAATAAACTCGCAATGTTTAATAACTATGAGTTTTTTCATTGATATTATAGAGAAGAACCTATCTAAACCTAACCCAAATCTTGACTAATATAATGTATATTGTGCGGAAAGCTAATATCTATATATGCAATGGTACACCCTACCTAGGTAAGTAGGTAGATAGGGTGTTTCTTGTATGTACGACAACCCTGCATCACACATACTTGCAGCCTCTTAGAGTCGATCGTAAGTAGTCTAAAAATATTGAGATAGATCGCCAGCAGTTCAAGTTTGGTTAGGTTAGAGATAGAAGAAAGAATAACTTATCACCAATCCTAGATTGGCTCGAGCCCTTTTTATGTGGCACCAATCCTTCGTTAACGGTAAAGAGGGAAGGTGAGAAGAAAAGGAGAAAGAAAAATGTGGTATTGATTTATTTGAGCGTCGTATCTTCACCGAACGAAGAGGGATGATGGTTTTTCTCTCAACCTTCCTTTAGAATTTGTGGTTTTCACTATTCTATTTGCGATGAAAATACTACAGATCTATAACTAACTGCGGGGAAGAACAGGAATAGCGTTCACTATATATTTGCGGTCGCAGCTATGTTTTGAAGTTATAAACGAAATGTGCGTTTCATCGTTATAAACAATAATTGAATACTTCTCTGATTGAGATTCGGAGAGAGAAACTATAAGAATAATGCATGCAGGACACATTCGTGGCGTAAAGGTATGTTATCGTGTTTGTCACTTCACATGCGCCCTCTATATATTCTAATCAAGAAAAAATTGGATGAAGAAAATTTACCACAAAGCTCAAACAAAAGAATGTCCTTTCAAGGCGCGAACAGGTGATGGAAAATGTTCATTTCTATGTTCGAACTTCGGAGTATGCATATCTAACAGAAGCGTATTTTATTGTAATCTCAAATTATTCCTAATCTAGGTATTACCCCGAGGCAACTTCCCTCGTTAGTTGTCACTTGCAAGTAAGAAACATGCCCCAGCTAGTTCAAGCGGTGAGTGGTCGTGAGCTGAACAAACACTGAACTTTTTAATAGTAAATTAAAGAAAAATTGTGCCACTTGTTTATCTGCAAGCCAGTTTAAACTAGAAAATTGCACAGATGAACGAAGTCTAACTACAAACGAGCTTTCAGTGGTGAGAGGGTGGATCTAGTTGAATTATTTTCTTTCAAAAAAACAGGGTCGAGCATTCAAGTCGGTGAAATTCTCCGAAACAATAACTACGTCATCGAGATAAGCAATAATGTGTAGCTCAAACTCTGGACATAATAATTTATCTACCAGGCGTTGGTGACATTGTGCGCCTTTCCTCAAACCAAAAGGAGTAACTTTTAATTGGAAAAGCCATCTTTCCGATATACTAAATTCAGTTTTCTCCTTTGAGCTTCCAGATAAAGGTATCTGTCAAGAAGGGTGTCTAGCATCAATGCTCGAAATATATTTTGCATCTCGCTACTTAAGCTACTTAAAATTCTATCAATTCTGGTTAGGTTAGGTTAGATGAAGCCGTAGATAAGGGAGCATCCCTTCTCTACGGCTTCACCAAATCGGCTATAATGTATTATTTCTTAATCTTGTTAGTGATCTCACTTCCCATATTAGGCTGAAGATTTTCAATAAACTTTTGTGATAGAATAATACATAGTTCAATTTCTTATTATCATCACTTACTGACGAAATGACGAGGTCCAAGGAATGATTTTCCGATAATCACCAAATTCAAAAATCCATGTTTATCTCACTTTTTGACAATGAAACATAAACCGAAATTGTGTTTCACCTAAACATGTGGTTAAATTTTGGAGATATCTTTAGAACATTAAAATGAAAGTCCGTACATAAAGTTGAATGTTCAAACGAAGGTATTACATGTTAAAAATGCATTAAGGTCTAACAAGTTTATTTTCTCAAACAGAAATCCATTTATCTGTAGCGAGTGAAACAGTTTAATTGAAATCAGATTGCTCGGAGCACATGAATACTGTCAGACCCGGACAACTCTCCCGCCTGCAAAAATTTCAGATATGGAGAAAACTCAATTTGGTATACAATTGCCAAATGACTCACTTTTCAAAGTCGTAAAACAATTTTCCAGTCCAGTATTTCTGTTTTATGAGAATCGATGGAAATGGAAGATTCCAAATCGTAATTCTACGAGATTAGTTTCACAACCATAAAAATCAATTGTATACAGGGTGCTTCAACGAAAACTGAACAGAGGCTATATCTACCAAGATTTTCATTTCTGATCAAAACGCAAAAACAAGTCAATTTTTGTTTCAAGAGGGACATCTTTTGGGGTACAACACTTGCCTGACATATCAACCCCCTAAGCGGGGGTTGTAATCCTTGAACATTTTGAATAGAGAAGATGGGTTGAGGGATGACTCAAAAGAAAGGCGGTATCTTTGTCTACATCGCCTTGAACGAATTTCCATTTTTAATTGAAAACTGTTAAAGATACAGGGTGAGCAACTGAAAGGTAGGGAAGACTATTTCCCTGAGACAATTCAAGTTTCAGTGATGTAAAATGAACAGACCCATGCTGATCAATGGCAGTCATCATCAAGTACCATCCTCATCTCGAATTTCAACCCCTAGAGCAGGGGTGACCTTGAAAATTTGGAAGAGGGTAAATGGGTCGAGTGATACCTCAAAAGAAAGGTATTATCTTTGTCTGCGTTCCCGTGAAAGAATTTTCATTTTTGATTGAAAACTGTAGAAGATACAGAGTGAGCCACTGAAAAATAGAGAAGACTATCGCCTCAAGACTATTGGAGTATTAGTGCGAAAAACAGGAAAAGATTCATTTTAGATCAAAGGCTGTCATCTTCCGAAATACCATTCACATATCAAATTTCAACCCCTAGAGCAGGTTACTTGAATAACCCAGGGCGATAGATAGTCTTTTCTATTTTTCAGTGGATCACTCTGTATCTTCTAAAGTTTTCAATCAAAAACGAAAATTCGTTCACGGGGCTGCAGGCAAAGATAATACCTTTCTTTTGAGGTATCACTCGACCCATTTACCCTCTTCCAAATTTTCAAGGGTGGTCACCCCTGCTCTAGAAGTTTTTTTGGATATGTCCGGACCTATGTCAATAAATATCGTTGTTTTTTTTGGCACACCTTTTCCTCTAATCTAAACACAACCAAATTCATATGGAATCACTCGGTATTTCACATTATTGATTGTTTTCAACCATGGATCTTTGACTAGTTGTGAAGAATGAAGTTTTTTCGTTGTAAAATACTGGAAAGTATGATAAGAAATATTGAATTATCACCACAAATTCGGGATATTGTACTCAGTCACCACTTAGATTTGAAACCGTGAATTTCAAAATTCAAAAAACCTATAATCATAGTTGCAAATGCCTTACGTTGGATTGTCCGATGTACAGAGGGGTCGAATAATTGATCTCGTTGAAGAAGGGGTGACACAGACGGATGTAACGGTCACAATGGGGGTATCACAGGCGGTGATTTCAAAAACCCACGCCCGATACGTGGAGCTACAGTCGCTGCAAAATATGCCAAGAAGAATTGGTAGGAAGATCACTTCTGAAGAACAAATCAGCAGAAGGCTCTTGAGAAATCCAGATCTTACCAGACAGCAAAAAATTCACAGACTTGGTATACCGATCACCAAAATTGGAATATGGAGAATTGGCGAAATGTTTTTCAGATGAGACTGGAATCGTCGACACACACACACACACACACAATCAATCTTTTTCATTTTTGCCGAGAGTTATTAAAAAAAACAAAATGAAGGAAATTCGAATATGAAATATTATTAATTCAATTTGTTTTTGTATTATTCCTTTTGGTTTTTCATATTTGATCTGTAATGTCTGTAAAAAGGCCTTCACTATATACTTTATTTTCTCTGTTCCTGAAAATCAATTGATTGAGTCAGAGCTTCCCTTTAAACGATATTTGATGTTAATTTATTTTCTGGAAGCAAAATAAATTGATTTTCGGGACCACCGCCCCGCGATAGACCTACACACAGTTGATCATGGGTCAATCATTCTTTTCGTGGGTCAATCCCTACTAATTCGAAAGTTTGAAGAAACACTTATTGTGACATAACCAATAGTTGGACATATGCAGTCGTGATATTTTTTGTAGATAATTATATGTTCTGCAAAGTCGTAGTACATTATTTTGTACTACTACTTGTTTTCGCAGCGCAGGTGATGTAAGAAAGATTTTGGTAATTTTTTATTTTCTTCAAAATCCACCTAACCTCAGATTGAAATCTAGGGAACCTATTTGGTGGATTGACTTTTTGCGTACACGGGTGAAGGCTGTTGGTCTTTGGAAAACTGAATTGCAGGAAGTTGATGTTTTCAATAAAGTTCTCATAGAGGATCCTTCCAAAAAGGCATGATCGTAGAAATTCGAAGTCTGATATTTTTCCTAATTCTCAACCGATTTAGATGATTTGTTCGGAAAGTTATAGATAAACTCTTCTGCTTTGTAGAAAATACGGGGGCAAAACTAAAAGTGTTTTTTTTGTCGAAAATTCGTATCAACCTGTGGAATTTCGTGGTCCGAGTTGAAACGTACAATATCATGGTCTGTCAAGACACATCTTCCTACAGTAACGCCTTTTTTGTTTTATGCATTTATCTCTTTTTTTACAAGAGATATCCAATTTGAAACGAAAAGTCACAAATTTCAAGAATTTATTTTTAATCTTGCGTAGGTGCATAACATCGGAGGTTAGCCAAAAAGTAAAATCAAAATCAGAGAAGCGGAAATCTAACGAAATGAAAGTTTTTGAAATTCACTAGCCAATTTCACGCTCCGGAAGAACTCGAAGTACACTGGAGAAATCGTTGATTTTGCACATTTATTTTTGAATTTTTTTGTGCAACACTCTATAATAATTATCATTCCTGTCCAAAATTGAGAGCAGGTGTGTATCCTGGCGATACACTCGTGAAATGAAATGAACATGTTGGGAAAAATGTTCATGATGACCCACAAAAAAAAACATTTGATTTTAGTAGCGAGTATGACCCCCCGAGCTCTTATTACAGCGCGCATACGATTTCGCATACTCTCAATGATGTTGTCTATCATCTGTTTATGTATGTTGTCCCACTCTTCCACCAAAGCCAATGTCAGCTCTTCAACGTTGCCTGGATTCCGTTGTCGAAACCTTCTTCCAAGAATGTCCCAAACGTGTTCGATCGGGTTTAAATCCGGTGACCGTGACGGCCAGTCCATTCGTGTGATCCCAACTTCATTGAGATATTCTATCACTATGCGCGCA